>CM046861.1:30791761-31315452 GCA_025617745.1 Heliocidaris erythrogramma | reverse complement strand
CTCTATAAATCAACGTTGAATACATAAGTGTTGCACGTAGAACCCCCCCCCCCCCCAAAAAAAAAAAATAAATAAAAAATAAAAAAAAAATAATAAAAAAAAAAAATAAAAATAAATAAATAAATAAATAAAAAATAAAAATAAAAATTATTTTTTTTTTTAATTTAAAAAAAAAAAAAAATAAAATAAAATAAATATATGAATAAATATATAAAAATAAAAAAAAAAATAAAAAAAATATATATAAAAAATAAATAATAAATAATAATAGAAATAGAATAAATAAATAAACTAATAAATTCATTAAAAAAAATTAATAATTAAAATGAAATAGAAATAAATGACTAAATAAATAAATAAATAAAAAAGATATAAAATAAAAATAGATAAATAAAAAAAAAAGATTAAATAAATATATAAATATACAATAAATATAAATGTGATTAATGATAGAAATAGACGAATGAAAATCGATTCATGTAATAATTTTACAGACCAACAAACCGACTACCCTGAATCGTTCCCTACCCATAACAGCGAACACGTGTATAAGTAATATACCTTTATTAGGCTGACAAGTGACTTGAACTACCTCATCTGGATTGCATCCATCTACAGCTTTGATAGGTTCCATCTGACATTCAGCCAATGTAGCTTCAGATCCCGAACATGTGAAGTTATAGTTTTGAAAACTGACTGGAAAACTGTAGGTACAGACAAACAGATTTCTTTAGGCATATTGTGAAATTGAGGCGGTAAACGGCGGCAACGTAATAAGGGGGAGGGGGGAGGAGGATATGTCCATTATTTATCAATCGCGGAAAGTGACCCTATCATACGTAAACGTAAACAAAATGTCCCTCACACGATAAGATAATATGTTACTCCTACAGTATAATGATCATATCTTTATATGTTTTGCCCTTAGTTTATATCCAATTCATAACAAAGAGAGATGTCTCTACAAATTATTGTATACCCTGTCTTTAGTATATTTAGAGCTTTGGACTTTGCTTACCCTGTCGACGATATTTCGTGTTTAAAAAAAAATCATTTTAAAAGATGTCAGAATTGATGCTTTATGTTGCCAGCCCGATATGGTTAATCATACATACAGTAAATGAACTGAATATGATATAAAGGAAATATATTAAGGCTGATAGATTGAGTGAATTGCCAAATTGATAAACTAACGGACGTATCAGGAACAAAATTTAAATTTAAGCTTCTATATCACTCTTTATCAAACATTGTAAAACAAAATCAAACCGATATAGAAAGGAATATGGCTGTCCGTAAAGTCTATTTTTTCGCCGGCTCATTTCGCTTGCAGAACGTAAATAGCTTATCACGTTATTCCCTAAGCCTTTCGTGTCAGCAGAGAGTATATATATAGATCTTTACTTAAAGGGAAATTCTTATTTAAAATAATGCTTTCTTTACAAAGGGGATCGGGGGTGTCGATCCGTGTTCACGATTGGGGGTGATGACCGGCGATGGAGCGAAGACAGTGGCGTATCTAGGGATAATGGCCACCGGGGCAAAAAATGAAGTTACGCCCCCCCCCCCCTCGATTGCCCAAACTTATCTACTTGGTAAGGGAGCAAAGCGACCGAGCGGCAAATTTTTCAATTTTTGCAAATTGACCACCGCAATTGAGCGGTTACCGTAGAGAACCTCGATAAACGGTTTTCTATTCACTCACTTCTACAATCGGGAGCAAAACTAACGAAAACCCTATATAGGCTTGAGAGAGAGAGAGAGAGAGAGTAGAGAGGTTCAGCAAGGCTACCTAAGGTTGAGATTACTTTCAAAAGTTGAACCTTTGCAATTCTGTTTCATATACATTTTATCCTATATTGGGGGACGCAATAATTAGCTGGAATCATATGAATCTTACATGATATAGCGAGCAAAACAATTACATCTTTAATTTTTTCAAAGTTTGTTCCCTTTAAGTTATTCAAGAACTATATCGGCCTAATAAGGGCGCGAAATAAGGAGATCCTGAAAGAAAATAATTATGCCAGGGAGCAAAGCGACCGAGCTTTTGACAATTTTCGCATTTCAAACCTTCAAAATCTAGATTTTAAATGCATTTATCTTGCGGATTTGGGGGCGCATAATCCGTAAGGATTATACCCAGGGGCTTTTTCAAAATTATGTCTATAAAACATCCCCCACCTCAATTTTTTTAAAATATTTTTCCCCCCCCAGGAATCGATACCCATGAAGGGGATTACTAAACTATTAAATCATAATGTTTTATCGGTCGCTTTCATTTAGCATATAAAAATGTCGTTTTACCTAAAGGTTCGCCTGTGTAAGCGATGCCCATCACGTTTGCAGGGTTTGAACATTTTTTCCGCCCATAGCTATCACGGTAGATAGTCGAACGATACTATGATGGTCATCCTACTTAGGGAAAAAAATCCCGTCCCAAGCCTAATGAGTAAGATAATAAACATGCTTTGAACAGCATAGTATAATTTATTTTCTCGATAAAATGAGGAGAGTATTTGGTTGCGGGTTGTGGGCAGAGAGTAAGGATAGCTATTAGCTATATCCTGGAGTCAATTCGGTTTCTTTTTCACAAATCAAAATTCCTTGAAACTAGGGGCCCTGAATGTTTTCATAAGCTTCAACGGCTCCGGCGTTCCTGCCTTATGGGGGCATAATCATAATGAAACACATATTTAAACACAGGTTATGCAGGCAAATCTGTATTACGAATAATAATATTAAAAAAAAACATTCACCTGTCTCTTGAATGCCCAGACGAACCACTTCGGAAGCATTGCCCGTCTCATAGCCATGCATTCGACACGCGACAGTGGCCTCTCTGTCACTCCAATCTGGATCGCAGATAAGAGCAGGAAGTCCTGAAATCTTGTACTCCAGTACCCCTTCTGAGGTCGATCCACCACTGACTAGTGGTACTAAAGTATCCTCGGCAGGCACTGCATCATATGAAAAATAATTTTCTTACTTGTATTCCCCATAAAATTACACTACAAAATCTGTGTATAATTATTAGTAATTAATTCAGAACAAAATAATACCATTGGGTATAGCACCTGCCATTTCTGCCAACATTTTGCTGTATAGTGACATTAATGTTTCATGACTCTTGGTTTAAAAAAAATGTTCTGGACTTTCAGCTGTGATGCACAATATCGATTGGTGTGTTCTGAATCATTTTCTGATAAATACAGATTTTGTGGCCTTGATTTGTCAAAATGTTACAATCTAACTAAATATTCACAGAATTATTTTAAGGAAAGTATTCAAGAAATGTCATAAAAGTTGCTCCTTAGAATTTTGACATCCTTTAATATTACAATGTCAAAACCTTAGTCTGATGCGACTTACAACTTTTGAGCTATATTTTATCAAATGTGTCATTCTTTAAAAAGCATAATATTGAAGGATGATAATTTTGATTGGAACCTGATCCTCTATAAAGCTTTGGACAAGGGATTGGTGGTATACACATTAAAATACTGTAGGTTGTATTTTATCGACCATTTTAGTGAACTACAACAAATAAATAAGAGTCAAGAAATCAAAAGAAATAAATTAATGGTATTTATTATGTAAGAAGAATGGGAAGACAGTTAAATTATATAATCACTGTTAGTTTTAAAACGATGTTTTCTTCGAGAAGGATGTGGGTGCTAGTCATGGTAGTTAACTGAGTACGGGTGTTGGTGAAGATTAATTTATCTTCCAGTAAATGTGTGGGTGGATTTTTATCATCAAATGCAATTATTGATGCCTGAACTGCCATGACTGCATGTTATCCCGTGTAAACTTTAAAGGGCAATCCAACCTTTGTAACCATTTGATTTGTGTGAAAGCAGAACAATCAGAGAAGCAGAATGGTGAAGTTTGAACATTTAAGAATTTCAAATTGACCGTATCGGTTAGGCCACTTTTAGCGGCGGTAAACTTTCCCATTCGCCTTAACACACAAGTGGCTAAAACATATTTGTTTTCAAAATATATAACTCAGTAGGACCTTTTTTCGTTATGGAGGACCTATAACAACACGCTCTCTACAATATAATTTGAGTTATGTCTCGAAGGAAAAGGCACTCAGGAGAAAACTGGAATTTTATGATATTATTGTGTACTAGCAGAAGCAGCCCGTGGACATCCACGGGCGCTAGCTGTGTTTATGATTAATCACCGTACCGTTAATTTGTCACAATCAAGTGAATAAATAAAAAAGTCGGATAAAGTTATTTTTTACCAAAAAGTATTTACAACATGTGCATTGGCGGATCAGGATGGGGGTACTTCCGGTCCGTGCCCTCCCAACCCCCCTTTTCGGAAGGAAAGTATGCATTTTGACCATGTACGATCCGCCCTTTTGTCGATTGTGCCCCCCCCCCTTTTTTAGAATGAAAACCTTTTTATGTAGGGACCTCCATAACCACCACTAATGAGCGAACTGAGCGACTTTCCAAGAACCTGAAAAAAAAATACAGGTCTGCCTTTTCCAAAAGTTGACAAACCTGCACTTGTGTGCCCCGCCTTATACTAAATTCTGGATCCGCCCCTGAACATGTGAGTATGTCTTATTTATCCAAAGCTTGCATGAGTTTAAAAAAAATTACATTTTCATCTTGATGAAGATTAATGATACCGATATAATAATGTTCCAGTACAATATCCATGCATATAGACCTACAGGGAGCGATTTGATCTTGCCATGTTTCTGTGGTTTAATACTCGGAGATATCAAGGCCATGAAAACATAACATGCATAATTAGCGGTACGTCCCCTGTAGGATGCAAAAATGAGAGAAAAAAAATGAATTTGTCATTTTATTTTCAGGGGTATTATGGCCCCTTATATGGGTCTTGGGAGGACCGACGGATTGAATTTTCCCTAGATCCTACTCCCCCTTCCCATTCCAATGTCATCCCATCACCCCCAGCGCGAGGGGAGAAGGGATTAATATCATTATACGTATTCATATCATAGTGGAAATAATTTCGTATTTTTTTGTTCTGTTGTTGTTTTTTGTTAGTTTTTGTTTGTTTGTTGTTGTTGTTGTTTTGGGGGCTCCTTCTTTACACCGTTGCAACCGATATTCCTAAGTGACGTGATCTCCTACACATCCCCTCCCCCGAATGATGTCTACATATCAGTTTAGTCTGTCATATCTAAGGGAATGAATTGAGGCGATATACCATAACATCTTTCCAAAGGTATGAAGGCCATTCCCCATTCATGTCTGTTGGTGTTGTCGCATAACTTATGCGACAAACACCCAAATGTGCGGTTAGGTAAACCCAAAACACTACCCTAACCCTAACCCTAACCCTACACTCCAAAGCCTACCCCTTCCGCGGATCTCTTTATCATCTCTGAATTTGATATCCTTTTTCTTGATTTTTGCTTTTTTGGATACCATAAACGCGTCACCCGGGTTATGTGCTTCAGCGAGACATGCCCCCCCCCCCCCCCCCCCACGGCCCAGCGACTACAGTGAACTCATATACACACACAACTGTGTATGTGAAGCCACAAGATAATGATATATGCGTGAAACGTAGTACACGCAGTAGGCTACATGTCGAACACAGTGCGACTATGGACTTTGAGTTTATGCTTGGAGTATACACGCTGTTCTATTTGGCATACCTCCCCTTCACAGTTAAAGGGTATGGGTTGGCTGGGCATGAAGCTATAACCCGCTTCATGGGTTGGCAGAATGATTAGGCCTACTCCCTGCGGAAATTCAATGTTTCAAAAATGAATTTATGAAATATGGACGGGACGTCAGCCCTTAAGAAGTGCCTCCCACCACCCTAAGAACCATTCCCCACCCGTGGGTACCAAAAGGCGGGGACCAAAAGGGCCAGGGGAGGAGCCTATTTGAACCAAAAAAAGAGCCCCAAATCCTTAGTGTATTACTAGCAGAAGCAGCCCGTGGACATCCACGGGCGCTAGCTGTGTTTATGATTAATCACCGTACCGTATATTTGTTACAATAATCAAGTGAATAAATAAAAAAGTCGGGTAAAGTTATTTTTACCAAGAAGTATTTACAACATGTCCATTGGCGGACCCGGGGGGGGGTGCTTCTGGCCCGTGCATCCCCCACCCCCCCCCCCCCCCCCCCGTTCAATGGCAGGAGAGTATGCATTTTGACCATAGACGATCCGCCCTTTTGTTGATTGTGCCCCCGCCCCCTTTTGCTTGTCAGAGAATTATGGAGGGACCCCCATAACCACCCCCTCCTGAGCGTATTTTCTAGGTCTGACGAAAAAAAATTCTCGCCACCCCCCCCCCCCCCCCCCAGGTCGGCCTTTTCCAAAAGTTGACAAACCTGCACTTGTTTTCCCCGCCTTATACTAAATTCTGGATCCTCCCCTGATCATGTGAATATGTCTTATTTATCCAAAGCTTGCATGAGTTCTGAAGAAAATTCCTTTTAATCTTGATGAAAATTGATGATATTGATATAATAATGTTCGAGTAGAATATCCATGCATAGACCTAGAGGGAGCGATTTGATCTTGCCATGTTTCTGTGGTTTATTAATACTCAGAGTAACATCCATAATTAACGGTACGTCCCCTGTAAAGGATGCAATAATGAGAAAAAATGAATTTGTCATTTTATTTTCAGGGGGATTGTGGCCCCCTTATATGGGTCTTGGGAGGACCGACGGATTGACTTCCCCCCTACTACCCTCCAGCTCCCCCCATTCCATTGTCATCCCATCACCCCAGGGCGAGGGGAGAAGGGATTAATATCATTATACGTATTCATAATCATTATGGAAATATTTTCGAAGGAATTTTCTTGTTATCAGATTTTCTGATAAAGTGTCAAATTACCGGTAGCGAACGTCCTGAAACATACACACTAAACTCTGTGTGTGACCATGAAGCTTCAAATGATGTAACTCTATACCTGTATGATGATCTGTACACGTACGTGCGAACGTTCTAATACGTGTGTATAATACTGTTCTGTACACTGAAGCTATGCGGATATCTGGCCATGCTGTTCTTTGGCATAGCTCCCCTTCACAGGGAAAGGTATATGGGTGCTATGGGTTGGCTGGGCCTGAAGCTACAAACCTGCTTCATGGGTTGGTGGAATTATTACGCCTACTCCCTGCGGAAATTCAATGTTTAAAAATGAATTTATGAAATATGGACGGGACGTCAGCCCTCAAGAAGTGCCTCCCACCACCCTAAGAACCCTTCCCCACCCGTGGGTACCAAAAGGCGGGGACCGAAAGGGCCAGGGGAGGAGCCTATTTGAACCAAAAAAAAAGAGCCCGAAATCCTTAGTGTATTATATTATAAGATATTATTGTGTATGACCGTGAATACGTCACAATTGATTCGCAAAATTGCAAATTTGATATTCGCATAGATCTATTGATCTCATTTTTTAAAATCGGAACTTTCTTATTCTTTGTCTGATTTCTTTCAAACTTGCACCTTCCTGTTTCTCTTAGGTTTCCCTGCACACAGATCAGATTTTTACAGAGGTTGATTTTGCCCTTTAGGCAGGTAGCATATGCTCACTCAATCGTTAGATTTTTCAAACCCCTGAACCACAACCCAATAAGAAATTAATTTCTATGTTTTCAAACTTTCATAATGGTGGATTTTCGAAATGAGTTCACCTTTATCCATACTTTATGCCGAATCGTCCCAAACCATGCACTCATGAGAATGCGATCACAGTATGATAGAGTCGTGCATCAAAATCATGGAACACTTACCTAAGCATACAACAGCAGCCACCAGATCACAGTTCTCTGCACTCTCCACATTCTTAGTTTCGATGCTACATTGAGTGAGGTTGGACGCACCATCCGGACAATCAAGTTTAGTCACGTGATCCCCTCTAGAGTCACGTTCAACGGAGAAGGCTTGAGCGGCGCCGTCGGAATAACCTAATTGTCGGCAAACGACGTGTGCGTCTTCAATATCCCAAGCTCCGATACAGATGCCCATAAAGTTTTCTGGGTCGGTTAACGAAATTTCAGCTCTACCGATTTCAGGATATAGGGAGTCGCTTACGATCCTGGCTTCTGATCCAGATAAGAGAGGGGGAATAAATTAAGGAGAGTGTGGCATAACCACATGAACAAGTACCGTAGCCAAGCGATCCCATCGAGATGATAACATCGATGAGGGAGGCTCATTAGTGTAATTTTTAAAGGTCTGATCTACAACGATTTCCAATTCAGTTTCCACAGAGGGAGCGACGATTTATCACTATCGTTATGGTTAAGGTCTGACCAATCCTATAACACAAAATTGAAGAGGAAATGAGGGAGAAAAAAAACAACAACATCATTTTATACCTGGCTCTTGAAGTTCACAAATGACTGCAGCACCCATCTCTGGACTACAGTCTCCTTGGTATGCCCACTCCACCGACTCGCATTCCGTGAAGAAAGTTTCATCACCCGAACATACTGGGTTTCTTAGGGTGATATTAAGGTAATAAAAACCTTCAACTGTCTTTCTTTCTATCACACCCTTATGTCCCAGGTTCCGACAGGCAACACTGGCTGCGTTTGCGTCCCAGTTGGCGGGACAAACAATACCAACGTCTCCTCCATAATGAACGACGACAAGGCCAGAACTTAGCAAGAGGATATCTAAATAAAAACAAACACAACACTAGAATTTAATTCGTCATGACGACGAATTAGGTGGTCTGTCTTTCAATTTGTATGATCATGATGGTAATCAGGATGATCATAATAATGAGGAAATACTAACCTGAAGATAGGAAGTCAAGAATGCCATGCATGGAGATGCTTCTTGAGGACAGGAATGTAGCAAAATGTGTGAAACGGTCATTGTAAAATGATTATGGTGGTGGTGATAATGGTGATGATGATGAAGATGATAAAATGATGATGCTTATAATGATTATGATGATATAATGATGATGGTGATGATATAATAATAATAACGATGATGATCATGACAGTGATGATAATGATGATGATGATGATGTAATGATGATTATGATGGTGATGATAATCATGATAATGAAGGGGATAATGATGAAGATTGATGATGTGATAATGGTGATGATTATGGTGATGGTGATTATGAAGATGATTGATGATATAATGATGATGATGGTGATAATGATAATGATGGGGATAATGGTGATGACCATGACTGTAATGACAGTGACCTTAACCATGCCAGATATGAAAGAGAAATGACATTTCGTTATGAAGATACGACCATAAGTTGAATATTTTGTACAAAATGGCGCCCAGATGACGTGACGATAACCTGATGACCTTGAAACAGATGTGGGAACTTGACCCTATTAGGACCGATGACTGACCAAGATTTGAAGATAATTGAGTAAGCCAATTTTGAGAAATTGTGATATCAAATAGGACTAATAGTATTGCAGGATAGCTTTAATACACTTCAGGGAATCAGATTTTCCATAGGGTTATATATAAACCACTGCACACTACTTTCTAATAGACATAACACGCAAAATAAGGCATTTTATTTCTTGGTTTGTGATTGCTTATGTTATAATAGTCGAACAAGATGGTAAAATGAAAGGCAAAAAGAAGCAAAAAAAAAAAAAAAATTTAATGGCCCCACCGGGGATCGAACCTGGGTCACCGGAGTGAGAGGCAAGTGCTTTGACCAATATACCAAAATATTTCCCATAGAGATAACGCGTAAACGAAAAACGGGATTGTCAAAACCCATTTTGTAGTGCAAAATTGGGCATGATCCCGACATCTGATCAAAAATTGGAGACCAAATTTATAAAAGCTTATAGTCTCAGCTATAACATACTAAAATCTGGAAACAACTGAGATACAGCTCAGAGAACAATGTCATGTAGATTCATGATTCGAAAAAAAAAATCATCTTCCATAGACATAACACGCAAATAGGGAAAATTCTGACATGGCATCTTTAATTGAAAATTTCACCGTGATGACGTCATCAATAATGAAAAATGGTCGTGACTGATTTTGTAGGAAATTGCCTCAGCTACAACATATTACAATCTGGGCGAAAAACGACCTATAATTACGAATCTAGAGCCAAATTTGCATAAATGTGATGACGTCAAAACATGAAAAATGGAAATTTTGACTTCTGGCGCCATTTTGATGGCGTCATAATGTTTATAAGGGTCAAATGATACATGAAATGCCATCTATGATTCATACCCTACCTTGGGGGGGGGGGGGGGGGGGGAGGGTGGTTTATGGACTATTTAAAGAGCTAGAGTTAATTTTGTAGAGGCATGTTTTTGCACGTTTTTACGTTATTTTCGCCATAGACGCGCGCACGGATTTTGAACTTTGACGCGCCTGTACGACCTTATTGTTGATTGAAATTGATTCCAAGTTGATGGAAATGATGAAGAAAAGTGTCAGGATTGCAAATCAATCGAAAAAACAGCGTTTTACCGTTATTTACGACTTGCGCGCGCGTAAAAGGCGCGCGCTGACGCTTACGCACGGAAATTTTTGAAATGCTCAAAATGACCTGAAACGTGTGCAGACTTCATCCTACGTGATTTTGAGCATTTTGAAATTTTGACGCACGCGTACGCGCACGTCCTGATCTCTAGATGACCTGTGAGCATAGTGAGGACATGACGTGATGACCCGTCAAGTGAAGTTTATGTGATGTAAATATAGTTGATTTTTGATGATCGATTATGAAAATATAATCGATCATGTAAATTTACAAAATGGCGTTTTGATGACGTCACGATGAACTGATGACCTCCAAAAGCTTAATGGACCATGTCCATGATTGACGTCATACATGACATGAAACTCGATATTGACGTGGCCGATTTTGAGATTTGGTGGCCACAACATTTTGTAATAAAAAGAATAAAGAAAAATCTTGACATAAATGACAGACCACCTAATAATATATTCGTATATACACGCAACCAAAAAAGTAAGTCCCCCCTAGCATTTTTTCATATATCTCAAAAAAATATTTGCCAATTTTGATCTCGTAAACGGTAATAGATGCGCAATTTTTTTACGCACAATGTGAATGGTAAATGGTTGCCATAGTATAACGTTTTCATCATCAAAATGTGTATTTTCTGATACAAAGTGCAAAAAACCCTCTGCACTTTAAGTTTTATATAATTATGGCATATTGGGTACATTTTGTATACGAGTAAGCCGACACACAAATCTGTTAATGTAATTCAGTACTACTGCTGCACTGTAATAGTGGAACCATTTTTTCAAAAGCAATCATTTTCTGAAACAATGGGCCTTTCAATATGAAATTGTTGGCAGGCCTGGTGGAACATCGGGCCAAGCGCAAGGTTTTGAAAATCAATTTCCAAAGGAACACTGGCATAACAATCTACCCAAATTAATAAGTGCATTATAGTATGTGTGACAAATTGGTCGCAGGCGTCTTTATCTGAAGGGGACTATTTTTTATTGTGGGATGACTTCTGCTGAATTAAACAAGCAACTGGTGTAAATGTTGGCATCGGGCTTCGGAGGAATAACGTACAGTCAAAGAAAGTGAAAAAAAAAAAAAAAAAAAAACATTTCCAGGTCATTGATAATTCATATCATGCAGTAATCTGTTTTGACTTACCCGGGTTGCATTGCACACCAATGTCTTGGCTATGGCCACTCTGATCACAGCTCTCTGGTGTCCAGTCTGCAGCCTGTGTACAGTTGTCCAGTCTGTCTTCACCTCCTGTACATTGTAAACCACCTGTCACGATTGGTCCTGACCCAGGATCAGCCGTAAACCACTCACGCTCTCCGGCGTTAAATTCTCCCCGCCCTAGCTGTGTGCAAGCAACGCGAGTTTCCTCTTGATCCCAATTTTGAGCGCACACCGTACCCCACTGACCATTATCAGCGAACATCTCAAGTCTGCCTTGCCTAAAGGAAGCTCCGTCACCTAGCCTTACAGAATCTGAAAAGAAAGGTAATTTTTACAGGTTAATACTTTTAACCACTTTTAGCAATACAATTAGACTGTTTTCAATGCAATGAGCCTTCAGGTAACAGAGGCGTCGATCCCCTTTTCGGAAGGGGGGGGGGGTGGGGTACAAAGCCAGCCTAATAGTATCCTTCGTGGTTTTTCTTTGACGCCTCTTAATTGGCATCTTCTTTACGGTTAGGGGAAATTAAAGAATTTTCGGGGATGGGGTGGCAACTGCCCCATGCACCCGAAGATCCACCCTGGTAAGCAAAACCATGAGACGCTAAGCAGAGCACCGATCACTGGGAACAATTGCTTCCAAATATTAAAACATTGGACAAAACTGCCATAGATGAATATTTACAATAAATCAGTAAAGAAAATAGATGCGGTTTGTGCCATTAATTGTTATAGACTAGTAGTTTGAAAAAGATTTGCAATGTACATTCAATGCCACCAAAATATCGTTGTTGAAAAAAGTTGTAGTTTAGCGTGCAGTAATAACGATAAATGTAACATACCCTTGCGTGGCTGTTGCCATTGATAATGTTCAATAATTTATCCCATCATTCTATGATGTAAAATTAAATTATTATATTGCATTCCTGATTGTTTACTATTCAAAGTAACTTGATAATTGACTAACTTGTTATGGTGCATTCTACTCCAACATCTTCAGTATGGTAACACTCTGGGCCTTCGTTCACACCTCGTGGGCAATCAAACAGATCCTGCTCAGTCCCATTGCACTGCACCATGTCGAGCAAGATCTCTCCAACACCCTGGCCGAACTTGTCTCCATTGATGAAGACCCTGTCAGCACCAACGTATCCCAACTGCCTGCACACGACGTTTGCTTCACGGAGTGTCCACAGATTGTTGCACACCGTGCCCCACTGTTCGTCAAGGAAAACCTCAACACGTCCCTCAGAGCTTCGTGATCCACCCACCAATCTCACCGTCTCAGGCGCTAGCGTGATTTAGGGGAGAATAAGAGTGACATGAGAAGAGGGGAATATTAAAAGTGAAAGGAATTGAATTTGCGGATGTTCCTAAGAGACTGTATCTGACTCCAGTAATATATTAGCGGTTATACGACGCTAACAACAATGTGCTTGTATGGGTCATTTGCCAAAGATCATCCTTCGAATCATTATGTGTCCAAAATTATTTGAAAATCTCAATCTTAATCATCTGATTTCTGAATTTGTAATCTCCAAATTTAATATCAAATGCGTGTTTATACCATTATAATCAGTCCTACTGAATGAATTAAAACAGCATTGAACATTTCAGCCCGGGGGGCTACTCAGATATATGGGTGTACACATGCGCGTCCAAGAAAACGCTGATTTTCAACAAAAAGGGGTGCTTTTGACTAATCTGGCCGAAGTCAAACCTGTTTAGAGGGGTTGGATGATGAAAAGCAGCGCAAAAATCCTCGTTTAAGGGGTCTTTTTTCATCCAAGTATAAAACCTGTTTAGGGGGTATTTTGAAGACCCATGGACACGCATGCGTACACCCATATATCTGAGTGGCCCCCGGGCATTTCAGTCATTTTGGCCACAGTAAATCAAATCGCCCGGGCCATTTGCATGATTTCCATAACAATTTCACAATTGGTGAGCAGCAACTAACATTTAATGACTCAAGGGAAAATGATAATTTGTGGCCCTGCTAAAGGGATCATTTTAAATAAGTTGAAGCAAAGATAAAGATCTGAAAGGTGACAAAGGATTACATAGAAAAAGTCAATTACTAGTTCTATGTTGTACTTCTGCATAATATGCTCAGCAATGACATGTTTTTCTGATGACGAATGGCTTTGAAGCATTTCCAGCATGTGTTTTAAACCTTCTTTCGTCCTCTTCTTTTATATATCCATTGTGTTTTTTTGTTTTGTTTTGTTTTGTTGGGGGGGGGGGGGGGGTTCATTCTCCCATTTAATGTTTATATATTAGATGAGAGTTGCTTAGTCATGCACAATAAGAAGATAAGATCAGTAATAGGCGCTGGATATGCAAGTAAACAACATAGTGATAATGACAATTCAAAGTTCTTTGATAAGAAATATGGGGGTCGTAATTGCCCAAGCTCCCGAAAATTGGTGTTGGAGTGTTTTGTCTTGACCAACTCAAATTTTACCCAAAGTAACGAGCACAAATTAATATGTGATGTAACGACAATGGAAGTAAAATAAATTGTCAAATTTTGAAGAGTGAACATTTTGATAGACAATTAATAGTATCGATTGTATAATTAATGATGAAAATCAATCATCATTATGTTATGACATAGATTTATGCATATATATATATATATATATATATATATATTATATGCACATACATATACAGCCCTGGAAAAAAAGAATATTAGACAAGCTATTTTTGAGTGCCTATACGTTTGGAAGTGTTGCCAATATCAGTAATGGAAATTTCAAAGTGAAATTTACGAGCCAACTCATGGTAAGTGGTTGACTACATCCAGGAACAATTGCTCCGAAAATTACTAATATCTAGGACAATTATTACTCCTAGGCATTGGCGGATCCAAGAGGGGCACTTCCGGCCCGTGCCCCCCCCCTTTTTGGAAGAGAAGTATGCATTTTGACCATAGACGATATGCGTTTTCTCGATTGTGCCCCCCCCCCCTTTAGAATGGAAGCTTTTTTGTGTTTTGTTTTGTTTTGTTTGCTTGTCAAGAAATTATGGAGGGAAACTGGACCTCCATAACGCCCTACTGAGCGAATTTGGAAGGTTTGGCAAAAAAAAAAAATGTCAACACCCCCCCCCCCACCCCCCCCCCCTCCCCCTGAGCGACTTTTCGAGAAGCTGGCGAGACCCCCCCAAAATACGGGCCTACCTTTTGACAAACTTTAATTTTTGTGCCCCCTCTTTTACTCAATCCTGGATCCGCCCCTGCTCCTAGGAGACCTACCTCTAGGACAATTATCCTAGAGGACAGTTACCCCAAAGGGCACCCTCAAGGATAGATGGTTTAGAACCACTAACAGAACGCTAATGTCCAAGAGAATAATTGTTCCAGTGATATTTTCCAGGGGTATGGGTGGGAGGATTCAGTTTCTTTGCAGTAGTAGTCCGGGGGTAATCACCCAGGAGTATGCCTGATTATCAGACTAAGTTGTGTTTGCTCCCGTGGAGGCATCTTTTGTTCATTTTTTGGTGGAAATTATGATAATTATCATCCATGCCTCTTGACACGCTCTGTGCAATCTTTCGGACTCATGACATAGCAAGCATCTTTACAGGTTTGATGACTTTAATTTTCTGTTGTCTTCACTTTTCTGTTTTATGCCATTCAAAATGTTCTTAATAGCATTTACATCGAGACCGTAGTGAGCAGGCCATAGGACATATTCCAATACAAGTAACCCAGGACAATCATCCTCTCAGACATTGATAGCCGATTAGGCTGTCCAAGACCATTTTTCATGGAGAGTGAGGGTGGTGGTGCAATTGTCTGGGAAAATTTGTCCAGGGCTGTTGTCCTGGAAGTAGTTGTCTTAGTGGTAATTGCCCCGGCGGCAACTGTTCTGAGGTAACTATGCAGGGGAGAAGTAGTCATGAATTAGCTGTTAAAAATAATTTTGCAAATTTCATGAATAATGCACTGCTTATACCCCCTCATTATAGCTGGTACGTCTAATATATTTTTTTCAGAGCTGTATACATAATATATATGCGCACGTGGGTGTGTGTGTATGTGGATTCTAATCTGGCGCTAAATTTTGGGTGGTTACGTCCTTCACCGCCTCTCTCCCCTCCCATCCCCTCCCTAAAAAGGATAATCTGGCTGCGCTACTACCTGTCCATTATATTTATATTTTTGTTGAGCGTGTGCATGTTTTGGGAATGATTCGTAAGAGGGATGATCGTTGAGCTACTTCGCAATAATTTTTTTAGATACTGGGGTCACGTTTCTAGATTTCTCAACATTTGTAAAAATAGACATTGTGGAAAATATATCCAAGAATAAGTGGTTTTCTGTGTGACCAAAATGACCCTTCTGTTGAGAGAATGATCTACAATTCCATAATTTTTTCTAGAATCAGAGAGGATTTTTAACAAAGAATACACTTTTCAAAATTTGAAACTAAAATTTTTGCTTGATAATTTCTCATGAGTCATTCAAACGTTCATTTGGTCAAAAATATCCGCGATTGCAGAGACGGTTAGAACAGCCGAAATATGCTTCAATGACAATTATTGTATTGGGATCAACACACATTTTAACATATCATTTGGGTGACAAAGCCCATCATTCAGATGTTATATTGATCTTCCACAAAAATAAATAAATAATATGGTAATTTTAAGCAAAACAGATGGCCAAAATACCACATTGGGTGATTCCACCCTCGGTGTTGGTATTTGGTGTTCGTGTCTATTTTGCCACGAAATCGTGATCTACACCAACTATGAAATGAAAAAAAAAAATCAGTCGGTGTTAGGTGTTGACCTCTGATTTTTGGACGTACTTCTGGTTGCCGGCGTTTGTTTTTTGTTAATTATCGTCTGCTGAACCGATTTCACCGTCGGTGTTGGTGTTGGTGTTGCTAGCTATGGGAAATTTTGCTGATTAGTCATAGGAAATAAAGACAGTAGGCGTCATTCGAAGTGTAATTTCATAGGCGTTAAGACGTATTATGTTCATATAGGCCTGATATTAGATCTAGGCCAGCATTTCGTCTAACGTTCGATCTAGAGCACACGGAAAGGAAATAATTTCTTTTTAAAGGGTCTGAAGGAGTGAATAAAAATGCCGACCTTATTTTCTTTTTAAGATAGATTTAAAAAAAAGTTAGATATTCCGTAGTTAAAAACCCAAAGAATGCACATCATTTACCAGGGTGAACTCTAAATCAACATTTACAGTACAAAAGTCATGAAAATTCACGGTTAATCTGAGCCAAGGCCTGAAATTTGGCTGTTTGCCCTGTATGCGCTACGTCGTCCGATCCAGCGTCTAGCTGCGTTAGCTACCGCGAGTTTTTTCTGCTGGAAGTGAGAAACTCGAGAGAAATCATATCTAAACTTACTGTTCCTGTCAAGACTATCAATTTATGTGAAGTTTCTTACCTCACTGTAGATCAAATAATTTTAGCAGATTCAACAAGGCATGTATATTTTAGATTCAGCTCAAAATTGTATTCAGGTTAACCTTTAAACCTTTAAACCTTTAACCTACACAAAATGTTCTAATAACATCCCCTAATGGCTACGAATGATAGTATTTCACATTATTGTTTAGGTCTATACATAGTTTAACGCTTATCCCATAATGTACACGTAAATGGGTTATTTAGACTGAATAATGTCATGTGATCAAAGCATAATTTCCTATTCTATATACTGGCAAAATTTACGCGTAGAAACAGCTCAATGAGGAGGACATCCTTCTGTGTCAGCTTTATTTTATGTCATCACTCAATTTTGTATCATTAGGGACATATATCCAGGCTATTTGACGGTACCCTAGACCAATGTACACTTGGAGAAAATGTGACTATTTGAAAATCCGTAAATCCAAAAAATGTTTCTCAGTAGTCAAGATGAATACATTGATCTGTGTATATACGTTAAAATAATTCCCCCAAAGCAGAGGCCTGTCTCAGTGTAGGTGCTACCTAGATTCAGATTCAGATGATGATATCGTTATCGTAATGATAATAAGACTAAAAATGATAATAATAATAATAATAATAATTATGATCATGATCTTCATAATTACACATTAGATTACATTACATTACAATACAATACACTGCATTCAATTACATTGCATTGCGTTACCACAAATTGAAATAATACAACATGAAAGTTAAAAAGTCGATTACATGAATACAAGTACACAATGAAATAACTTCAAATATCCGAATAGATAACATTACATACAAATGCTAGAAGCAACGGATAATGCGTACATGCCACTTACGTTCTGTGGTTAATGAAGAAATTCTGGCTATCATTACAGCAAACGTCATTATAAGCCCAAAGTAATACATGGTGAAGCTTGGGCGTGAAGGATATCTTTGAAAAAAATATCCCTGAAGCGTAGCATATTATGTAGTTATCTCTCACTTTCTCTCTCTCTCTCTCTCTCTATATATATATCAAATCTTCCGTCAATTAAATGCCAAGTATGAGCTTATGAAGTGAATGTCACCAGATTTTCTTTGTTAAGGCACAAGCAACAAGTCGTGTATTTATAGCTATGATCGAGCGGTATCTTGTAGAGCCGGGTCAAACCAAGGTCATTGGTACATGAAATGAAACAAAGACTGTATGTAATTTAGAAACGTGTATATTCTAGAAATTAGATAAGACTATCAGATAACGCAAAATAACATCAAATATCTGCACAATGACAAAAATGGCTTAACTTAAATTTTAAGCAGAAATTACATATGGAAATATGCTTCATGTGATATGGAAAACTTTTGATTAACGTTGTTTACAGTTTTATAAGACTTGAGAAACATTTTCCTTCATGTCAATGTGAGAAAGTATTCTTTCGTCTGAAATTCTTAACAATGAACATGATGAACAGACCTGATTGAAATTTACAGTCAGTCATCGGGCCGCTCCTCTACACACTTTACAGTGCTCCCATCGCCGATATTGTTTCTGCTCATGGGTTCGATGTTATACGCTGACGACACTCGGGTTTATGTTACTTACTCTGGAAGTGATCAGCAGGCGGCAATCCAGAAAGTTAATAACTGTTTGAAAGACATAGTATCATGGGCTAATATTAACAAGTTAAAGATAAATGCAGATAAAACTGAGCTCATGCAATTTTCCCCAAGATACAGTCCATCCTTATGTCCTGCATCTGTAGAGGTCAAAGGTACAGATGTTCCTGAGACAGAAGTAGCGAGAAACCGGGTGTATATATGGATCATCATTTGCAACTAAAAGATCATTTTTTCTTTTGTAACACATACCTTTTCATTTTATATTGATGCAGCTTAATCTATTAAAATATTTATTTGAGGGATCCACACTCAACAAGCCCTGCTTTTTAGTGGATCCCTCTATTTCCTCAGCTCTATTTTTACAAAAGGATAGACTATATAAAATACACATTTGCTATATATGTTTTCGTTCACCATAAATATATATATATATTTGTGGGTATTGTATTTAACATTTATTTTTATGGTTTACTATGTAATTAATTGTTATACTGTTATGATGTTAGGTCGAGTTGAGTGAAACAAATAAAATAAACTTGAAAAAAGAAAATATTATTTGTTCTTACATACCTGTCAGAAATCTCCGTTCTTCAACTAAGAATTTCCTTGCTGTTCCTACTTCATTTACCCAAACCTATGGCTCTTGTGCATTTTCAACAGCAGCACCTGCCTTATGGAATAAGCTTCCTGACCAACTTCAAGGGGCTGGAAGCACTGACAGCTTTGGAAGAGCACTAAAAACCTATTTATTTTTAAAGATTTCGTAGTTATTATAATTCCTATATGCGTGCAGGTTATTCCCTTTTCTTTGCATGTTAAATTCTGTAATACTTCTGGTGTATAATACATAGCGTAATAATTGAAGGATTATTTTGTACTGTTGTTGTTATAACTTTCTACATTTGCTTAATTACTTATACTTGTATTTACAATTTGTCTCATCCTTGTAAAGCGCATAGAGAACTATCCCAGTTATTATGCGCTTAATAAATATTCACTATATTATTATTATGTCATTTTGCGTTTTTCAAACTTCTGTGGATACATGTGGGCCTGAAGGGGTGAGGGCAGTGAGCAATCGTAGTTAATGAACGATTAGGGCTAACTCGGCACTAGGGACAACTCGGACTCGGTGGAAATCGTGGCCGAGATATCCAAGAATGCTCAGTTGACCGCAAATAATGTTTGCACTAATATGTTCATCTTATAAAACACCCATATATTGTTATTTAATGCGAATAATTATGTCAAATAGTTACTTCAAAGGTAATTTCCAATTTTCAAGAAGTGAAGTCCAATAAAATATGAAATTTATGGATATATATCGATCCGGTTTATAGCGGCACTTCCACTTCTGATTCCTTATCGACGCGAGATGTCGAGTTGGCCGACCCCGTACAAAACATATCTGTTAGCACGTTCATGTTGACATATCATTGATACGTCATTATGATGAGGCTAATACCAACAAGACAATATCATAGTCCAAACTGACATTAAACATTAACCTGCCACGTGAACATACTCAAAATAGCATATCAGGACCTATACTGCCTGTGGCACCCACACAAACACTAACGGAAATACTTTTCAGATATTTCAGCCAGCTACCATGAGAATTATCAGTACCATTTACAGTTATGATGATTTGAAGTATTGAAATATCATTGCTCCAAAATAAAAGTTACCATTAATTTAAAAGACGAATATATTGGAAATAGTGTATCAGGACAAATACTCCCTATGAGCCCGACAAATAATCACATGAATCTTACCATCCGATAATTTAAAGGGTACTTGTCCTCTTTTTTTCGAGGTAATTGCCCCAGGAGATAGCTGTCTATAATTGGGCAGTTGCAGAGGGTAGTTTTCACGGGGAAATATTCCATGGTATTGTTGTCCTCGAATCTGAATATATATATATATATATTACCTTTTTATGGACATGAAATGTGAACAAAAGCCCTACCCAGATAACTTTGAGTCAATCCTAGCCGAATTTTTCTTTGTGACAACTAATAGCCTTCACACTTATTTGGAATGTGAAGTTACATATGAATGCTGAAGTACACATTTGGTACATAATGATACAAATTCATCCTGCATAATAGTGTTATCTGTAACAATATATACGTACATATACAATCATGTAACATTGTGTGCCGCCTTTCTTTTCATTACCTCTTATTTACCAGTTTTCTGTTTTCCTGCTTAGATTTGAGTGAATTGTATTCATGCTTTTAATACATAAACTGTCAATAGCCTTCAGTTGCTTGTAATTTAGAGTACCTGTGTCTTATGATAATATAATATAATGTAAAGTTTGTTTTTTCTACATGTTGTTTCATTTTATTTTGATCAAAAATGCAATTATGCAATTATATTGATCAAAAATGCAAACACATCAGAAGTCCTTATTGTAATTATGATTAGAATGATTACATATAAACACTCTGTACACAATGCTCTTATAAATTTGAATATAATTTTGAGTATAGGTTTGCCTGTGTCTGATGATGGGATGTTTTGTCAAGTTTCATTTGCACATTCTGTTTCACTTTATTTTTGATAAAATTTCATCTAAAACTGCAAGCTCATCGTAAGTCCTCGTCATACCTAATGATTAACTATAAATAATCATACGTAAAGGCGCTGTCACACTCTAGCGTATGGAGGAACGTATCGAATATTTCGAAAAATTGTTTATACGCACAACTTTTCAGCGTATGAGGTCGATTTTCGGTTAATGACCGTTAGAGTAACGTGAGCCTAGCATACCGTCTCCGTATGAGTAGCGTATGAGTAGCGTACGCATAGCGTACGTCAGCGTATGTGAGCGTATGTGATGTGATGTGTAATTGAGTTGGACGTATACCGACGTATGAGTAACGTATATCAGCGTACCTCCGACGTATGAGAAACTTATGCGGAACGTCAGCCTAATGTATGAGGAGCGTACACAGCGGGGGATATAAAAGCTGGCAGCGCGCGAATTTCGTCATTCCGCCAGTAGACTTCAAGCTGTCAAGATGCCAAAAAGCCGTGCCAAGAAAGTCAAGCCAGCTGATGTTCCTCCTCCTTCTTCACCTGATACAGATTTGGAAATGTGAGACTTTATATACCCCCATGTGCTGCAAATACGCATGTAATACGCATGGGATAAGTTGGCTGTACGCTCAGAACGCGTTAGGCATAAGTTGAGTACGTTAGACTGTCGTTAGAACTACCATCATAACGTTAGCCATTCGTTAGACACACGTCAGACACACGTTCATTATACGCTCCTCTAACGCTAGGTTTCCTGACCCACTCAATTTCAACGTATGAGAAGCGTACTCGACGTATGAGTAACGTACCTTCAGCGTACCTCTAGCGTGTTCAGCGTATGAGGAACGTATGAGGAGCGTAAAATTCATACGTCGGCATACGCTGAAAATTTTTGTGCATGTTCCAAAAAATGTTTGGCCGTCAGCGTACATCAGCGTACACCGACGTACCCCGGCATACTACAAACGTATTCCAGCGTACCCCTAGCGTGTTTCAGCGTATGTCAGCGTATGCCCAAAAAGTCCATACGTTCCTCATACGCTGGCTCTATACGCTAGAGTGTGACAGCGCCTTAACATGTACAAAATTAGGTTTGCAACTTAATTGTCATTTGTTTCCAGTTATCAGTTCCTTTTTCTTTTCTTTTCCTTTTGTGTGTGTGTTGGGGGGGTATATGCCTTCCGGGGGGGGGGGTTAGATTTGAGAGCGAAGTATATTTTCCCTGATAACAAAAACTATTTAGGAACTCCACATTTGTGCACATGCATATATACGGCTACATCTCACGAGACGAACACGGTCAGTCTCGCTGGCCGTCTTGTAATTTTTGAGATGGTTCTCTATAGGCCGACAGCCCGCGAGGCCGATATTGCTCTTATATATATATCTCTCCCTAGCGATTTCTTAGGTGATATTTTTTCTTTCCTCATTCCATTTTTCTTTCCTTAGGGCTACCCATTTCTTTGCTTTACCCCGTCTTTTTTCTTTACTTTCTTTCTATCCGTATGTATTTCTTTCTTCTCTCTTGCTTTTGTTTCTTAAGTATTTTTATGTTTGTTTTCTCTTTCATGTCTATCTTTCTAGCATTTCCAACATTTCCATGTTTTAAATCTTCTTTCGACCTCTTCTATATCCATTGATTTTCCTCTTTTTTTTTTTTTGGGGGGGGGGGGGTCCTTCCCTCATTTTATGTTTTTCTTTTTGAAATCATCTAGTTTCCATTTTCCTTTTTTTTTTCTTATGTCTTTTGTTTGTTCTTCTATTCTATGCTGTTATTTCATTCCTGTCTCCAAGTATCTGTGTTTTAATCCCTTTTTTTCTTTCTTTCATTTTGTTGTTTTTTCTTTCCTTATTCTCTTTTAATTACTGTGTCATTCCCTATGATTTTTTTTTAAATTTGTAATTTTTTAAAATGTATTTTTTCTAAGTATTGTTATTATAATTATTACCCTTTTCCATTTATTTTTTTCTATTTATTATTGTTATTATAATGACTAGCAGAAATTACCCGTGGCACCATGGGGGGGGGGGGGGGTGGTGGTCTTCTCCTATGTAGAGCCAAAGTACCCATTGACACTGAAAGGCAATTAGTTTATTGAATAAACATATCTGAACAATTGATTCATAGCAGACTTCTCTTTATTAAAATACAGATAGGAGGTTTAATTTAATTAGCATTAGGGGTTGCTGGGGGAAGAACTTGATCTGAATATCATTCCGGAGTGAAATCAAAATTTAACTATAGAATGAAAAAAAAATGTATTGTAAACACGGTGTATTTATTAAGCAGCCAAGAGGCAATGTACCCTACAATGTACAACAGATTGCATTTTGTCTGTAGTTCTCCAATTAAAGGCTGCTCAATCATATATAGTGGAATGTTGAAAGAAGCGAGAGTGAGAGAGAGGGGGTGGGGGGGGGGGGGGTAGGTGCTATGATGAAAAGTGATAAGATTTGTAGGGCTTCCACTGGCATGTTTAGGTTTGTGATATATTTTCCCTTGTAGGTTAAGTAGTTATGCATTAAAGGAATTGAGAAAAATCTTAGAACATACACTGAAAATGTATATCTTATGGAACTAGTGCATCTTGAACGTTATATGGGCATCTTCACTTATTAGAATACAATATTCAGTTTCCATTCAAATAAATAACAATATTGACAGGTGTATGTTAGATCAGTGGCAAATTTAGTGGGGGGGGGGCACATCCGGCCCGTGCGCCCCCCCCCCCTTTAGAACGAAAACTTTGTTATCTTTCTTTTTCTTTTTCTTTTTCTTTTCTTGTCAGAGAATTATGGAGGGAAACTGTGGAACCCCATACCCCACCCCTCCCCCACCCCCACTCGACATCGAAGCCGAAATAGAGCCGTTCCCGATCTCAGATGTGACTGAAATTCAGGTGCTAGTTTTCATGGTATAAACGTGCCATGTACACACATCTATGTTTTCTATTGTTCGAATTTCAACCGATGACTCCACTATTGAATTGCGTCACAAATTTCATTGACGGAATAAACCTCACCAATTGTTGACAACCGATGACCTATTGAATTACTACCGATGACTACTACTTCTCTTTGTTCGATGTCATCGGTTTGAATGCGTAAACATGTACATGTATTCACTGGCCGACGTGGACGGAAACACACTGACTGAAGGCCGAGTGTGTATATGTAGGTAGATATATACACGCGGTGCAACGCAACGGTTCATTCATCAGCATAGCCTTACGTGTATCAGGCAACTTCAAATAGACGGTGCACGGTGGAATTAAGCGTACCGTACGTGTTATGCCTATCTCATTTCGCTCACCCGAAAAAGGTCGAAAGGACTGGGAACTTCGAAGCTTTACTCGGGCCCTGCCAAAGAAAGTTACGAATGGTAAAAAAACCTTTAAATAGTACGACCAAAATACCACAAACCACCCCCTCAGGACAATCTGGGAACAATTTAACCACGTTTAAAAAAACCCCAGTTCGATCCGAGTGGAAAATCACGGAGAAAAGTGATTTCAAACAAACGGACGGACAGACAGACATTAGCCAAATTATAGTAAGGAAGGATTATAGTAAGGATTACCTTTTTTCATTTATGTATTTTTATATTTATTTTTTTATTCATTTTTTTTAAAATTCATTTATTCTTTATTTATTTATTTATCTTTTATTTTATTTATTTCTTACAATCCTCTTCTCTCTCTATACTTTCGATATTTCTCTTGAATTTCTTACCAGGACATATCCAGACATCGGTTAATAGGAGGGGGTGGAAAGCAGAACATTCGGGCCATCAATTCAAGAGGGGAAAAAGCTTCCTGGCCCAAACTGTGAGTTGTGAGTAGTGATCAGCTCTCTGACGGACCACAGGCTTGAAACTGAGTGTCATATTTCGAATGGTGACTTTAAAGGTATGTACCCAAACGTTAAATAATCAAACCACATTGATAAATGGCTGAAATTGAAAAATACACACACACACAAACACCCTCACACACACACACTCCTTCTCTTTCTCTTTTGCGCGCATGTTCTCTCTCTTTCTCACGAACGGTGCGACGTAGCATGACGTAGTGGAACGTGCCATGAGGGACCTCATTGAAATGCCCCTCTTTATTTAGGTTGGACCAACTCCTTTTTTAACATTTTATTCAACAATAGTTTAGTCCACTTTTTATTCTCTTCAATTCAAACGATTTCCAGATTCACTGAACTATGCTCTAAACAGTGGTTTGGATTTGTTGAGATGGGGGAAGATGGCTGGAGATAGGGGTCCCTGTGAGGGAGCGGAGCGGAGCGACCGAATGGGAGAGGGTGTTGGAGGGAGTTTGCCACATCCCACGCTAATTTAATGAACTGAAATCGTGTTTCAGCGCAATGTACAAGTTTGATTTTAAATGCCGCATCTCCAGCAGTTATTCAAAGTAATGTAAAATGATAGGAGCAGAACTCAATCGCAGACACGGGTTATGACAGTATGAGGTTTGTAATATTTTCTAAGAAAATTAACTCAATGTCATACATACACATGCAAGATGTTGGAAATCATGTTGGTGGGTAAATTAGCTTAACAGGCATAGGTGTACCGTGTACGGAACATTTGCCAGAGTTTCAACCATCATGTTTATAAATATAGGGTAGACATACACACAAATAAGCATGTAAACCATTGGTAGAAATTAATTACCATGTCCTTCTTTATCTATTTCATAGGTACTATACCAATAACAGGATAGTAATCAACATATATATATTTATATATGTATATACTTATATAGATTTTTGCTACTGTTCGTGTTAAATCTATCTACCTTTCATGTTAATTAGCACTTGCAATTATGTAACACAATACATGTACTTGAAAATAGTAACCTTTGAAAGTTGTTTCAACCAAAGTGAAAGTCTAGAATGTGATGATAGAGATAACTTGGAGCAAAATACATGTACAGGAAAGAACCTCATTATAACTTAACATAACAATTTGCTGCTCCCTTAGAAGGAACTGGCAATTTTGTTCAATCAAAAGTATTTTTGTGATACTTATCAAAACAAAACTATAGCAGCAAGCATTTACATAATTCAACCGTAGGTTTTTTTTAATGTGTGAATCGTGTTTGTATTTGTTACATAGAGTATCATGATAAAGAATCTCCTTTGGTACATCTATAAGCATTTTTTGGCGTATTCACGTTACCAAAGGCTTGTTAAAAGTTATTTTTAACAACAGCGCGAACTTCCAGATCATAATACAATGACGAGAAGAACCATTAACACACCACCCGCGATCAAACCGGTCATATGAGCCTGACGCAAACTTGGAGCTGAAGGTAAAAAAAGGACAAGACATGAAATTAAAAATAAAACGAATACAGTTGAAATTCCTCTAAAAAATAAAAGTATCCACATATTATTCATATGCTACCCAAAACGCACAGAAAGCCGACTGCCTTAACCAATGACGACATCGTCTGCATGCCAATATCTGAATGGTTGGGAGACATATTATTCTAGAATGCTTCCAAATCTCATTCCCGTTCTGTCGATAAATATCATAGTGAAAGGGCTGTTTACGATTCAAACTTTATCATCCCCGTTTCGCAAGTCTTGTACTTGGCGGCCTTGGTGTAAGCAGTATCCTGTCTTTTGTTATCGGACACAAGCGATAAAGTGTAAAACATTATTATTAGAGCTTTTGGGGTTTCGAAATCTCAGAATTTTCTTTAAGTAGTACGAAGAAAATATTATGACACAACATAGTCAGAGGATGGGAGCCCCCAGCTGAATGAACATCCAAATCAATCCTGTAGGATATAAAACATGTTATAGCTTAAATTGAATTTAAAGTGAGAGAAATCCTAATCGAAATCCTAATCATTTAAGAAATAAATGTGGAATTTGTTTAAATTGTAATGTAATGAAATATTCCTAACACTTTTACTTATCTAGCTCAGACCTTAATCAATTTGCGCATTCAGTATCGTTCACATATGATGTCGTAAACCGCCTTAAAAATAACCACGGGAACATAAAATGGGCTTTTAATATCTGCCATCATAATTATAACACAGTTAGCTTTAATACAGCTCAATCGCTAAGCCAGAATCTCGGTTATGAAACACATTTTTGAAACGCTGCTTCATGCTATTTTTACCGGGCTCTATACCGCTTAATTCGCACACAGCTAAGTACGGAACCATATTTTCCCCCTAAACGCGCATTAAAACGCTGATCCTGGCCTAAAAGGGCAGCTCTAAACGCACCGTCAGAGATAAGGGAGTAATCTTTGGTGCATTTGTTGATCGAGTGCAGCTACTTTTTTCCTCCCTTCTTGCCATTTATTAGTTAAGATGGTTTTGTTTATTTACAAATTTTATATATCTTTGAGGCGGTTAACCACAACATCATCATAATATGTGAACGAGGTCTCACGTCACTGACCATCATCACGAACGCAGGTCACAACTGATGGAGAACAGTCGTCGGGATATTGTCCCCACGGCTCATGACGACACTTGTAAAGTCTGGACGTAGTGCACTGATAAGTTACGAACCAGATCTTCTCGTCTCCAGTAAGAAATGGTTCCTGGTCGTCTCCGTTAAAAAGTCTTGCATACTGCAAGTCAGTGTAACCAAGCTCCCTGCAAACAACCTCCATATTGGACGAAAAAGGTTAAATATGTTTAGCATATGCAGTGGCGGATCTAGGGGAGAATGAAAACCTTTTTTTTTTTGTCAGAGAATTATGGAGGTAAACTGGACCCCATAACCCCCCCCCCCCCCTCACTGAGCGAATTCTGGAGGTCTGCGCCCCCCCCCCCCCCCAGCGAGTTTTCGAGAGCCGGCGAGACCCAAAAAATACGGGTCTCCCTTTTCCAGTTGACAAACCTGCATTTGTGTGCCCCCCCCCCCCCTATACAAAATCTTGGATCCGCCCCTGAGCATATGGCACGAGTACTCATCCCGACCATCCTCTGCCAACTTAAACGCAAAGCACATACAATGCAAATTTTATATTTCGGTCGTTGGGTGATGTCATACTTTGTAGCTACATTATTAAAAATTCTGGGATCACAATGAATCAGAAATGTAAGGTCGTGTTGTTTATCTTTATGACCCTTAAATCAGGACAATTCCCCCTCAAATACGTATTTCGTCAAAGTCGCTATGAATTCCGACAAGCAAGACAAATAGAATATAGAAACGGGGAGTTTCCTGTAGTCCTATTGTGAATACATTGTCAGTTTTGCTTTATAATAATAGAGGGGGCTAGAGGGTGCGTGGAGGTGGTGCTGTTTCATTCATCTTTTGGGGAATTAAAATATTCATAGCTATGTCGGGAAACATTAAAAAAAAACTGCCGACATATTTCTGCTGACAGGAACATTCTTATGGAACGCGTGTTTGCAAATTTCACTCCATACCTTTGTCAGATAATTTATTTTATAACCTGTTCGAAACCTTTCGGCTTTCTTATGGGCAAATTTTGAAACTCAAAATTGATTATGGTCTATAGCGACGTCCCCCCGAAAAAAAATGAAAAAGATGATGATAATACTACTAATAATAATGGGAATAACAATAATAATAATAATGAAATCTCTACCTCGTGGACTGATGTGAAGATGTTAGTTCCACTGTCACAGACTGAACCCCATTCTCCATCATGCAAAATCTCCACAAGCCCCGTTTCATTATTAGCCACCCCTGTCTCGGAAACGAGTCGTATCGGGTGGTTTTCAACCGTTTCTGCGTGGAAAGAAATTGCACTTTAAGATTTAGGAACCAAGGCACCTGTAGGATATTATGACTGAGCAACATAAACTAAGATTACTTGACAATAAAATGAGAATAGATTATCAAAGCGATGAATAAGCCTTTTCATTATTCACTACTAGGATGATGTTGTTTCCATGAGAATATGTAAGAGTAATACGTCTATAGGACCAGGAGGTGGAAGAGAGACTGGCATTTAGTCTTTGATAAACATATTCTGGTATTGTTTTCTTTTGAGTCTTATAACAGAACTCAGTTTTCGAGTTTTCTCTTATCCCCTGTACAACATCTACACGATCTAGGAGCATCAGCACTGGCCAGCACATATTATGCATGAATAAGATTTTCCTTCCAAGAAATTCACATTGTGAGTTTATTTGATAGTATGGTGCACCGCTTATAATCAGAAGTATGTAACAGCTCGTAAGTTCCATTCAGGAGTATAAATTGTTCAAGTACTCACCATATGGTAAGCAGACTACTCCTGTATCATCCCGTGTCTCATCTTCAGAAAGTTCACTTAGAGCGCCTTCACAACCATCAGGAAATGGATTATCGCATTTCAAAACTTTCACACTTCCCTCATCAAAATAATCCTCATCCACATCGAAGGTCTCTTCTATGTATCCCTTATAACCAAGTTGTTGACACAACTCATTGCGGAAACTACGGCGTCGAGGTCCAGTAAACATGATAGATCCCCATTCTCCTCCCAGAAAGACCTCCACCCTACCCTGCTCCGATGCCGTGCTGCCCATCAAGCGAAGATCCCAATCTGATGATGAATAATGCAGTTGTGTAATAACTTAAATTTGCATAAGAAGATGTCTTCTTGTGGCCTAGATTTCGGGCTGTTTTGCTTGGCAGTAAAATGACTTATCAAATGAATGATCTGGGATTTATCAATAAATTTATTTCAGTTTCGCTGGCAAGTTAGTGAATTTCATATTTCAATTTATTCAAATAATGTTTTTTTAAATTACATTATTTGAATTTAAAGAGTATGTACAACAGAAAATAAAAAGAAAAATTGCATTCACTAAAGTATTTGAAGGGGGTAAGGACTTACTAAGGGGGTAACTTAACCCCCCCCCCCCCTGGATTTTTGTGATTTACTGAAATTTCAGCCAAATGATGAAAGTTATTCTAACTTAAAGGTAAATGATTATAACTGGTTTTTAACCTCATAAATTTTCTCAAATTGACATTCAGTACGAGATGTGAAACCAAACTTCAAAATGAAGAGAGGGTAATTTGGGGGCAGGTATCTTCTAACAAATGAAGAGCAACAGAGTAAAATTAATGTCATTTTATGATACGAGGTTAAACCTTATTATATCTTAACAAAGCAGATGGTCGAACGAAATTCAATTTATGTAATAACTTTAAATACCTTTGTTAGGTTGACATGTGACCTGAACTATTTCATCCGGACTGCATCCATCTACAGCTTTGATAGGTTCCATCTGACATTCAGCCAATGTAGTTTCAACTCCCGAGCATGTGAAGTTATATTTTTGAAAACTGTAAGGAAAACTGAAGAAAAAGACGGACAGATAGCATTATGCTTTTTGTGCAATTCAGGCGATAAACCTGCGTAGGCAATAATGGATTTAATCAGTGACCAATTTCTATTGGTCGAGGCGGATTTGCAATATGCAAATTAAAGCCGGGATATTGTGTGACGTGACGTCACATTAGGTGTGTCGAGGTTTTGGTCATTGACCATTTGCACGACATAGAACTCACACGTTTGTCTGGATTGCTTAGAGATATTCTTCAAGTCTTTTGGATTCTCGCTTCTGGCGCTGGGTTTTTAAATGGATACCACTCAAGGAGCTGTTCCCGAGGGCATTGCTGACGCAGGAATGATACAACCAGGTCAAAATTCGGTACAAAATCAAGGTAATGTACCGTACATTACTTTAGAGAATATTTCTGACATTGTTAAGAACGCAGTCGGGGCGTTAAAGATTATATTGATAACGCTCTGTCGTCTACCAAATCTCAGGTTTTGGAGTCGGCGAGAGAATCTGCCAAAGCTGCCAGTTCATTCAAATTTAAAGGCAATCGCATTCAGTTTGAATTCAACGTTAACATTAAAGAGCAGGTGGAAACTGCTGTGGCCAAAATAGAGAAAGGTGATACCGCTGCCGCTACGTCTAGCCTTAAATCGGCATTAGATGACATAAAAACCAGGAATAAACATATAAAACTTGCTGATAAAAACGAGAGTTGGAAAGTGGTAGACGAATATAAAGCCGAGGAACTGGCTGACAATGCGGAAGATGAAAAGCGGATTAAAGCGGCGGTCAAAGCCGTGGCCTCTAAAAAGCCGAGCAAAGCGTCTAAGAAAGGTCAATTCAGAAATGCCCCGTACCAAATTCCATCTGGGAGTAGGCGTACAGATGCCTATCCTAACTTGGATTCTAATTTTCGTGGCCATTTTCAACAAAATAGATACCAGTTTACTAGCAGCCGTGCAGGTAGTTCCAGAAGACTGCCAAATTCAACCGACATCTGTTTCAGATGCGGGGTCAAGGGACATTGGCAAAACTCATGTACAGCCCAGTACAGAAGTTTTCAAGCTGATAAACAAACCCAGTAGTTCAGCTGAATATGCAGGTAAATATAATTTGCAATTCTGATTATTGTAAGGTGGCCGTATTGTTGGCAGTAGTGTCAGAATAATATGAGGTAATTAGAATGAACCCGTTCACGCGTGATAAATCGACAGGTTGTTCTTTGACATAACGTTGTGTTCGAGCAAGATTCGAACACCTGTTGTGTGCAATTTGGCATATCTCCTGTACATGTGTATGAATGCAGTGGTCATGACTGAAAGATTATGTTCATTGCGGTCATCAGACCGGCAACACTGTAAACACGGTTTTTCAAGATGTCAGCCCACATAAGAAAAAGTGTGTGATCAACGATGATCGCAAGTTGTAATTAATGTTATATTTATTTCTGCGTTGATTTGTGTAGCTATTAGCAATGGCAGTCTGTCACCAGAGGGCGGTTCGTCTAGCACAATGGGAATTTTTTCAGCCGGATCTGGAAGAGGCTCGGTCCAGTTTAGAACGGAGAGACAGATGGATATATCTGAATACGGGTACGATTTTGATTTCTATTTGAATAACTATTTTGACTATGAGCAAGGCAATTCAGAGCCTATTGTGCGTAGCCAGGATTAGCTTCGTGAATGTAGAAAAAAAAATGGCTATACGCCTTCTACACACGAAGCTAGGCGTTATTACCCAGCAATCAGATTCCGCACGGGGTAGTACGACATGAAAAATGCCCTGAAATCACACTTTTCTGATAGTTTCCGCGACCCACAGACCCTTCCCCACAGCGTTTCCTCCTAGGGAAACGTTTGTAATGACAATTTTTTTTTTATTGACTCTAATTTTGGAAATATATCCATAAAAAGATGATAAAAATTTCAGAAAACTCACCAGCGTTTGCGTATCCATGCCTCCGAGGTCATGCAGATCAAAATGGCGGCACGATCGCCGTAATCGAAATCATGAAAACTATTAGGCGCCGTTTGTAAATTTATTATTTAGCTCAATTATTTACATATAATTCACTATTTAGCTCTTTTCTACGATTATTATACGATAAAATGACATAAAGGATACAATGTTTTATAAATAATGAATTTTGCAATTTCCATTTTTTTTAAATAATGATTTTACAATATTCATCATATATAAATAATGAATTTTGAAGTTTCCATTATTTATAAATAATGATTTCACAAATTCATTACATATCAAATATTATGGAAATTGCAAAATTCATTATTTATAAAACATTGTATCCTTTATGTCATTTTATCGTATAATAATCGTAGAAAAGAGCTAAATAGTGAATTATATGTAAATAATTGAGCTAAATAATAAATTTACAAACGGCGCCTAATAGTTTTCATGATTTCGATTACGGCGATCGTGCCGCCATTTTGATCTGCATGACCTCGGAGGCATGGATACGCAAACGCTGGTGAGTTTTCTGAAATTTTTATCATCTTTTTATGGATATATTTCCAAAATTAGAGTCAATCAAAAAAAAATTGTCATTACAAACGTTTCCCTAGGAGGAAACGCTGTGGGGAAGGGTCTGTGGGTCGCGGAAACTATCAGAAAAGTGTGATTTCAGGGCATTTTTCATGTCGTACTACCCGTGCGGAATCTGATTGCTGGGTAATAACGCCTAGCTTCGTGTGTAGAAGGCGTATAGCCATTTTTTTTTTCTACATTCACGAAGCTAATCCTGGCTAATTGTGCAGGGGAGGATGAAGGCTAACCTGAATTTTTGGAGAAATATTGGAACCCCGGATGATATACTTAGAGTAATTGAGTTTGGATATCCAATTCCATTTTTTTCTACGCCTGAGGCGGCAATTTTTAATAACAATGCGTCGGCACTTGATAACACAGAATTTGTTTCCGAAGCTGTTAAAGATTTATTATCCAAGAAATTGATTATGGAATCTTCAGTTCGTCCTGAAATTGTGAATCCGTTAACAGTTTCTGTTCAGAGTTCGGGCAAGAAACGGCTTATTTTGGATCTTCGATACGTAAATCACCACATTTGGAAAACCAAGATACAATTTGAAGACTGGTCAGTTGCGCTTCAGTATTTTCGGAAGGATTTTTACATGTTTTCATTTGACCTGAAGTCAGGTTATCACCACATTGACATTTTGCCTGACCATTGTAAATATTTAAGTTTTGCATGGGATTTCGGTAGTGGTACTCGTTATTTTTCTTTTCAAGTTCTTCCTTTCGGGTTGAGCCCTGCTCCCTTTATTTTCACCAAGTGTTTAAGGCCGTTAGTAAAACACTGGAGGAGCAAAGGTTTCTTTATTGTTGTGTATTTAGATGACGGATGGGGCATTGCACCATCTTTTTCTGATTGTGATAAGATATCACAAATTGTGAAAGATGATCTGATAAAGGCTGGGTTAGTTCCCAATGTTGAGAAATCCGTATGGATCCCGTCGCAAGAAATTGACTGGCTCGGGATATCGTGGAACACGGGGAAAGGAGTAATGAAGGTGACTGACCGGAGGGTAGGAACTATCCTCGCGTGTATAGATGAACTTAAGGGGAAATTGCCTTATTTGACAGCCCGGCAGTTGGCTGGTTTTGTAGGGAGGATTATATCCCTGATACCTGTTTCTGGTCATATTGCTCAGCTCAGAACAAAATTTTCGTCCATGGCAATTTGTGATCAACACCATTGGGATAAGGTGTTCAGGGTGCCAGGTGACAGTCATATTATAGAAGAATTGTTCTTTTGGAAAAAGAACTTAAGAGCCATAAATAACAGATATGTATTTGATTATGCTTTACCACAGGTTTTATTGTATTCTGATGCCAGTCATAGTGGCTGTGGGGCGTGGACTAGAGATATGGATGACAATGTCATTAAGTTCAACCAGAGCTGGACAGAATCTGAGATAGATAAGAGTTCCACGTGGAGAGAGCTCCGAGGTGTAGAGCTAGCTTTGAGAGCTTTTGCTCCAAGATTGCAAGGAAAATGTGTAAAAGTTTTCTCTGACAATAAAGGTGTTGAGGCGGTGATAAAGAAAGGAAGCATGAAAATGGATTTGCACATTATGAGCATTGACATAGCTACGTTTTGTAGAGAAAATAATATAGAATTGCACGTGCAATGGGTTCCGAGGGACGAGAATGTCCTGGCGGATTCTCTGAGTAGAGAGGTAGACTTTGACGATTGGGGAGTTTCTCAAACCTTTTTCGATTTCATGGACTCCATGTGGGGTCCACATTCTGTTGATCGGTTTGCGGATGATCGCAATAGGAAGTTAAGTACGTTTAATTCCAAGTATTGGTGCCCTAGTACCAGCCAGGTAGATGCGTTTGCGGTATCTTGGCAAGGAGAGAACAATTGGTTAGTGCCACCGATATATCTTGTAGGGCAAGCTGTCAAACACGTGAAAGCCTGCAGAGCTCAAGCCACTCTTGTTATCCCGTATTGGCCTTCAGCTGCTTTCTGGCCAGTTTTATTTTCTAGTGGCAGTATATATACTGATATGATAGATAGGGTGATCAGATTCTCTAACCCTTCCTTCATATATGTTAAAGGAAGGAACAAGAACTCTGTTTTTGGTTCGGACACATTCACCAGTGAAGTACTTTGTGTACGACTGAATGGTAGACTGTAAGGTGATTTTGAGGAGCTATTTAAGGAAAGAAAATTCTGGAGGCTCACTGGAGCTATGAAGAGATGAACGGGACGCACTGGTGTCCTATAATTAGATTAATATTGGCTCACTGGAGCATTTATGAGATGTGACTCACTGGAGTCGATTGGATATGGAGTTGAATATAATTATGTATGAATTTAGAGTGGGAGATTGGGAGTCTCTATAAGGGCTCGGCAGATTTTGTGACTAGAGGTAGTCAGTTGATAATAAACTCACTGAAGTTTAATGAAGTGTAATGTTATTTAACCTTCAATTATGTTAATCAATGGAGGTTGGATGTGCGTATTATTGTTTGTTTCAGAGAGGAAAAGTTTCAAAAGACTCTGGGAAATGTGATGGACGCTTCAAGAGCTGAAAGCACAGTTAAGAAGTATAAGAATGCTGTCGCAAGCTGGGAAGTATGGCGTAGACTGAACAAAGTAAATACTAAGTTAGCTGATCATGAAGATATTGCAAGATGTGGAAGTCGGAGTTGGTGGATCGCTTGTTTGGATGTTCAATGACAATGCTCCATATAGCAGGATACAAACTGCATTTTTCGCTTTGAAATGGCACTTTAACTGTTGCCCGAAGACGTGTTTAAGGAATCCATGTGCAACGCGTTTTTTACAACTTTTGTTGGATGGCCTGAAACGGTTGTTATCAAGGCCAGCTGTGAATAAAAAGGAACCTATCACAGCTGACATTTTAGTTGCTATTGTCAATAGGTTTGACGAAGATAATGTTAAAGATCTTAGACTTTGTTCTATGATGCTCATTGCGTATGCGGGGTTTTTGCGATATGATGAGCTTTCTAGTTTGAGGCTTTGTGACCTAGATATGTGTGATTCACATATGAAAATATTCTTGGAAAAGAGTAAAACAGACCAGTACAGTCCTGGGAGGGCGCATGGATCATCATTGGAGCAACCGGGAAAAGTACATGCCCTGTTATGATGCTTAAAAGATACATTGATTGTGCTGCGTTTGAAGACTTGAAATCGTCTCAATATTTGTTTTCATCGATCACCATGCTTAAGTCTCAAAACAAATTTGTTATTCGTCCAAACAAATTGACATATTCCAGGTGTAGAGAGTTGATCAAAGAAGCTTTGCAAGAGATTGGATTAGACGCAAGTAAATTTGGTGTACATAGCTTGCGTTCAGGAGGCGCCTCAGAAGCTGCTGCCTTCGGTGTACCTGACAGGTTGTTTAAACGTCATGGACGGTGGAAGTCCGATTCTTCCAAAGACAGATATGTGAAAGAGACTATGCACAATAAACTCTTAGTGTCTACGAATTTAGGAATTTAATTTTTCTCAAAATCTAATGGATCAAAGGTACTGAGACATGTAAAAAATTGAATAAAACATGGTTTACACGTGAAAATTAATGCTCAGAAGTGGCCCGTTCTTTATTGTTGAAAAAAGGGGAGCAAACGTTCTGAGTTCATCGTGCAGTCTGGTGCTCCCCTAAAGGTCAGTGTGTTTTGTTGTGTTTTATTATGTTTGCGCAAAAAAGGCGTTAAGTTAAATAGAAATTAATTTAATTTCGGCTGAGCATGCGCGAAAGAGAAATTAATGATAATTATTGAGATATCTGATTCTCGATGCTAATTGCTACATGGTATTTGTATTGTGTGCTAAAAGCGAAATGCCATGTGCAGTGGTTTTGATTAGTTTTCACTGAACTTCAAGGGGTTGGGAGAAGACTACGCCTTTATTTCAGAAAGGCATAAATATTCACTCTTGAATGATAAGCGCCAATAAACCAAAACAACAACAACGACAAAGGCATCAATCCAAGTTCAGAATAACAGATGCCAGTTCAGTTTGTTGTGCACAGGTATTAAAGACCCATTTGGCCCTATATCACTTTGAACATGATGGACAAAGAGAATGGACAAAATAAACAACCCCTCATTCTACCCTTCACAATGTTCCTGGGCGTCAAAAGAACATCCCTTCACTGATATTCTGTAAAAATCAATAGAACAGGTGAATATGCATGTGACACCTGGTCTACATTTTTTTTAAACATAGCAGTGAAGGGGTGTTCTTTTGACTCCCAGAACCATTGCGAAGGGTAGAATGAGGGGTTGTTTATTTTGTCCACTCTCTTTTCCCGTCATGTTCCTAGTGTATAGACCTGCCTATTAAATCTTCAATTTGTTGAAGATAAATAGAATCGGACCCATGACAAATCACTGCGGAACTGAACTGAACTACACACGCATGAAACTGCGAAATGAGACTTGTATCCTACTAATCAGAATTGACTGTGCTCTATCTGTGATGTATAAGCAAAACCAGTTCAGGGGGTGTTTCATAAAGCTGTTCGTAAAGTTACGCACGAATTTACGAATGTAGCCAAATGGGATGCTCAATCACTTTTAACTGCATCAACTAAAGTTGAACTGTGCAGATGTAGATTAACAGTTTTATTGTAACAAACATTTTTAATGCAAAGTGTATGTTTGGCCATAATTTAATTGAGGTTATTGGAAATACAGTCACACTTTGTTAAAACATCAGGAAAGACTTTGGGCATCTAATCTGGCACATCATATTCAAGTCGTTCGTAAAGTCATGCGTAACTTTACGAACAGCTTTATGAAACACCTCCGGTTACTTCATCACAACGTTTATGAAACAATGTTATGATAATACAAAGTAACAGAGCAACAAAAGATGATGCTGAGCACGATGTAAGGAAAGAGGAAGAAACTATGTAAAAATAAGATAAGGAAATGAGTAGCTTATGTGGTCAAAATCATGACGAAATAAACATTTAAAAGACGAGTTATAGAACTGAAAAAAATAAACTTAATGAAAATATTCGTGATCACCTATCTTCTGACTGTCCAAGACGAACCACCTCGGCAGCATTCCCCGTCTCATAGCCATGCATTCGACACGCGACGGTGGCCTCTCTATCGCTCCAATCTGGATCGCAGATAAGAGCTGGCAGACCTGAAATCTTGTACTCCAGTACCCCTTCTGAGGTGGAACCACCACTGACGAGTGGTACTAAACTATCCTCTGCAGACACTGCATTGAATAATGAAGGTAATTTCTAAAAACAATGTTATAATCAAAGGATTGGTGGAATCGAGTGATATTTTGTCAATTACATAATAAAAAACTAGAATAAATATATATCTTTTAGTAACGTCTTCATTAATTTTCGAATAGGAAATTATACAAGAAATAAAAACAATCGTTTTTAAAAGTTCATATACTATTTGTCGAAGAAAAGGTGAGAGAGCGAGATTTGGGAGAAAGTGAGGAAGAGGGTGGGGTGGGGGAGGGGAGGGGAAGGAGAAAGTCCTTACTAGTATCAGTTTGGTTTTAAGCATAACATGAGAGAAATAGGAAAATGAAAAAATCTGACGAACAATAAGGAAGTTATGCTATTTTATATAGGTATATTTTATATGCTATTAAGATTTCTTTATCATGTATAAGGTGTGAGTCAATTAAAAGGAAACCCAGATTCAACCCTTAATATTGTTGCAATAAATACATATAGATTAAATCAAAGATACTCGCATTGTAGCCTATCATATTCCCTTTAATTTGACACCTTGATCACTAAAATCCGATCATGGACAGCAGAAAAGTCACATAATCCTGACTTGCCAAATTTGCCTCTGCCTAAGTTTAGAATGAAATGGATGGTCAACCCAAGGTTGCTTGGATGGTCTCCATTCCAGTAGAATGCACTTATAAAGAATGAAAATAACTCCTGAACACTATTCAGCCCAAACTTTGGCAAAGACTATTTTGACATGCTTTTTAAAATGGATTGTGCTCAGCCCTTTAGTGAGCCCATCAAAGTAAAGAATACATTATCAACTACGATATCATTATAATACATTTCAGCGATTTCGCTTGGTTTTTATTTGACTTAAACTGTATAGTCGTGCCAAACTGCCATGAAGTGGATTTTGGGGTCGTAGTTTGATCAACTTGTAACAACATAAATATGTAAGCGACTTACCATTACAAGCAACACCAGCTACTTGGTTAAGATCACAGTTCTCTGCATTCTCCACATCCATCGTTTCAAAGGAACAGTTGGCTAGGCTGGACGCACCATCCGGGCATTCAAGATCAGTTATTACGTTTTCAATTCCCGTCCTACCCTTGACGGAGAAGACTTGAGCAGCTCCGCCGGAGTGGCCTAGTTGTCGGCAAAGGGTGTGTACGTCTATGAGGTCCCAAGCAGTATTACAGATCGCCATGAACTCTTCTGGGTCCGTCAAAGAGATTTCCACTCCACCGATTTTAGGATATGGAGGGTCGCTGCTGATCTTGATTTCTGCTCCAGACAGAGATTACGAAGAATAGTCACGCTTATGATACAAAAGCACTTAAAATGTCAAACAATGTCAGACTAGGATTCTTTTCGTTCGTAGTTACAAAATGATTCTTAGGTTCTCTTAAATTAGTAACTACATTTATTCAATGTCTTTTGCGCTTTTAAGGTAGTAATAAAAAAATCTACAAGGAATAATTTGATCAGAGGACAACAACATAGTTGATTGGGAAATATACAGCCAGTGGCGTAGCGTGAGTACAGCCATTGATGGGGCACTGGCATCGTGGGGGAGGGGGGGGGGGGCACCGGTCTTACTCGGAAAAGTCAATGCGAATTTACCAGGCCACTGATTAGGGGTCCTAACCTCTTCTTTTCTCGTCCTTTTCGCTTCTCCCTTTCCTTTACTCTCTCTTTCTTCTCCTTTTCCTTCCTTCTTTCGCCATGCGATTGGGGAGGGGGGGGGGGGGGGGGAGTAACGTTCGACGAAGAATACCTCGTAATTCGTAATTCGTAATTCCGCGCATTTCCTGTTATTATTGCGGGAGAGGTTGGTAATTATGGAGCAATGAGACAGTTGGCCTATGATCGGACTCAGCTTGTAGAGTCAACTGGGGAAAATGAAAGGGTCGCAGATCCCCATTGATGAAGACATGTTATTTTTTATGGTCCAAAACCAGGTTTCTATATTGGCGTAGAGCCGTAGAAATTTATGACAGTTTTTTTTTGGAAATACCTACAAACGAGTAGGCTTTCTTTTGGGATAGGTAAGCTATTAAGGGAAATTATTGTCGATGAGGAATGTCACAACACACATTGTCGACGACGGCAACGTGTGCCCTGTTTTTATTAAACATTATTTTCGTCAATCGACGCATTTGAGATATATGGGACATTAGGGCCTACACAGAGTAGACAGAAAGCACATTTCACCTGGTTCTTGAAGTTCACAAACAACTCCAGCACAGCCAGTCTCTGGTCCACAGTCACCTTGGTATGCCCACTCTACCGAGTCGCATTCCGTGTCGAAGGTTTCATCACCAGTGCATACTGGGTTTCTCACGATAACCTGAAGGCCTGAGTAGTCGTCCAATATTTTGAGTTCTTTCACATCTTTGTGCCCAAGGTTTCGACAGGCCACATGTGCTGCGTTCATGTCCCAATTATCGCCAGGACAAATTGTCCCAACGCTTCCTCCATAAAAGACGACGACGAGACCGCCAGGAAATAACTGAATATCTAAAGCCCAAAAAGGGGAAGAAAAAAAGACTGGTAGATAAGTGGTACGAAATAATATTTAAAGAATCTACTGTAATATTGTACAAGTAAAGAACATGCTCGGATTACTCTTTCAAAGACAGGACAACTATTTATCATTATAATTTGCACATGAGTTTGTCTATGTTTTGCGATTAGAATGTCAAGTAATGACACTGCAAGTATTGAATTGCTTCTCATTTTCTGAAGAGTGGAATTCAAGGAATGTTGATATCCAACTGAACTTCAAATTAATGTTTTAGTTCGAATACCAGTCATCGTTTATTTACTCGGAAGAGGAATTGCAGCTATCTACCTTTCCCAGGGTGTATTGAATAGATACCTGGTAGTAAAGGCCCGGTCACATATACAGGACTATAGCTACGCTTCAGGGCGATGAGCGGCGACAACCAAAGTCGTGGCCAAGCGGCATGAAATTGATGAGAGGGGTGGTGGGAGTAGGCCCTGGCGAATCGTGTACGCTACATGGCGATGTAAGTACGCGTGAGGACGATTAGCGTACGCACTGAGTACGATGGAAGAAGACTGTGCGGCGTTTCATGCAGACAACAGTACGTTCTTTGTACGCTGGTCGTACGATATCAGTACGCTTTGAGTACGATACGTGGCAATAGCCTACGCCCATGTACGATAATGTACGCTTGAAGTACGATGTTCCTACGCTATTGTACGCTAAAGTATGATTTTGCACGACCAGCGACGCCTAAGTACGCTAGTGTACGCCGTCGCTACGATCCCCTACGATGCATGAGGACTTGCGTGACGATTGTGCATTGTGGGGGTATATATAGTGTACAAGATCCCATTGATCCTCATTGAAGCTGTACATTGTGAGGATGGCTGCCATGTTGGCTGCACCAGCAAGGCTTGGGTTGATGAACCATCTGCTTGTACTTGATAGAGACCAAAGACAGAATGTCATTGCAAGGGCAAGGGCAAGAGAAGAGCGCAGAAGGAGGAGAAAGGTGGTGGGTTCGTCCATGGGTGATGAGGCGTGCAGATTATGGATGGTTTGATCATCTTGTACAAGAACTGATGATTGAAGACGAGGCTTCCTTCCGTAACTTCTTGCGAATGGAACCGGCTATGTTCAGAGAGTTGAGTGACAGGTTGCATGACAGAATCAGCAAGCAGAACACATTTTATAGGTGTGCTTTATTTTCAGGTGTTATTACACATTTTCCCCTACAAAACATGTTTCACTATGCATTGCACTAATAATAATTGTGTGTTTTATGTGTCTGTGTACAGGAGAAGTCTGGAGCCACAACTGAAGCTTGCCATGACCTTGCGCTACTTGGCTACAGGAGACAGTTACCACTCGCTGATGTATGGGTTCCGTGTTCCTCACAACACTATTTCCTTGGTCGTGCGTGATGTGTGCCAGGCGATAATTGATGAGTATGCTGAGGAAGTGGTGCCATGTCCATCAACTCCAGCAGAGTGGCGAGATGTCGCACTGAACTTTCAGAACCGCTGGCAATATCCACACTGTCTAGGGGCTCTAGACGGTAAACATGTGAGAATCCGGTGTCCCAGGAATGGAGGGTCAATCTATTACAACTACAAAGGCTTCCACTCCATAGTCTTGCTGGCACTTGTGGATGCTGAGCACAAGTTCCTATGGGTTGACGTCGGGACAAATGGTGCTGCATCTGATGCACAGATCTCCAACCGGTGTGAGCTGCGTGAGTCCATTCTGGATGGGTCAATTGGGTTTCCTCTGCCTGACAGTTTTCCTGGCGACAATCTTCCGATATCATACTACATTGTTGGCGATGATGCGTTTCCTCTTCGCACATGGCTCATGAAACCATTCCATAATTCACCAAACATTCATTTCTGCATTCATAGCAATGTTCATAACAATGTTAAATGAATACTTACAATCCACATTCATCTCGTCGGCCCGGGCTTGCCACATCCGAGATTTCTTCTTAGAGTCCTTATAGTCTTTTCTCCCCTTGTCGTACAGAATGGGATTCGACCGGATCCATTCGGCCATCTCCTCCTCCTGTTCGTCTGTCATCACCAACGCTTCCCGCCGTTTTCTCTTCTGGCCTTGCCCACTCTCCAACTCGACTTCGCCACCACCTTCTCCCTCATGGCCCTCACTCTCCTCCTCCCACCTGTCCACTTGCTCCTCCAATGTAGCCGCCTCCGGAAGTTCCTCAGCCTCAGGGTCTCTGTGCACCTCCACCAACACTTCATGGGTAGCTCCAGGGCTTGGAGGTGGGGTGGGGTCTCTCTTCTTCCGTCGGGTCTTTTGTGAAGGCTTCCTTCTTGGTGGCATGTTGAATAATACAGTAATAAACTGTAAAACTTTGGACGTTAAAAATTCGATACAAGAATTCCTGCAGCACCAGCGGTACAATGTTTGACAAAGTTCGAGCGTGTCAGTTTATATAGAGTCGCGGTGCATCGCGGGGGGTCGTCACGTGAGCGTATACAAGCGTGTCGTGTGGTCGTACCAATATCGTAGCCCTAGCGTGTAAGAGCGTACTGGAATCGTGTTAAAGCGTATTCGATTCGTGTTGAAGCGTATACGAGCGTACGCTAATCGGGTTAAAGCGTAGTAGAATCGCCTTGAAGGCTAGTGCTATTGTGGCATGGGCGTACTACCAGCGTCGTTAAACGGTTTCACACGCCTCCATAGTCGCCACCAATCGTCCTGCAATCGCAGCAGTCGTATCGCAAGCGTAGTACTAGCGCCTCCTATTGTCATCTATCTTCAATGCCAAAGCCACTACGAATTAACAAGACTCACCACGAATGACGAAGACTGACAGGACGCTATCGATACGCTGGCTGTACGCTTGGCCACAACTGCGCTACGATTTTCCCCTGGAAGCCGCTTCATCACGACTGTTTTGGACATTTCAAAACTGTCGTCGGGCACACCCGACTCCATACGCCTCAGCGCGATAGGCGACGCTACACCTACGCTTGTACTACGCATCATGAAGCTTTGCCACGAATTCCATAGTCGTACACAATCGCCAACCTTAATCGTCTAGGTGTGACTGACTCTTTATGAATTTCTGCAATGACATCAGCGCCAAAACGTGTAAAATGTACATGTACAAACGGTGGAGTACCGTGCGTCTACCAGTTTTAAAATTATTACCCCGAAATTAAACCTCGAACCACAATTTTTATGAAACACTTTTGAATGGATTTTGAATCCATTGTTCTAAGCATAATATTCAGATATTATGCATACAGTATTTAAAGATGACATTACAAGAAAATTCCATCAAAATAAATATTGGCTTAATACTTATTATTGCATAGATGACATAAATTAAACAAGGTTATCCAAATTCAACGCTTGGAAACATTTGAAGTAATGATTATTATCAATTATAAAACGGTAAAATACAGCCCCCGATAAAGCAGCTGAAGAGCTCCTCGAACGCTGCTGAGATGTGTGACGACACACCAGGGACCAGTCCTGTCTAAGCAGACGATGTCCCATAACATCTTACACATTTTTCAGTGCCTGTTTTGTCATCTCCTCTTCACTTATTTCTCTTACTTGACTAGCGTCAGTCTTAATGTCAGTCTGTTGCCTCACTCTTAACTCCGTGTATGGTATTATTTTGATGAAAAATGCAGCGTTAAAAATATAAAGGAATCAGTCACTTGTAAACAAAATAAGACGCCATTGTATTTTCAGCTGCTTGCACCGGGCATGTTCGGCGTTTCAAGAGGGAACGAATACCACACGTGCTATTATTCGGAGGGCTTTTCAATTTGAAAATGGTGTTTATTTCATTGATCATTGACCCTTCTCCTGTGTATTTACAATCAAACGGTTTTAGTTATCAGAATCAGTTACACTTTCCCTTTTAGAATGGAGTGAAATAAGGTCATGGGTAAATATACCAAACTCTTTATAATTTGATAAATAATTGCATTGCAATTACGTTCATTCATTATAGGACGTCGTCTGCTTAAGCAGGATCGGTCCCTAGTGTGACGACATCAAAACATCGCTATATTTCTGGCGAATCCTCGGATATTCCAGATGCTTAGAAGAGCTTTTATTTATGTTGTTTTTGTAATCATCAGATACGCAGTTGACATCAAACTTATACGATTGCCATCTGTAAGCTTCCCAGTTTCTAGTGATACATTAAATGCCATATTTGTGATTTTCTTGGAATAGCTACTTTAACGAGATATGGAAAAAACAAACAACTAAATATTTTCTTAGTCACGATAATGATGGAAACCATGTCGCCACTTTGTAGTCTCGACTGCATCTCGCTATGCGAAATGAGAACGTGAACTTTGGTCTGGCAGCTTTATTATACTTAGCAATAAAGATGATGTTACATACATTAATGAGAAATGAAAAAAGAAATGTATGAGACTAGTAAAGATTTTAAAGAAAAAGACTTAAATACCACAAATGCAAATGATTTATGGATTGAACTGAAAGATAAACTACACAAAGCAGTCAATACTCATATCCCATCTAAAATGATGGGCAGTAGAAAAGAAGCTCCCTGGATAAACCCTTCAATTAAACGCAAATACAAGCGTAAACAAAGGGCTTATAATAAAGCCAAAAAGAGTAAGAAACCAGAAGATTGGGAGAAATTCAAGGAAATTAGAAGAGAAAACAAAAAAGTAATAAGGAAAGCATATCGAAAATACGTTAATGAAAAATGTACAGACTCACCCAAACAGTTCTGGAGTTTTATAAAGACTCTTAGGAAAGACTCTTCTGGCTTACCAGCCCTGCGGGACATGGAGTCAGGAACACTCGTGACAGATAGTAAACAAAAAGCTGAATTACTAAATAAACAATATCAACAGCAATTCACACAGGAAAGGGTATCAGACCTTCCAACAGAATGTGAAACTAACATTCCATCAATGCCAGACATTGAGGTAATGGAAGAAGGGGTGGTCAAGTTGCTTAAAGAACTTAGCCCACACAAAGCGGCAGGTCCAGATGAAATATCTCCCTGGGTCCTCCAAAAAACAGCTGAAGAAATTGGGCCCGCACTAACCATTGTCTTTCAACTATCACTTGAAACAGGAATAGTTCCTGAGGATTGGTTGTGTGCAAATATAACACCTATTTTTAAGAAGGTTGATAAAACGCAACCAGCAAATTATCGCTCAGTAAATCTCACCTCAGTCTGTAGTAAAATAATGGAACACATTCTCTGTTCTAATGTAATGTCTCACTTGGATACACATAACATACTGTGTAGCCAACAGCATGGGTTTCGCAAAAACCATTCTTGTGAAACACAGTTGATTTCCACCGTGCAAGATATTGCATATGAATTAGATCAGAAACATCAGGTAGACGTAATAATTATGGACTTTCAAAAGGCATTTGATAAAGTGCCCCATAAAAGACTACTACTCAAACTCTGGCGCTATGGCATTAGGGGGAAGATTCATAGATGGATAAAAGGTTTCTTGACAAATCGAAAACAGCGGGTAGTTATAGAGGGTGAATGCTCTGAATGGGTCAAAGTAGATTCTAGTGTACCGCAAGGGACGGTCTCGGGCCCGATAGATTTTTTACTCTTCATAAACGATCTCCCTGATGGCCTTGAATCAAGCTGCCGTCTATTTGCAGACGACTGCATTCTGTACACACCAGTATCAGGCAACAAAGATGCCGAAAGGTTACAAAGAGACCTAGATAGATTATCATCTTGGCAAAATAAGTGGCAGATGGACTTTAATGTCCAAAAGTGTTATGTTCTTCGTATCACTCATGCCAGAAAAACACACAAATACGATTATAACTTGAACAACACTACATTACCAGAAACTAATTCCCATACTTACTTGGGAGTTGACATAACCAAAGATCTAACATGGAACACTCATGTTGATAGAGTTTGCGCAAAGGCAAACAGAACACTGGGTTTCCTTAGAAGGAATTTATATTCCTGTCCATCTCATGTAAAGGAATTGTCTTATAAGACACTTGTGAGACCCATACTGAAATAATTCTCATCCGTATGGGATCCACACACAAGTTATTAATATAACTTGAACAACACTACATTACCAGAAACTAATTCCCATACTTACTTGGGAGTTGACATAACCAAAGATCTAACATGGAACACTCATGTTGATAGAGTTTGCGCAAAGGCAAACAGAACACTAGGTTTCCTTAGAAGGAATTTATATTCCTGTCCATCTCATGTAAAGGAATTGTCTTATAAGACACTTGTGAGACCCATACTGGATTATTGCTCATCCGTATGGGATCCACACACTCAAACGCTTATTAATAAATTAGAAATAATACAGAATAGAGCTGTTCGTTTTATAACAGGAGACTACAGGTTGAGAAGCAGTGTAACAGAAATGAAAAAGAAACTTAAAATCGAAACCTTACAACAAAGGCGAAAAACAAATCGCCTATCAATCTTTCAACAGGCAGTTGTGGGTCACCTCGCCGTGCCAGTGCAGTCCATCCTGCGCCCGGTCCAAAGGAATTTGAGAAAAACTTCGGTAAATAGTTATATTCCAATTGCTACTAACAAAAATTGTTATAAATACTCTTTCATACCCCGTTCAATTACTGACTGCAATAATCTACCAAATACAGTAAAAACAATCCTCGACAAACACAAATTTAAGGAATCTGTACAAAAACACTTCTCAAATTAAGCAAAAACCCTCTCTCGTAGCCTTCATACCACCTGCGCACCCTACCCCTGCCCGTTTTACCCCTTTTAGGGGTGTTGGGCAGTATCACCATCAAGTATCAAGAGACAATGTTGTTTGGACATGCTGACCTATTTTTGACCTGTACCTTCAAGGGATGTAAATGTGGTAATTTAAAATCTGGTGATCATACCTGGTACAAAAAGTTATTACATGTACATGTAAAGTGATTTTCACTGAAAGTTCATTGACCTTTTTACCTTTTACATTGACCCATTTCCAAACATGACAATCACCTACAAGAGATATACTTCTGATTTGAATTTGGTGATCCTACCTCAAAGGTACAAAAAGTTATTACACTTGTGATTTTCACTGAAAGCTCGATGACCTCTTGACCTTTGTCCTTCGTCAGAGTCAACTCATTTTCGAACCTGACCTGCACCATTAAGATATGCACCTGTGGTATGAATTTAGTCATTCTACCTCAAATCCATAGAAAGTTATTGTGATTACAGTGCTTTTTGCAAAAGTTCAATGACATTTCGATCTTTGACCTTTGTACTTTGCGAGACAAAAACCGACTTTTTCAAACCCATTCAAGATAAGGTGGACTTACTTGGGTAGCAATGAACCCCAATGTCCCGAGTATGCCCACTCGGGTCACAGCTCTCTGGTGTCCAGCCTGCAACCTGTGTACAATTGTCGAGTCTCTCTTCATACCCTGCACATTGTAAACCACCTGTCACGATTGCTCCTGACCCGGGAGAAGCGGTAAACCAGTCCGGGTCCGTGTATACTGCAAAGATTCGCCCAAGATGTCTACAAGCAACGCGAGTGTCCTCAAGATCCCAGTCTTGAGCGCACACCTTACCCCATTCACTCTTTTCATCCAACATCTCCACTCTGCCTTCTCGAAAGGAAGGACCGTCAGCTAGCCTAAGAGAATCTGAAAATCAGTCATTCATGAGATTCCAAATTAGGCGTCTACCCTATGGAGAGCAGTTACCCCAGCCCACCCCCCCCCCCCCCGAAAAAGGAGGAAATTGGGGTAAATGTGTTGTCTTAGCATTCATTGTTTTAAAATAATTTGTTCAAATAATCAAATTTTTGTTTCAAAGTAAATCTTGGCCTACAAGTTGTTTTTAGAAATCGACTCCACCAGAAAGTGTTCATATTTTGGGGAAATTTGTTACCAGCAAAATATCATTAAGACATGCGTGCACGCGCCTATTCCTCTCATTCATTCATTCGACATGTTTAACTTTATATTCTACTATATTTTCATTTCAATTAACAGATGAAGTAATTTACTTGTTGTGGTGCATTCTACTCCAACATCTTCAGAATGGTCACACTCTGGGCCAAGGTTCACACCTTGCTGACATTCAAACAGATCCTGCTCAGTTCCGTCGCACTGCACCATGTCGAGCAAGATATCTCCAACTCCCTCGCCGAACTTGGCACCATAGATGAAGATTCTGTCAGCACCGATGTACCCCAACTGCCTGCACACGACGTTTGCTTCACGGAGTGTCCACAGATTGTTGCACACAGTGCCCCACTCACCGTCGCGGAGGACCTCAACACGCCCCTCAGAGCTTCTCGACCCATTCATCAATCTCACTGTCACTGGCGGTGGTGTAGTTTTGATGAAAATGACAGTGACATGAGAAAGAATTTGTAGTGAATTGATTGAGTTAAGTTACTCCTTTCAGCACTTTTATTCGGATGGTACAAGATCAGTGGCTTGTGCCGGTGTGCTTGCTCTAGAAAGACTGTATCTGGACCCACTAAACGCCTTCTCATACAGACTAAACTTCACCCATAAATATATTTGCGTAATGTATAAGTTTTATCAGTCGCGCAGCTCTTTTGTTGAATTCACTCCGCCAAAGGTCATGGAACGTATTCACACGCTGGACACAACCTTATGAAGAAATTCCTGGAATGTGTTACATAAGTAGAATACACATAGGCCTACACAACTCTCCGTATATTTTGCATTCGCTGACATCACCATCTAATTTTAAGGTTCATCGGTGGTATTGAATGCAAAGGTTAGAGACTGGTGTGAAGAGGAAGCTGGGATTTCTTCATATGGTTCTGTATTGTGTGCGAGCACGTGTAGATTTGTTGAGTAATCTTCGCTACAGAGCCATGCGGCTGAGACGGGGCTCTATTAACATGATTAAGGGAAATTAGCCCAAGCTAGTACTAATTAAAGCATCAGGTTCCGTGCAGTAATGAATGTTTTATACTTCCTTGTCGAACTATCTATGGAGGTGTCGTAGTCAAGTGCTTTGAACACTTGAATGGAAATTAATGCAAAGGGTGCGGGGTTCGATCCCGGCACGGCAATAATGTCATTTGGCAAGACATAAATTTACATTTGCCACTCAGTACCCATTAGAGAAATGGGGATCTGGTGGGATGACGAAAGCCTTTGTGGTAGTAATTATCATATGTTTTCACTGTGGCCAATGGTAGGTATACTCCCCAAGGAGTGGAGATGGTGCACGCATTGTGTGTTTGAATGAAGCCGAGGGACGAGTAATGATATCTGTAAAGCGATTAGAGACGTTCTTTCGTATAAGTCACTATAAAAATTGTATTAAGCGTTAAACAATATGATTGGTAATTTACATAGGTCAAAATTGACCGGCAACATGGAAATAATTTGAATTATTCAGGATGGCTGACTATAGGCCTATCGTACGTGCATGGACAGCCCCTGAGATCCAGCCACAAATTTCGGTCTCGCGGACCTTTTGACAACTTTCCTGAGGGTTCCCTAGACCAACAAATATCGGTCTTGTGGGCTGTCGGATTTCATGCACTGTCGGTGGACTGGGATATCGCGGCACGGGGAAGTTTGACAAAATGTCAATTTGAAAGGCGATTCCTGGTCAGAGGATGATGTGTCTAGGGATATGAATAAATTCGTGCAAAATTTTTATATAATACAATATTATCAATAACAATAGTACAAACAATAATTCAGGCCTAAGAAATATGTTTACTATGATACGAATTCCATTTATTTTACAAAAAAAATGTTTGAACTCGTTAGAATAAAGAAGATGATTAATGCTACCTTTTGGAATTACTGGGTTGGTAATAAAACCTGGGGGAACATTGAGCATAATCTTGTCTTTCAGTTGCTGACTCTAATATTATCCGTAGTAAGCAAGATTCTAGAAAAAGCTGTGCATTTCCAACTATGTGATTTTCTCGACAAATATGAAATATTGTGTGCTAACCAATCAGGTTTTCGTCCCCTTCACTCTACTGCAACAGCTCTTATGAAATTAGTTAACCAATGGTCATTGAACTTTGCTAACAATGAATTAACAGGTGTTGCTTTCATTGATTTGAGGAAAGCATTTGACACTGTTGATCACGATATTCTGTTACATAAACTGAAAGCCATTGGCTGTTCTGATAGGAGTGTTCAGTGGTTTGTATCATATCTGTCTAACCGAGAACAGACGGTTTGTTTTAAAGGGACCACTTCAAGTTCCTCAAAAATTGTGATGGGTGTCCCACAAGGTTCAATTCTTGGGCCACTTCTTTTTTCTATCTACATTAATAGCTTACCAAAATGTATTGATGAAGGTATTGTTGATATGTATGCCGACGACACCACTCTAACAGTTAACGGAAGAAGTGTTGCAGAAGTAGAGCGAAAGCTAACAAAAGGTTTAGAAAATGTTTTTTCGTGGGTAACAAAAAACCGTCTAGTTCTTAATGCTGATAAGACAAATGTGATGCTTATTGGACCACGATCAATTCTTAATAGTGTAAAGGATTTTTCTGTCACACTAAACGGCAGTTGTCTGAAAAGAGTTAAAGTTGCCAAGTGTCTAGGTGTCATGATCGATGAGGAGTTGCGATGGACGGAACATGTGGAAAAAGTTATTAAGACTGCTCAAAAAAATATTAGTGTAATTAAGCGAGCAAAAAGTTATGTTCCAACCAGGTCTCTGAAACTTCTATATAATTCCATCGTCCTTCCTCATTTTGATTATTGTTCCTCTGTTTGGTCCGAAAGATTTCAAAGACAAACTATTAAACTACAAAATATTTTAATTTGATTATTTCACAGTTTACAATGCTAATAATCCTTAATTTAAAATTCGATTCGAAAATTCTTGTAAATAGTCAATGAATATTACTGAATGATTACTTAACTAATGAGGATACCGATTAATGTGTATTATACGTGTTTATGCTTGTGTATTTATATATATTGATTATTGTTGATGTTATTTGTTTTATTGTTACCAAACAGGGCCTCATGGAAGACCACCAAATTGGTGATATGAGCCACCCTGTATAAATATCAGAAATAAATAAATAAATAAATAAATAAATAAATAAATTATATGGTCCAACTACTTCAGAAATGCATTTTCGGTTTAGATAAATGTGAAATAAATGATAAAAACACAGCTACATGATATGGTCTGGGCCCCGTTTCATAAAACTTGTTATCAATAACAACTGGCTCATTTCTATGACAAATTCAGCTAATCAGTTTCAAGGATTTCAGTAGCTTTTAACAATTATTGTAACTTGTTATTGATAAAATGTTATATGAAACGGGGTCCTGAATATCTACTGCTCTTTCGAAAAATGATGATGGACAGGAGATTTCGTTCACATTCTTTTCCTCATGTAAGACTCCACGTAGACATGGAGATCCAATATATAAATATTTTCCCTACGACGAAACAAACTTATATGGACGTTTTCCAACGAGCCAAACAGAATTTAAAAAAATCTTCAGAATGAAGAAGAAAAGTCAATTTGTTTGAACAATCACAGAGTCGCCCCCAAAAATCAGAGCATATCTCCATTTCAACTACTTCAATGGCTTCAACATACCCGTTTTCCCGTCAAACGAAGGAAAAGGGAAGTTCTGTTTTTCCTGTCTTTTCAGTCACTGGTGTTATTCAGGTTTTAAAGTAAACACAATCATTCATGTGCTGATTATAGTTAAACATTGACTAAGAATTAGAAATGGAGAAAAAAAAATATGCTTTCACTGTTTGTACAATCAGATTGTTGCTAAAGTCCAACCTACTTTGACTTTATTGACGTTTTAATCGGATTTCATAATTTAAAGAAAAAGTTCAGGTCATATGAATCCATTGTGAAGGAAAATGTCAAGAAATCATTGTGAATTACAATACAAAAAAGTGATTTTCTATTGCGGGGCTTCGTAATTACCAAAATATTAACAAAGTGTGTCAATCTCGCTGAATATCACACACAGTTAAAACACCAAAGATATATACATGGATAATGGGGCTACATACACATGTCATGCATGTGACATGAAAATGTGGCGAAAAGCCTGACACAATTTCAAGTTTATACTTGATATATGTGTACACATATATTTCATAAAGAATTCTTTATGATATATTCAATTTACTTCAATCGTATCAATTATGATATTTACTTACATATATATTTATTCATTTATCTTTTATGGGGGATGTCTGTATCGCATTGCTGATTCCTTGCAAAACAATCAGTTCATCTCAACTAAAATTCAGGAATGTTAACCCAGCTAAAGTTTACAAAATGATGCTGCACTATGTTTATATATTCATTGTTTTGTACTCATGACGTGGTTAAACGTGTTGTGTATGGCATCATGACTTTTTTGTTCAGGGTTCACGATGAGGCATTTAGATCGAAATACATTGCGTCAATATACATGTATAGGGATATAAATCAATCTTAAATCTATTGCGTTTCCATGATTACATACAATCTGTTTTATATACTCGTAAGCAGTTCATACCCTCCCATTTTTTCTCTCATCTCTATTCATTTTGCTCTTTTCTATTTTTTATTTCTATTTTTATTTTGTATACGCATTATATAATATTGTAATCTTCGCCTCGAGTCATACATGTCCATATTTATGCCACGAAAGTTATTATATGGTCTTTTAATATTTTTATTTTAAAATTTTCTTTTTTCATTTCTCAGTGCGCTCTCTCTTTTTATAGATGCCAAAGTTATACAGAGGTCTAGAATGAGCCAAGCTAAAATCTTTAAATAACATCTTTTGTCACTTTTTAAGAAATAATTCTTACTACTTTCTAAAATAGAATCCTTTCGATAAGAGAAATTTATAAACACGTCATTTCAAATTTTGACCTATCAACTGCTCTTTTCGTTCCAAAATACAACTCTTGGAGAAATTACTAGGAATTTTACTAATGCCAGGCTGCCTACTGCAACCATATTATCAAAGATCAAGCATGTTGGAGGTTTGAGAATGCATTAATCAAAAAGGAGGGTATACCAATATCTCTGCCTCTCCTGTGCTGTACACTGAGACAATCTTGAATATCTGTTTCTCTTGTAATTTTTTTTCCCCTCGGGGTTGTATAGGCCTACTCAAAATGGAGTGTGGATTAAATGCTGTTATTATGTCCTGAAATATTAGTTTGGCTGTCCTTTGGATATATGCTATGAAACATTAGTCATTGATATCAACAAAGGAGAGAAATATATAATTATCTTCACACTCAATTCTAAGGAATGATATTTTAAGCTATAAGAACATACCTCTAAAAAGACTTACCTTCAGTGGCCTCTACGTGAATTCTGCAATTATAAATGGCGGCCATCATAACAACAAATGTCAGCCTAAGCGAATGCATGATGATGCTGGGGCTTTGCCAATGATATACTTGAACATGTTGAAAGAAATATCTGAGACACAGCGTTTATATAGTCATTTTGGAGCACTTTTTTTCTCGTTGAAATATATTTCAATGGTCCATCCTTGCTTATTTGTTGTAACGTGTAAATCTCGATCACTATATTGGGACTATAGTACCGCACGCATAAACCAGGCATGAGATGTGTGTTTGCAGTGTAGGCAGCTGAATATGACTAACAAACATTTGCACAATGACTAGAGTTCATTCAAACATATGTATGGAAATAGTTTCGTGAATATCGTTTTCATCTAATATCAGGAAAGCTCAAAAATTGTTGAACCTTTTTTTCAATTTCTTTAAAATATGTATGGAAATAGTTTCGTGAATATCGCTTTCATCTAATATCAGGAAAGCTGAAAAATTGTTGAACATTTCTTTCAATTTCTTTAAAATTGCAATATGACCACTACACCTTCTTTAAAAAAAAATCCTATATATGGAACAGTGCTAGTGCTTGTATGGTTAACACCAACCATTTAAATATTTTCAGGCGCGAATTTTCAAATTGAGGAAATTTTGTTTTTTTATAGCCTTGTCACCAAATCAAGCCGCAAAAAAACGAGAACTTCTCTTATTTTTGCTTATAGAAAAAATAGAGCATCTCTCGCAAGTTTGCAAAAATCTACGACCGTATTTAAGCCCTTTAGCTTTGTCAATATATTCTTATTGGAAAATATTCAGTTTAATAGTTGTACGCAAATTTGGTCCACCTTCCCAAATCAGAATGGTCTAGCTACGTCCTGGAGCATTCGTGTGATAGCTTGTGTAATTACTCAAAGGGAGTATTTGTCCGCGGTGTCTACAGTGAGAAGAATTATTATTTCATGATGATGTTTGCCTTTATTTCAAGATAATGTTTGCTTTTTGTAAAACAATGGTAATTATATTCTTCAAATCGGTGTAACCATACATGGTAATGATAATTACGATGGTAATTACTCTAACTGACGTAATTATTAATTAATTACGTAATTATTCCTAAGATAAGAGTAGGCTAGTCGTCATGATACGCTGTTTTTTAATATTCTCAAGTTCATGTTTGCTTTCATTTTTAGAACAATAATATTTGTATTCATCAAATTTAAGTTGCCCTTTTTTCCATGGAGTAGAACAACCCATTCGGGATCACTATAAAATATTGACTTATTAATTGCTGTATGTAACTTGCATCATCATAAAGACAAAAATAATGTTTAGTCTGTGTCGGATATTGAGTACTTCCTATATTAATAATTTCTTCAAATACTGGCAAACTTGTTTTCCGCGGCACTGGTGCCCACATCATTCAACAATCACGTTTTGAATGCTTCATCGTTAGAACTCAGATACATTGCACTAAAAAATTATGGCCTAAGTAAAAAAAAAAACAACCAAAACCAAACAATTCAAAACAAAAATTTGCTTGCCTTCGTGCCTCAAATTTCATTGGTGTTGCTGATAAAAAAATAAACGCACAAAGAATTCTTGTCACATTGAAATTAAAGAACATATTTTAAGTCGTAATACAATAAGATTTTATAGCCATTACTGCACCTTCCCGTCATCTGGTGAAAACGAAATACGAAACTATTTCCACGCATACTTTCTTATTGAAGTCAGCATATTAGTCATTATGCTAATGTTTATTATTCATATATTAAGCTGCCTCTTGTTAAATATTATGACAATATTTACTTTCATTTCTCAACTATACAGTTTTCATTTACATATCGCCTTTCTTTGTTTTCATCTACAGCTGACAATGCTGGCCCTAAAGGTTGACCCAACTCTGCAAACATTTACCGCTCATGGTTGCAAATATATACGTGCAGTTACCAATGTCCTTTTTGCTATAGCTTCAGCGCCATGACAAGGGAATCTGATGATACATTTACGGATTAATTTCAACAATTATTAGACCGTAAACTGCCACAAGGGAAAACTGTTCGTCGACAAAATAGACATATTTCTTCTGTTTCGGGATTTTATTTTTTCAAATCGACGGTACAGCCAAGCTTCATTATGCATTCGCTTGGGGTAATAATTATGTTTGCTGTGGCGATGGCCGCCATTTCTAGCTGCAGAATTTTCGCGGAGACCACTGAACGTAAGTTGCATGGACGCAAGTTCTTATAGTTAAAATTAAGGAATCATCCCTTAGATTGGAGTGTGAAGATAATCTTATATGAATGAATGAATTAATTAATTAATGAATTTCATAATACTGCAGAAATCTACCATGAACATTACGATTGGTGAGCATACATCGTTCAAAATTTCGAATACAGATATCATAATCAATAACAATTCCAATGTACATATAGTCAAAAGCAAAAAAAATTGCATTAGTCAATAGAAAAAAGCAGTATCATGGGAGAACCTAAGGAAAAGCACAACTTGTCAAATCTAGGTTCCCCGATAACAGAGAGAATTACGAAATACATGTATGTAATTATGTATACATATGCACATATAGCAGTAAAGAGACGAGACAAGACTTGTGTAAAAAAAAAAAAAAAAACAATACACACAAACATCACTAAAACATCAAAATAAAATAAGCATACTATGAACTAGCATACTAGTAGTTAATGTCAGCCTATTGGGTTTATATAGTAGAAAAACCAGATACACATAATACATGTATGTGTATTAAGTATGATTAAAAAGATGTCTTGAAGGAAGGGTTTTGTTTATGTTCTGTTTAGACACAGGCAGAAAACCCCAGAAAACCAAATACTGTACAGTTGTTATGGACTTACACTGTAAGAGCTAATTTGATAATGTTTAATATTTCTTCTAAAAGATTTAAGAGAGGAAGCTTGCTTTAGATTTGAATCAAGATGATTTCAATAGAAGGGCCCAGTGTAGATTAATGTTTTCTGGGCAAAGTGAGTACGAAGAAGTGGTAAATGAAAGAAGGATGATTGTCGTGTAGAATGCCTATGTATTCCATCATTCGTTTTAAACATTGATTGTAAAACCTGAGGCAATTCATGAATTCGTGCTTGATACATTAAACTGCCTAAGTGGTAATAAAACACTCGTGGTTCCAATTTTTTCTGACTTGTGTTTTTCATTACAGATCGAGCATACGATCTTTAACACTGGGAGTAAAATGCCTAAAAATTTGTTTACAAATTAAAAAAAATCCTCCCATCAAGCTTCTTCGTTTACTAACCATTGTCTACGGCGGACCGTTTGAATATTAATGAGTCAGAAAGAAGAGGATCTTGGGTATTTGATTCCAGTTCATCGTGACTTGGCCGTGAACCAGAATAGCTGGTGGTTAAGTCGCTGCCCGGCAAGCAGTAGATGACAGGTTCGAATCCCGCTGGTTCCAATTTTTTCTGACTTGTGTTTTTCATTACAGATCGAGCATACGATCTTTAACACTGGGAGTAAAATGCCTAAAAATTTGTTTACAAATTTAAAAAATCCTCCCATCAAGCTTCTTCGTTTACTAACCATTGTCTACGGCGGACCGTTTGAATATTAATGAGTCAGAAAGAAGAGGATCTTGGGTATTTGATTCCAGTTCATCGTGACTTGGCCGTGAACCAGAATAGCTGGTGGTTAAGTCGCTGCCCGGCAAGCAGTAGATGACAGGTTCGAATCCCGCTGGTTCCAATTTTTTCTGACTTGTGTTTTTCATTACAGATCGAGCATACGACCTTTAACACTGGGAGTAAAATGCCTAAAAATTTGTTTACAAATTTAAAAAATCCTCCCATCAGGCTTCTTCGTTTACTAACCATTGTCTACGGCGGACCGTTTGAATATTAATGAGTCAGAAAGAAGAGGATCTTGGGTATTTGATTCCAGTTCATCGTGACTTGGCCGTGAACCAGAATAGCCTGGTGGTTAAGTCGCTGCCCGGCAAGCAGTAGATGACAGGTTCGAATCCCGCTGGTTCCAATTTTTTTTGACTTGTGTTTTTCATTACAGATCGAGCATACGATCTTTAACACTGGGAGTAAAATGCCTAAAAATTTGTTTACAAATTAAAAAAAAAAATCCTCCCATCAAGCTTCTTCGTTTACTAACGTGTAGGTTTAGTTATACAAGGAAAAAAAGAATGTGAGAGCACAACACCCAGAGAATCTTGAGATAAAGTTTCATCACCACATTTCAACAATACGATTATTCGAATCAGCGAATAATTACATTTGCGAGAGAATACAGGGTTATACACGGTTAAGGCGATGTGCCCTACAGGCTTGCTGCATTAGCTTGCTATATTCTGTTTCCACGGCGTTTGCAGACGACCAAATATCAAAGCGCGCGCTTTTGGGCAAACGCGGGATACTGCAAAGAACACGCCCCCACCGCATGTCTGGGATTGGTGGACAACTGCGCATTAAGGGCCATATAACGGCGTCCTTGGAGACAGCCAATCAACTTGTGCGCAGGCTCGGGTTAGCACCACCCCTACGCGTAGAGTAGCCAATCAAAGGCGCTAATCAACAGAAGGAACGCGCACATGGTTCTCCGAATCTGAATCATGCTTTCAGTCTCAACTCAACCTCTGGGAACAATGGATGTTATTTTGGATGCGCTGCGATGAACATTCATTGGTTATCACGGTTTTAAAGATTACATTAATTCGGAGATTATTCTTGTGGGCCTATTTTATGGACTCGAACACTGACGAGGTTTCGCTGATAATTGTCTAATTTCAGGACGCATTAGTTTAATTCAGCTGAGTCGTCGGTTTTTATGCTCTGCCTGGTTCCTCGCTTCGTATCGAGCCTACCATATGATCTACGTGCACACTTTCGCTGAAGGTACCGAGTGACCTCTATGTAGACTACACGAACAGTGTAAATATTTACTGACCGACTCTGACTCTGGTCGGAAAACTGCGGACAGAGTAATAACGAGAACCAGATCTAAAGTTTCTTATGGAGACGGCAGCAGCAGAGGTGGTAAGGCGGCGGCCGGGATCGACGGAGGAGAGACCCACCAGCGGCAAGGCCAACAGATGCTCTTGGGGCCGGGACAGCTAGAAATAAGTCCTACATCACAGCCACAACCGAGCCTCCACACAGTCAGGTGAAGTAATTAGTGCAACTAAATCTAGATTTAACATTTGTACAGGTATTAATGGGCTGTTTACTTAACAAATGCAATTCCTGAAAAATTTGCAGGGTGTCTCAAAATCTTGTTTGTTTGGAAAGCAAAACGCACCAATTGTGGAAAATCATATTTAAATTGCCTTGAGGTATAGAAAAGGGTAGGATGTCCCAACTATATCATTCAGATAGGTAAACTTTGAACCGCTATTTTGTTAAGCTACCTAACTGGTATATGAAATGTACCACAGACTTTGTACAGTGTATCAATAGACCTAAAGTGTATGTACATTCATACATACTCCCTCCCCCCCCCCCCCCCCCCCCCCCCCCCACCGCGCATAGAAATAAACATTTACATAGCTGCTGTACATGCATGTATATGGAACACTCCTTCTGATAGCCCAAATAGAGTGGAAATAGAAGGAAACCTCCTATGGAAATGAGTCTATAATGCATACTGTAGTAAACAAGCTATATAGTAAAACTCAATAGAAATGGAAAATTGGTGTCAATAGTTCAATAATGTCTCCATTGTTAATTTTTCTATTCTTTTAACATAATCAGCATCTTTTAGTAGTAAAATGTATAAAAATAAAAATACGAAAAGTGGATTGAAATTCCTTCTAAATTATGAAAGTGCATATATATTATTATGGCGAATGTCAAGCAATTTTCAGGAATGCAATGGCAAAAAGGGAACAACTATATCTTTCAAAGTCCTAACCCATTCAGTTTCACAATACATTTGAATAAGACTGACCTACCGCAGAATAGTTATGATTCACGGTTTCCGCCATTTATAATCATTTCCAAGTCACATAAAAGTGAAAACAAATTGTGTAATGCGAGATCTGGAACCATCAAAATAATTAAACATTGATTTAAATTTGGTGAAAATCAAAAACTATAAGAAGTACTGCATACAGACACGAGTCCATGTATATAGGATTAGACAAACGTGGAGCAAATTTAGTCCAAATATTTTAACTATTTCTTGTCATATTTGGGAATATTTCAATAGCAATCCTTTTCAGGCGACATTCTTATGTTCATCTGACTGGGAATTAATTGAATGAGAAATCTAGCTCGCCTCTTCCGTCACCATCAGCTCATGACCATTACCAGAAGTCAAACTTCTCTTTAATTGGTTCCTTTAAATGTGTTTTGCCAGGAACGGCTACATAGCAATGTGTGGGGAGAGTGATGCTATTAATGGGGGCAGGGGAAAACCAAATAACAGGGACGTGCTTGTTAGAATCAAATTAAATCTTAGTTTTGTTTGTACCTCTCAATATAAGACCAATTTGTTTCATGCATGTTTTCTGCTGGCTTTTTTCGGGCTGCTATACGGGTCAGCGAATCCACAGTTGATAATAAATTTCGTGTCAATGACAGGGTTCTTCATCTCTAAGATGTCAGGGTTTGCCACGATGCTAACTCATACATGCCAATAGTACAGTTTTTAACTGAAACGTTCAGTTTTTGAAGTTTTTAGATAAAAAACTGTACGTTCAGAATTTGGGGAAGTAGTATTAGGGTCTAATACCAATTACAATTGAGTGAGTCCGGTAGAGTAAGTAATCGTACATGATTTTTTATTTGGTTCCATTTCGGGTGAAAATCTGTCAAAATAAAAGCAACCATGAGCGGAACAGTGTCAACCAGGGGCCTTGATGCAGGCCGCTGGACCCCTTACTCCAGAGAGCTCCACCCCCACCGGCGGTGGCGGTGGAGCTCCCTGACGCCCTGCCAATATCAATATGCGCGTTCAGTTTTCTGAACGCTGGTCACAATCAGGTTCTCAAAGACAGATCAATATGCCATATTGTTCAAAGTTCAAGTTCATTCAGTCACTGAAAATACATAATACATTCAAGAACAACATGTATCCATCACATATCTGACCAGAAAGGAATTGGCTGACAGTGTAAAAAATTACCATATCACACAGAACAAGAAAAAGAAAGAAATAGAGATGCACCCTGTGCTATACACCACTATCATGACAAGTTACCATTTACATGTCAAAGTACCCCGAAGAGGAAAATTATATGATGCTTGTAATAGTATGTGTTTTCCATGCCATGCAGGTTCACGAAGCCGAAAGATGTTGATTGTCGGGGACAGTCGGGTGCGTAGAACAGGGGAGAGAGCCAAGGTCATTGGTCTCAAACAGCTTGCGGCTCGCCCAGACAGCCAGGTTCGTTGGATCGGGCGGGGCGGCCTTACAATCCATGAAATACCGACATGTAGAACAACCCAAGATATGCTCAATACGCCACGCTGCCCCACACTTGGTAGAGTTGCACACAGGGTCCAACGACATCGGGAAGTACGCTGTCAAACACATAGGTAGGTTGTCGAGGAGGTGCCCTTACAAAAAAATCCTATGGTACTCTTACAACAGGAAAGTACCACAGGACATGTCCTGTTGTATTTTGGGACGTTACCACAGGACAGTACCACAGGAATACCACAGGACAGTACCGCAGGAATACCACAGGACAGTACCGCAGGAATACCACAGGACAGTACCGCACGCAGTACCAGAGGACAGTACCGCACACAGTACCACAGGACAGTACCACAGGAATACCACAGGACAGTACCGCAGGAATACCACAGGACAGCTAGTACCGCAGGAATACAACAGGAAAGTACCACAGGACATGTCCTGTTGTATTTTGGGACGTTACCACAGGACAGTACCACAGGAATACCACAGGAATACCACAGGACAGTACCGCAGGAATACCACAGGACAGTACCGCACGCAGTACCACAGGACAGTACCGCAGGAATACCACAGGACAGTACCACAGGAATACCACAGGACAGTACCACAGGAATACCACAGGACAGTACCGCACATAGTACCACAGGAGTACCACACAGTGATTCCACAGAATATGTGATATATTTTTCATTTCTGTGGTAATTTCTGTGGTATTAACATGTACAGCAGGGGTACCACACAAGTACAACAGGACATTTTTGTAAGGGTGCTACTGGCGGCTAGGCCAAATCTGATTTTCTGATATCGTCCACATGCTCTTCTATTATGGACCCGCAGATGGTCCGCACTCCCAGTCGGCCTTGAACAACTGCCGCAAGACAGTAAATAAGTATGCAAGGGGAAAGATCTGGAGGATGTTCCGGGCGTCATTCTTGAGACACAACATCCACACGCAGGACCATGAACTGTTCTATCGGGACGGGGTACACCTCTTGGAGCGCGGAAGTGATCTGCTGATATCCGACTTCTGAATCCTCTAGGACTTGCTGCCCCATTGAAGAGGACGAAAAGTCCCTGGAAACAAATTAATCTATCCAAGTGCAGTTTGGCAAAAAACAAAAACCAAAAAAATGGGGGAAAAAAGTATGGAGTGTTTTTGGATGGGTTTATCAGGCCAATCGTAGGCCAATCCCGGGACGCCAGCTGGATGTCTTCCTCCCGGCAGGTCACGTGATCAGGTTCCCCTCCCAGAATTCATGTTCAGGTCTTAATGCCTCTCTCCCTCCTACATAGACATGTGTATATTCTGACACATTTGAGAAGTTTGTATTGAATAGATAACTGTTTGAGTGGAATCCGCGCCCCAGGAAACTACTGTCCTGGGATCCCGGCAAGTCATGAGGCCGGATTCCCCCCTTTTGTCATTTGATGTCAATTGAATACTTAATGCACTATTAAAAATCTTGTGCTAATGAAAATATGATGGAAATTGGTTTTAATACCTGGGAATTGTCCCCAGTGGAAAATGGCAATTTCATGTGTGAACTTGTATTACTCTCCCAATACGATTATTCTAATTAGCATATAATAACATTTTCGAGAGAATACGGGGTAATACACGGTTAGGGCGATGTGCACTACAGGCTTGCTGCATTAGCTTACTATATTCTGTTTCCACGGCGTTTGCAGACGACCAAATATCAAAGCGCCCGCTTTTGGGCAACCGCACGGCAAAAAACACGCCCGCCCCCCCCCCCCCCCCCAACCGCATGCCTGGGATTGGTGGACAACTGCGCATTAAGCGCCATATAACGGCGTCCTTGGAGACAGCCCATCAACTTGTGCGCAGGCCCGGGTTAGCACCACCCCTACGCGTAGAGTAGCCAATCAAAGGCGCTAATCAACAGAAGGAATGCGCACATGGTTCTCCGAATCTGAATCATGCTTTCAGTTTCAACTTAACCTCTGGGGACAATGGATGTTATTTTGCCCTCCCTCCCTGCCTGTATAAAATAGAGTAACTGGTAGGGCAGGGGATAAGTACATGACCAAAACAAGGTTAAGTTGGAGGGAAAAGTATTACATATAAATCTCAGCAGGAACGAATAATTAAAGGGTGACATGATTCCCATTACAAAGTACTGGGTTGCAAGTAAATTTGTAATTCATTGAGAAATGCACTACCATCAGAGGCAGGAGGTCGGTAAATCGTACCTACAATGATGCTCTTCCTATATTGGAATATAAATTTCTTCAAAAACAGTTTCAATCAAATCAGACATAATATTTAAATCATGTAAGGTCTTATAATTAAGATGATTGGGTACATATAAAGCAACTCCTCCCCCTCGTTTGGATTTCCTGTTATTAAACACTAGATCATGCTTAAATAAAGAATAAATTGAGGAAGGATCATCTGCAAACCACGTTTCAGACAATCCTATGACTGTATTTTCAAAGTTAAAGCGCTCAAGAAGGGAGCAAAAAGCATCAAAATTCTTGTTAGCACTACGTATGTTCAAATGCAAACAAGAGAAATCTTTCAAAGAAAGAGACCCATACTTTTCAGCGGATTGATTCAGAGTAAAGTATGAAGATTTTAGGTTAATGCCTGTATCATGTATGTCAACAGGAAGATTAAGGTCCCTAGTATTACAGTTTAAAGCATTGATAGCGTTAGACCCAAATCCCTTTCAAATCCCTTTCTTTGCTGATATATGTGACATTGGACACAATATCCCATAAGCGTATATCCAGAATAATTTGATTATATTCATGAATTCAGCTACTGACATGAAGGTATATAGCCGTGGTGGCAGAAAGGCAACAATTATATGTAACCTTTACATATATAAAGATAGCATGGGGGGTCGGGTAGCAGTCGAAGGAGCTCACCGGGGATTTCCCGGCTCCGAATGCCGGGAAGTGGATGGTCCCGCAGACCGAGGTTCCTCAGCCTACGGCACCGATGCCAATAATGGCTGGGGGCGTGGCGGAGCCCCAGCTGCCGCGTAGGAGCGCTCCCTTGTTGCCATACGAGGGGCATTACCCCCCCCCCCCCCCCCGGCGGGGACCCACATTGCTGGAATGCGAACCAGGATGCCTCCTTGATGGTGCCCGGTAGCGTCTTTTTTTTTGTAACCAAGCCTAGGCAGATTTCGCATTTTTTCATGAATATTCATGACGCAGGGTCGGGAAACGGTTCCGATTGGTCTTCATGAAAGCACGGTCGCCGGTGGGGGAAAAAAGTCCCTGGCCTGCACGCACGTACGCATATTATGATCGTATGTGTTCAACGTGTAGGCGCCTAGCCTACGTTTTTGCACTGAATCTATTATCGATCTAAGTTAGATCTTAATATAAGAGTTAGAATTGCCTCCACGTATCACTCAAAATGCTGGCCTAATAATAGACGTGTGGTAGACCCAACTTCAAAATGGAATCGGAATGTGATGGTGTGATATCATCAAATTTGCAGGTATGTCTAGCCAAGACTCTAACTACTCTAGATCTACTCTAACTAGGCCTAGACCAATTTTGTTACAATTTTGAATTTCAGTTAAGTTTAGATTAAGTGAATGTTATTTTAAGGTCAATGAGCATGATGAGTTAGACCTAGATCTAATCAGTACTAGTAAATGATTGATGATGGGGGTAGATCTACATCTAGATGATTTTATATCTACCTACAATATAGTTACGCACTTTGTTTTCATCAGCTAAAAGGTCACCAAAATAATTTGTTTTCTTGGTACTAACGTTAGTACTACTATTGGAACGTTAGTAGTAGTCTGCTTCTTTCAGTCCTGAAGACTCTTGCAGTTTTTCTAACTCAGGGCAATGTGCGTTACAGGAGCAGGGTGCAAGTGGTAATTACAGTGTGCATGCATGGAACAGTAAGACTCTAACGTTGTTAGACCTAGCCTAGAGTCTGTGTCTTGATTCTGCATATTGTTGTAAAGTTCATTTGTGGAGAACATTACGATGGGCAATTGTCAATATACGCATAGCCTAGGCCTAGACCTATTTTCAGAGTAATGCCAGTGGCAGTGTCAATTTTGGTCGGAAAAGGAGGGTGTCCTCAAAAGAGCTAATAAATTACTAAATTAGATCTACGCACATGCAATAAATTAATGCAAAACTTGATTTTGAAATTGACTGCTCAATCCAATTTTTTACGTGTCACATTGCATAAGTGGGGTGAATATGTTGAGAATTAAACAATACATACATGAACGTAGGCTAGGCGCCTACACGTTGAACACACACGATCGAAATATAGCGCTGCACGTAATATGCGTACGTACGTGCAGGCCAGGTACTTTTTTTCCCCCACCGACCGTGCTTTCATGAAGACCAATCGGAACCGTTTCCCGACCCTGCGTCATGAATATTCATGAAAAAATGCGAAATCTGCCTAGGCTTGGTTACAACAAAAAAAGACGCTGCCCGGTAGGGCGATGTGCACTACAGGCTTGCTGCATTATCTCGCTATATTCTGTTTCCACGGCGTTTGCAGACGACCAAATATCAAATCGCTCGCTTTTGGGCAACTGCACGGCAAAGAACACGCCCCCCCCCCCCCCCCACATGCCTGTGATTGGTGGACAACTGCGCATTAAGCGCCATATAACGGCGTCCTTGGAGACAGCCAATCAACTTGTGCGCAGGCTCGGGTTAGCACCACCCCTACGCGTAGAGTAGCCAATCAAAGGCGCTAATCAACAGAAGGAATGCGCACATGGTTCTCCGAATCTGAATCATGCTTTCAGTTTCAACTCAACCTCTGGGGACAATGGATGTTATTTTGCCCTCCCTCCCTGCCTGTATAAAATAGAGTAACTGGTAGGGCAGGGGATAAGTACATGACCAAAACAAGGTTAAGTTGGAGGGAAAAGTATTACATATAAATCTCAGCAGGAACGAATAATTAAAGGGTGACATGATTCCCATTACAAAGTACTGGGTTGCAAGTAAATTTGTAATTCATTGAGAAACGCACTACCATCAGAGGCAGGAGGTCGGTAAATCGTACCTACAATGATACTCTTCCTATATTGGAATATAAATTTCTTCAAAAACAGTTTCAATCAAATCAGACATAATATTTAAATCATGTAAGGTCTTATAATTAAGATGATTGGGTACATATAAAGCAACTCCTCCCCCTCGTTGGATTTCCTGTTATTAAACACTAGATCATGCTTAAATAAAGAATAAATTGAGGAAGGATCATCTGCAAACCACGTTTCAGACAATCCTATGACTGTATTTTCAAAGTTAAAGCGCTCAAGAATGGAGCAAAAAGCATCAAAATTCTTGTTAGCACTACGTATGTTCAAATGCAAACAAGAGAAATCTTTCAAAGAAAGAGACCCATACTTTTCAGCGGATTGATTCAGAGTAAAGTATGAAGATTTTAGGTTAATGCCTGTATCATGTATGTCAACAGGAAGATTAAGGTCCCTAGTATTACAGTTTAAAGCATTGATAGCGTTAGACTCAAATCCCTTTCAAATACCTTTCTTTACTGATATATGTGACATTGGACACAATATCCCATAAACGTATATCCAGAATAATTTGATTATATTCATGAATTCAGCTACTGACATGAAGGTATATAGCCGTGGTTGCAGAAAGGCATCAATTATATGTAACCTTTACATATATAAAGATAGCATGGGGGGTCGGGTAGCAGTCGAAGGAGCTCACCGGATTTCCCGGCTCCGAATGCCGGGAAGTGGATGGTCCCGCAGACCGAGGTTCCTCAGCCTACGGCACCGATGCCAATAATGGTTGGGGCGTGGCGGAGCCCCAGCTGCCGCGTAGGAGCGCTCCCTTGTTGCCATACGAGGGGCATTACCCCCCCCCCCCGGCGGGGACCCACATTGCTGGAATGCGAACCAGGATGCCTCCTTGATGGTGCCCGGTAGGGCGATGTGCACTACAGGCTTGCTGCATTATCTCACTATATTCTGTTTCCACGGCGTTTGCAGACGACCAAATATCAAATCGCGCGCTTTGGGGCAACTGCACGGCAAAGAACACGCCCCCCCCCCCCCCCACCACATGCCTGGGATTGGTGGACAACTGCGCATTAAGCGCCATATAACGGCGTCCTTGGAGACAGCCAATCAACTTGTGCGCAGGCACATATTTTACTGTAAAAATGTTTACCTTCATTTATTGGTCAGAAAATAGTAATTTTTGATCAAAATATCATGATAATCAAAAGTTTGAATATTGTTCCATATAGTTTGAATCAAGTTTATTCAAGTGACATAAGTAAATGTTCAAATTACACTTTGCATTTTCGCCCTAAGTTGACATTTTCATGTGATTGCTGTTTGCATATACATGTATCTTTGTGAGGACATTGTATTTCTTCATTCATTCTGTGGTTGTTGGGCTGGGTTTGGAAACCTAAAAAATGTCATACAATGTATGCATATATTTTGGTGAGGATATTGTATTTTTTCTCTCATTCATCGGTCGGTTGGTTGGTTGGTTGGGCTGTGGTTATACAATGTAAGCATATATGTTGGTGAAGATATTGTCATTCGTTGGTTGGTTGGTTGGGCTTGGAAACCTAGAAAGGTTAAACAGTGGTTGGTTGGTTGGGCTTGGAAACCTAAAAAGGTGGTTATACAATGTATCCATATACCCTCCCGTGCCATAAGTATTGCAACATAGTGAAATTCGTTAATTTTTTGGTGAATGACTTTTCTTTGTTCTAAATCATTAAATAGCAACCGTCATTTCGGTTTAAAAGGAATGTGTGCCTTGTTCACTTTCTCATTCAATGCTACTGAGTCCTTCATGCACACACCATGGTTAAGACAGCCGAGTTTATCTAACGAGCAACGCCGACAAATCCTCGTATTGAGACAGGAGGGGGTTCGGTAGCTCAGATTGATGAACGCTTTCGGGTATGCAGTCAAACGGTGTACGGAGTGTGTAAACGCCATGAGGATACAGAAAATTCCGACAAGCGACCAAGACCTGGCAGAAGCAGAAAGACCACGCCTCGGGAAGATCGGTACCTCTTGCGTCAGGCTCGTATGACCCGATTCGATTCTGCACAAACTTTGGCAGCTCACTAGAGCGACAGAATTGGTAGCAGAATCTCACAGAGAACGACACAAAGATGCCTGTACTCTTACAATCATCATGTCTGCATTTCCAGGAGAAAGATTCTAATATCTCCTGTCAATCGTCTGAGACGCATCAGGTGAGGGACCATAGTGAGGGATTGGACATTGAAGAACAATTGGAGTCATTGCGTGTTTTCCGACGAGAGTAGGTTTTGCTTGTCTTCGAACGACGGAAGAGTAAGAGTCTGGCGTGAACCGAGCACCTCATACGACCCACGGAACCTTACCTACACTCAAAGAAATTCCATTTCAGTCATGGTCTGGGGGTGTGTCAGCATCTTCGGAGTAGGTGATCTTGTTGTCGTAGACAGGAACATGGATAACGCCAAATATCGGGAGATTCTGGACTCTCACTTGTTTCCATGCATTGGTAACATCTTTGGCTACACGCAACACCGGCGCACGGGGCTGCCCAGATGGACCAATGGTATGGCGAAAATGGCGTCAACAGGGTGCAGTGGCCGGCGCGATCGCTAGATGCTAACCCGATAGAGAACCTGTGGGATGGCATCAAGAGAGCCCTCACCAAGGACCGGCCAACCACCAGGGAGGGTTTGATCGGCTCTATCTTCAGGGCCTGGGGCAGCATCACCCAAGAAAGACTGCATGGACTCTACGTGACTCTGCTAGGAGGATGCGCGTCATCATTAGAGGGCGCGGGTATCCAACAAAGTACTAGAACCTCATGAACTTTACATGACAAATGACTCTTGACATATCAATAAAATGTGCCTGATGATTCGATCGAACATGATGTACTACAAAGTCATTAAAATAGCACTCATTTTCATTTAATAATTTGCCTCTTGTGTAATGCATGTGTCTGTGTTGCAATACTTTTGGCACGGGAGGGTATGTTGGTGACAATATTGTCACTGGTTGGTTGGTTGGGCTTGGAAACCTAGACAGGTTAACAGTGATTGGTTGGTTGGGCTTGGAAACCTAAAAAGGTGGTTATACAATGTATGCATATATGTTAGTGAGGATATTGTATTTTTCACTAATTAATTGGTTGGTTGGCTGGGCTGGAAACCCAGAAAGATTAAACAATTTACGTACATGTGTTGATGAGGATATTGTATTAATCATTTATCATTCTTCCATCGGCTGGTTGGTTGGTCGGGCTTGGAAAACTTTTTTTTTTAAGTGAAATAATATATGCATATATGTTGGTGAGGATATTGTATTTCCGATACATTCACTGCTTGTTTGATTTCGGCTTGAAAACCTTCAAATTGGACTAGGCAATGTGTACATTCATGATTACTGGTATATTTTTCATTCATTCATTGGTTGGTTGGTTGTCTCGGATACGGACGGACCATGTATGCATTTATGTTGTGGATGATATTGCATGTTTCAGTTTCAATTATTCATTGGTTGGTTGGTTGGGCTTGAAAACAAAAACTAACAAACAAAAGAAAAAAGAAAGATTGCTGTGCAACGTACATGTGTGTATTTTCTTAAGTCAGTCAGGAGAGTTGGCTGGTTAGGCTGAAAATTAAGAAAGGTTTAGGGCTCTTGACGGTACAAGGTTTGGATGGGTTTTTAATTGCTTTCCCATCAGTTCAGGTCAATCTAAGGGGGAGGGGTTCTAGTCATGTATATAGGTAAAGAAAAACGGGAGATGGGAATCAGTGTCCCCGGAAACGCCTGTCCTTGGACACCGGATGGATGTCTCCCTCCCGGCAGGTCACGTGATCAGGTTCCCCTTCTAGAATTCATGTTCAGGTCTTGAAGCCTCTCTCCCTCCTACATGTACATGTGTCTATTCTGACACATTTAAGAAGTTTGTATTGAATAGATAACTGTTTGAGGGGAAGCCGCACCCAAAGAAACTCCTGTCCTGGGATCCCGGCTGGATGTCTTCTTCCCGGCAAGTCATGTGACCCGGATTCCCCTCTTTCGTCGTTTGATGTCAATTGAATACTTATTGCACTATTACAAATCTTGTGCTAATGAAAATATGATGGAAATTGGTTTTAATACCTGGGAATTGTCCCCAGTGGAATAAAGTTGAGAAAATGGCAATTTCATGTGTGAACTGTATTTATTCTCGCAAATCTATATTATAATCACCTAGCAGAAAGCAATGTGCATTACAAAGTACTGGGTTTGCATGTAAATTTTGTAACTCATTGAGAAACGCACTACCATCAGAGGCAGGAGGTCGGTAACTAGTACCTACAATGATACTCTTCCTATATGGGAATATAAATTTTTATAAAAACAGTTTCAGTCAAATCAGACATAACATTTAAATCATGTATGGTAAGATGATTGGGTACATATTATAAAGCAACTCCTCCCCCTCGTTTGGATTTCCTGTTATTAAACACTAGATCATGCTTAGATAAAGAATAAATTGAGGAAGACTCATCTGCAAACCACGTTTCAGACAATCCTATGACTGTATTTTCAAAGTTAAAGCGCTCAAGAAGGGAGCAAAAAGCATCAAAATTCTTGTTAGCACTACGTATGTTCAAATGCAAACAAGAGAAATCTTTCAAAGAAAGAGACCCATACTTTTCAGCGGATTGATTCAGAGTAAAATATGAGGATTTTAGGTTAATGCCTGTATCATGTTTGTCAACAGGAAGATTAAGGTCCCTAGTATTACAGTTTAAAGCATTGATAGCGTTAGACTCAAATCCCTTTCAAATCCCTTTCTTTGCTGATATATGTGGCATTGGACACAATATCCCATAAGCGTATATCCAGAATAATTTGATTATATTCATGAATTCAGCTAATGACATGAAGGTATATAGCAGTGGTGGGAGAAAGGCAACAGTTATAATATGTAACCTTTTACATATATAAAGATAGCTCGGGGGTCGGGTAGCAGTCGAAGGAGCTCCCCGGGGATTTCCCGCAGACCGAGGTTCCTCAGCCTCCGGCACCGATGCCAATAATGGCTAGGGGCGTGGCGGAGCCCAGCCGCAGCTGCCGCGTAGGAGCGCTCCCTTGTTGCCATACGAGGGACATTACCCCCTCCCCCCCCCCCCCCCCGTCGGGGACCCACATTGCTGGAATGCGAACCAGGATGCCTCCTTGATGGTGCCCGGTCATGCCGGTGGGGGAAGATTTCCCCGAGAATCCTTGTGGTGTTGGGACCTACAGAGGAGTCCATTGGGAGAAGTGGAGCATCGGTCTCCAGCAACAGCCTGTCCCGGGAAATCCACTTCCACCGGGTCTTCTTCCATTGGATCATCCTCGCCTCCCGATTCTGTCCGGGCTTTGGCCGGGTTGTCACATGGGACTGCTTCCTAAGGGGATAGTGGCGACCTACCCAAGGGTGGCCTCGGAAATTCAGCTTCCGTTTTCCCCGCAATCTCCTCATATGGGGCAACGGTTCCTGAAGTCGGAGGCCTGTCCAGGGGTAGCCCTGGACATTTGGATTCCGGTTCCCTCGTGGTCTCCTATGGCGCAACAGGTTCTGAAGCAGGGAGCCCGTCCAGGAGGGGCCCTTGAAATCCAGCGTCCAGCCCCTCCTCGGGCCTACGGTAAGCCGGGGTACCCCGGATGCCTGGGCCCGCCATACGTCCTGCTCAACTGACCCCGTGAGCATTCATACAAATCCTGGTGGTGAGCGGGAAGGTTCCCGGTCCCCTCTGTTTTACGTGGTTGGACTACCGATCCCGGCGTTTGCCGGGACATGCTGATCCCAGACATCTCCTGGGCTGTGCCCAACAACTCTTCCTGGGGAAGCTTCGGGGTGTTGGCTTAGCGCCGGTTTCCCTTCCCGAAGGGAGGGGGTATCCGGGATGATAAAATCAAACTGGTCGGTCAGGGCCTGCAGCTCTTCTAGACCCACCGCGGAGGCGAAGAGGTCTGGGATGAGGATCCCATGACGGGCCCTGGAATCGCCAATGGCTGCTTCTCCCGAGGCAGTCATGCCAGAGATTGCCGCCAACTCCAAAAAGGAGCACGAATTAATTGGCACTTTTGGGTGGCACCATTCATCTTGAGACCACAACCCGAACTGTTCAACTAACCAAAAATACAAATACTAAAATATGTATGAACACAATTAAGACAATCCTAATAATTAGAGAACCAGATTAGTAAATTTATAATTGAAGGATCAGGTCTACCAGAGCATTTATTAACTCCTGGCGGGTAATGACGCCCGCCGGTAGGCTACTAAAAGGAGTCTGAGTACCTGCAGTCTACCTTGAATTTCAATAATGAACTCTGGTTCCAAATCCTCATGCATTACCGACTAAATAATATTTGGTCTCAAAATGTTATTGAGTTTAATCTTTACCCCAATAAAAACTCTTAATTAGCCTTAATAATGATTTTAAACCAATTTCCCCGACTCCCGGATATCCGCCGATCCGGATATCAGACTAACCGGGTATCCGACTATCCGAACGGAAGTGGTCGGGTATCCGAGTACCCGATTGCCCGGTACCAGAGGTACAGTAATCCCTGGGGTCTGGTAGTAACCAGACTACTATAGGTTATACAGGGAACAATAGAGCGCCTAACCACTAGGCCTCACTAAAACTAAATACTTATAACCTAAATATAACTAAATATAACTCAAATACTAAATATGACTAGTGAGGTACCCAACCACTGGGCCTCACATACTATATATATATATATATATATCGAAGCGCTTGTACAAACTCCTTTTGTCGGCACAATAGCGGATCTCTCGACTGAATGAACAACGCTTCTAAGAAGCAAAGATGTTGAAAGCTGCGTGCTCGGGCAACAATAGTGAACTGAGCCGGGTTATACGCCTTGGAACAAGCTGATGTCAGCTGGTAGCCGAGCACAGCCGAAGCGTAACTGCAAAACCGCTGCTAGCGTCGCTAATGTTCAATGCCGCAGTCACAGCGACTCTGCTATTGGTCAACACCTGCTGAATAGTCCGGCTTGTTCCAAGGCGTATAACCCGGCTCAGTTCACTATTGTTGCCCGAGCACGCAGCTTTCAACATCTTCGCTTCTTAGAAGCGTTGTTCATTCAGTCGAGAGATCCGCTATTGTGCCGACAAAAGGAGTTTGTACAAGCGCTTCGATTATTTTAGCGTGCCCGGATCATACCCGGGTCGCTATACACACCCTTCCTTGACTCTCATATATATATATATATAGTACACTGATGAGGTACCCAACCACTGGGCCTCACCCACATACACAATACTTAGATACTAAATATAAGTTCTACTCAAATATTAAATAAAGCTAGTGAGGTACCCAACCACTGGGCCTCACATACGCACACACTATTAATATACACTGGTGAGGTACCAAAACACTGGGCCCCACCCACAACCAAACGCAAGGACTGAGTCACCCAACCACTGGGCCTCACACACAGTCAAACAAACTGAAACACCCCAACCACGCGACCAACACAAGCAGGCTTGGGCACTCCCCTCCGTTATATATATTTATTATTTTATTTTAGTTTATTTTTTTTTATTTTATTTTTTCTTCGGAGAGGGCTGGCCCAACCTGCCTAACCCTATCCGTCACACACATACACACCTTAAAAAGAATATTTCAAACTTAAAACTATAATGTTTTTCACCCAGATGGGGCTAGACCGCCTCCTCCCCCTTCCCAAAATGATTCGGGTGGGTGGATGGGAGGGGAAAAATTTTCCTCTGGTATTTGCCCTCTGGGCGAGACCCTAGCCAAACCAGGGCAAAAATTAGAGAGCTAAGTTCCGCCTTCACAACGAGGGAAAGTAATATGAGACTTAGACTTAGACTAAGACCTAATTTAACCTAAAAATAAGTGTTATAACTCCAGTAACTCCTAAAAAAACCACGCAGGGATTAATGCACTCAACGGAAACACACTCGGGTGCCCTCGGCCAGCGAACGACCTAGTCGTCTCCACGCTGACCTGTCCCCGGCCTATGCGTGACCGCGAGTGCGGTGACCCTGCAAACGAAACGGCTGAAGGGCTCCCAGAAAAACACAGGAGCAGGCCGACTGCCGGACTACGCCAATAACGCCGTGGTGGCAGAAAGGCAACAATTATATGTAACCTTTACATATAAAGATAGGAACACTTTATATTGCCTACCTTGGGCGATGATCTCGGATCTCGGGGCTGGTCAATAGAGAGAGATTTCTTCCAGTCCAACGTTGCATCCAAGATAGATCCGATGACGTCATCTGGCTAGCCAAACCGGTGAGGGAGACGTCTATCTGTAGAAAAAGGGGCGTCCCTACTACAGGTATAAGGGAAACTGGAATCCATTTTTTTTTTACTTCCTGCAAGTGATAAGAATCTATTTTTCTAATTTCCTTGCACGTTTAAGTAAACGATTTACAAATTAACATTATTTAATCTTGTTTTTTGTTGACAATGCAGGCAAGTACTTGTAATAAATATTGCACCGAATGAAGTACTAGTATTTCCACCGGCATTATTAAATACAAATGTTCTGTTTATCATTCGAATCAAATTGTAATAATGCAATTCAATGATGAACATGATAACTGGAATTAGGGAAAGCAGAGCATGAGGCAAGCTATTTTTTTTTTAGCAAAGTCAATATTTACTGAATGATGTGTATCTATCGTTTTCCCATTTTATTCGATGGCGAAAATTATGTTATAGAAAATATATATTTTAAATACTAAGAAATATAATTATCCCTGCTTTTTATTATGTAGTTTACAGAAACTGACTGTAGAACACGGATTTTGTCTGCATTCTAATTGTACGAATAGTGACCTTCCCTAACCCTCACTACAAAGGGAGAGGGGGAATCTTTACTCGATCGCTAAGCTTCCTCGCATAATATTGACAGTAATATAGTATGTAACACTTTTGATGATTGTTCCTAAGGTATGCTCAATCTTATGCGAATGATGATTTTGAAGTATAGGCTATGATTAGCCTGTGTTTGAAATTACTATAAAACAGCTTCATTTACGATAAATTATCATTGCATCTAATCTGATGCTCCTTACAATATCAATAAGGAAGATAATTTAGGTCTGTTTGTGAACATGGTTAATTAATACGGCAAGGTGTATAAAGTCTCTTTAAAACAACCGTCCATGATATTTTGGTGCAGGGCAAAAAAAAAATCACTTCAATTTGATTATTTTCAACTTATCTCGCATAATTTGTCCATGCCATTTTCCTAAACAATCACACCAGCACCTGAAACAGTAAGATTGTTCAATGGCACAAGAAGATCTGAGGGACGTGTTGAGGTTTTCCTTTCCGGCCAGTGGGGAACGGTATGCAACAATCTGTGGACTCTCAACGAAGCAAACGTCGTGTGTAGGCAGTTGGGGTACGTCGGTGCTGACAGGGTCATCTACGATGGTGCCAAGTTCGGCGAAGGAGTTGGAGAAATCTTGCTTGACATGGTGCAGTGCAACGGGACTGAGCAAGACTTATTTGATTGCCAGCAAGGTGTGAACGCTGGCCCAGAGTGTGACCATTCTGAAGATGTTGGAGTTAAATGCACTACGACAAGTTAGTCAATTATTCTGATACTTTGAATTGGGTGTAACATTAATAAGAGAAAAACAATATATATATATCTAACTTGAACATTATGGTGGAACGAAATGAAGCAGGTTACTCGGTGTATTTACAAGCTTTCGGCTCCTGGCCTCCTTCAAGTTTATTTGCTAGATCGAACAGAATGAAACAAATAGTAATAAAAAGCAGCTTAACCAAACTAAAGACAACAGAACGGAATTATCATAAAGCTGGCAACATAACTCCTGCCGATTAACATCTTTTCAATTTCACTTGTTCCTGTTGATTTATGTTGCCAGCTTTATGATAATTCCTTTCTGTTGTCTTTAGTTTTGTTAAGTTGCTTATTATTATTATTTGTTTCACTCTGTTTGATCTGAAGAAGGCCAGGAGCCGAAAGCTTGTAAATTCACCGAGTGACCTGCTTCATTTCGTTCCATCATATCTGCTCATATATACATATATGATATGGTTCACCATGCTCTACAGGTTGTTTCAGGACTTTCGGAACTAGAATTTCGATGGAAGAGAACCGTAATTACGCAACTCCCGTGGGGCATAATAGTTGCTAGTTGGCATTCATATGTTGACTTTTGAGTTCATTATCTTACTTTCATACCTAATTTTTGACGTTATTTGCACATGATGCACTTTGGACGTTCTCTGTTGGTTTCCATCATGGTGTGTGAGTATGAAAAAAATAACCCATAAGTGCGTTATTTTTCGCGAAAGAATAATATATGAACAGCCTTTTCACAGAGGCTCCCAGATGATGTTACCGAAAGCCTTTAATTGTGAATGATGCGCAATGTTTCAAAGTTAATGGTGAATGTCTTTTTATATTCGTAGCCTGGTGATTAATTACAACATTCGAATGCAAACATTTTGTTACACTACCAATTTCATAACAGAAAGGGAATGTTGGATTATTCTTTTTTATCAAAACAAATGAAAATTATTTCACTACTTTGAAATTTACAAAGAGAAAATTGTAACACCCGTTTAACAATTATTACAGAATTTTGTTAGATTCTACTTCATGCATTAATTGCTACTTTTTATTGGTGTTTACCCGGTTCTCTTCAATACCCCATATATCGGTGTATATTCAAGACATATTTGGCCTAACCTTTATTCACTGGGTACCACAGCTTGGCGTGATCAACGCCATGTGGTCCCCGTTGATATGAATGTGCAAGTTCCTTTTATTTGAAAATTCATGTTCGGCTTGTGAGGTAGTAGATGATAGAGCGAATAAAACTGCAGAGTTAAGGTTATCAATCGGCTAATTATTCATGATTTGAATAATTTCTCATTATCTATATGGTTCGGTGGGGGATAGATAACGAAATCTAATCCCCCGACCTAACATCGTTACAAATGACTGATTTTCAGATTCTGTTAGGCTAGCTGACGGTCCTTCCTTTCGAAAAGGGAGACTTGAGATGTTGGATGAAACGAGTAAATGGGGTACGGTGTGCGCTCAAGATTGGGATCTTCAGGACACTCTTGTTGCTTGCAGACAGCTTGGGCGTATCCTTAGAGAAGACGAGAGCGTGGAATGGTTTAGCGCTAATCCAGGGTCCGGTCCAATCGTGACTGGAGGTTTACAATGTACAGGAAATGAAGACAGACTGGACAACTGTACACAGGCAGCAGGCTGGACACCAGAGAGCTGTGATCAGAGTGAGCACAGTCAGGACGTCGGTGTTTTATGCTACCCAAGTAAGTCCAATTCATAGACATGCCACAAATTATTTTGTCACACTGGAGATACGACCGATTTGCAAGATACGACAGACAGGTGTTTGTCAGTCTGTAAACAGTTGTTAGTGCATAAGGCAATTGTCTTTGGAAATGTTTGGGAGCCATCCAAACATGATGAACTTTATTATTTAGTTCCTCTTGTAGAAAGTATCTTGTTTTGTTTTTCTCCCTCATGCTCTTTGTACTTCAGATATTGAGTTATTATATACCAACGGTCTCATCCTCCTATCGTACGGAGAAGAACTTGGAACAATCTGCCCTGGCGACAATTGGGACCAGAACGCAGCACGCGTGGCCTGCCGAAACCTGGGACATAAGGATTTGAAAGAAAGTAGAATAGTCGAAAGGGTTGGACTAGGAGACCTTCCAATTATCTTGACAAACCCACGATGCTCGGGTGACGAAACTTTCTATACGGAATGCGACTCGGCGGAATGGGCGTACCAAGGAGGCTGTGAACCGGGGATAGGCGCTGGAGTCGTATGCGAACTTCAAGAACCAGGTGAGATACTGTTTCCATAGTTATACATGCGTGATGTGTCAAAATCATTTCAAATGTGTCGATTGGCGACCATGTAATGTTCATTGAAAGCTCGGCACATATTGTCATGATTGTCGTCATCGACAATGTTTTCCTCAAGATGCCCTAACGTCTTTAGTAATTTTATCATCTTGGACCTATGTCCAGCCAAATACTGAAGGAACTTGTATTTAAGATGGTTTAAAGATGTCTCATAAAAAAAGAGATTTTATTACAACCGAAAAACGTCTTTATAATGTTATCACTCCATTTCTGTTTACATGTATTGAGCAGAAGTCAAGATCGAAAACGACTCTCCATATCGTGAAATCGGTAGAGTGGAAATATCCTTAACCGACCCATCGGAGTTTATGGCGATCTGTAGTAACACATGGGACATCGTTGACGCGCACGTCCTTTGCCGACAACTAGGCTATTCCGGCGGAGCTGCTCAAGTCTTCTCCGTTGAACGTGGCTATGGAAGTAATCGCGTGATGACAGACATTGAATGCCCGGATGGTGTGTCCAGCCTAGCCAATTGTACCTTTGAGACGATGGATGTACAGAGTGCAGGAAACTGTGACCAGGTGGCTGGTGTTGTATGCCTTGGTAAGTCAGTTGCGTAACAAGGTTGCAAATTTGATTATACACCAGCGAAACCGACCCTACACCGCGAAGTTCGCCAACAGAACAAACATTACATTTCTCCTAATGGCCAGTTTGGGGTTGGTGTGGAGCCGCTTTGGCCGTGTGAATATTAAGGTACAAAACACGACGATACCATTTTCATGATGGCATTTTGCATAGATTGACACGATAGTGGTCAGATGATTTACAGCTCGACATCCCAAAGATTCGTACTCCGAACTCATGGCTTGCCTTTACCTTGGGAGGGGAGGGGTAGTAAACTTCATGTTGTTGACGTGAAGCTTTGTAATTCTTAAGATAAAGGAGACCCTGGAATGAGGGCTGTCATTAGAAAGTGGAAACGAGAATTCTCTCCATGAAGTTTGCCCAAGAGTATGAATCCAAGAATCAGCCGGACCGACTTCAGAAGCTTTCCCAGTTTGGAAAGTCCCTTAAAATAACTTTTCTCAAACTTCGGCTAATATTAATTTGGACTTTTACCCAGAAACCAAATCTTCCCAATGCATCTATTTCTCTTCTTTCTGGATCTCTCTCTATCTCTCTCTTTCCATTCTCTATTTTATCTCACAGAACATCGTGATGCTACATTCCGCATCATAGAGTAGATAAAGCACCGTCCATTTAGCAATTCAATGCTCTCAAATTTTGAGGAGGGGATGGGGTCGGATCTTTGGCAATTTAATCATACTAAACGTAACTTTGAAGGAGCATTGTTAAGTGCGCTCTCCACTTTTATGCCTACGCATGCTTTTAAGCCATAATTTTCATTTATCGCAGCGCCAGCAGAGGAAAGTTTAGTACCACTAGTCAGTGGTGGAACAACCTCAGAAGGAGTACTGGAGTACAAGATTTCAGGTCTACCAGCGCTCATCTGCGATCGAGACTGGAGCGATAATGAGGCCACAGTCGCATGCCGATCGCATGGATATATTATGGGCAATGATACCGACCTAGTTCGTCTTGGCCACTCAAAAGACAGGTGACTGCAATTTTTTTTCAATCTTTATACGTTTCTAAGTTCATAATCAGGTAAGCTCTAGATATAAGCACCTCGTATGGCCAGTCTTTAAAAAATACAACGCCATAAACTTCCTTTGATAGGGGTCAGCCACGAGTCAGCCACGTAAGATCTTAATGGTATCTGCTACGTAAGGCCGTGTAATTTCCAATCATGTAGCGTCATGTAACGTCACGTAAGGCCATGGAATACACGTACCGTTTCATAGTCTCACATAGGTCCCATGAAGTTGGACAGGTCGACTCTGAGTGGTATAAATTATTTTTTTTTTCACTTTTTATCAATGTCCTACCCTGTATCATAAAATGAAGATGATTTATCAGGAAAGAACTTTTGTTGTCGATAGAAAACAGATGCTTGCTCGAAAAAGCTACCAAAGAAGTTTAAAATGGTTTCGTAAATGATATTTGCGGAACAAATCGTTTCATATAATGGGGATGGTACGTCCACGGAATAAAATCAAACATTGGTGACCTCGGTGAAAATGGTGCTAAGTAATCAATTGGCAAATTGTTATAGAGCCATACCTGTTGACGAAGGACATTTTATAATTTTGAAGTCTTGAAAAAATCTTGACCGAATTACATAACTACAGAACTTTGGGATTTGACAAATTGTCTGATACCGTAATTTTTAAAAACCTTTTCAATGGGCAGATGACCATGTAGTAAATCGTTCGGATAAATAATCCAGTGACAAAGTTAAAATTTAGATTTGCCAAACATTAAATGTTAAATTCCTGGTTTACAAACCATGCCGACGGCAGGGTTTGGTGCCCAAAGTATATGAAATATCTTTCTCTTTCTCTACAGTTTTCCTTACAGTTTTCAGAGCTATAACTTCACATGTTCGGGAGCTGAAGGTAAATTGGCTGACTGTCAGATGGAACCTATCGCAGCTGCCGATGGATGCAATCCAGATGACATAGTCCAGATCACATGTCAGCCCAACAAAAGTATGACTACTGGCATGTATAATTTATACACACATTCACTTTTTTTCAATTGCTTTGTTCATTATACATGTAGTATATTGATGGTTTGAAATTATTATTACGTGTAACAGGGTTCTGCTTCCCAATGGTCCAGAACTTCATAAAATCGCCTAATTGTTGATAATGCAAGGATGGAGGTACTTACAAAATAAAGACTGAAGACATGAATATAATTATTAAAAGCATTATCGTCTTTAAATGCGGTATAAGAAAGTTCATGTTGGATGAAACTTCAGATATGTGTATTAACTGTTTTATTCCACATCAGATTTGGACCTCCGTTTGGTGGGCAGCACGGCATCGGAGCAGGGTAGGGTGGAGGTCTTTCTAGGAGGAGAATGGGGATCTGTCGTGTTTGGTAATATTGCAAATAATTATCTTCTCGATGATCTGTGTCAGCAACTTGGATATAAGGAACTCGTCACAGGTACATCCAGGGTGGCTGTTGGAGAGAATCCGTTTGGCGCAGGAACAGGGAAAGTTTTGAAGTGCAGTTTCACATTTCCTTATGATTGTGAAGACGTTCTAAGTGAACTTTCTGAAGATGAGCCACGGAATGATATAAGCGTCGTCTGCTTACCATATGGTAATTAAGTAACTAAACATTATCTTGAATAGAAGGACTTTGAGGACCTTTCGCAGTGTGTTAACAAGGTTAAAGCTTAACGTAATATCGGACGAACGTTTAATGTTTTACTTACTTGGACGCCAATTACGTCAGTTTTGAATCGGCCTTTCTCAAAAAAGACGGTTTCAGGGGAAGCATAAACGCACAATCCGTCACTGGTTTCGCGAACCGACGTATCTCCTGCACTTAATGCCCTACCATAATGACGTCATTATAATTATGTTTCAGGTTCACGTAAAAATCCGCGTGCCGCTTGCGCAATGATTTTTTTTCTCTCTCTCAATGCATGCATAAGCAGTCGACATCCGAACAAGACCTACCCGTTACTTAATACTTATTTTATAATTATATTGTTGAGTTGAGGTCTATAATTTTAAAGTGAAGATGAACTACGAGCCCTTCTCCTTAAATGGTCAAAGTCTGAATTTCAACAAGAAGAACGGGGCATACAGTACAAACGGTAACTCAAAACTTTAGAAAAAACGTAGCATGCGCAATGCATGTTTGCAAACCCAGCTGGAGAGCCCGAACTCGACTGGAGAAAAGAAGCATAAACCTTACCCCCTGAAACTGCGTTTAGTCCACTGCCTGGACTGTTTCCGTTTCGCATGATCCGATTTCTTGAGTCATAATACACCCGCAACGTTAAAACAATAACAGTCTTTTAGAAAATTCCACCCACGCGACGGGATCGCGCGATTAATGGAAGTCGCGCTTTGTGTGGGATACGCGTGTAGCAAGAGAGAGAGAGAGAAAGAGAAAAGGAGCAGCTTTGGGGAATAAACCAAATATATATTTTTAAAAACCCAGATAGCATCTAGACTCGTGTATACCCCGAAAACGGCGTATAAAGCACGATGAATATAGAGTCCTCATTGTCCTTTTTGTCATGGTCACAACCTGTGATGCACCTCTCTGCATCTCCTCTCGGGCGTCTTGCACCCTCCTCATTAATATACCCACTTTTAACTAACGTACAGCCCTTACATGTACCGTGCAGCCGACGTGCAACCGACGAGCGACATATCACGGCTCCGTATGGAGCAATGGGATTAGTGAGACCTCCTCAAGGACCTCGTGCAATGGTCGCAAGAAGCACGTGCAGGAACTACGATGGCTGTGCGTTACACGTGCGCTGATCAGAGCGCGTAGCCACACGCAGAGATTGTTGGGCATGTCCAACAGTCTCCTTGCGTGTCCTGCGGGATCCTACGTGCTTGAAAAAGACGTGCAGACCCGTGCGTGCAACGCAAGGATTTCTGCAAAGTCCATCCTAGCCCACACGCAAGGAGTTGCACAACCGGTTGTGACCAACATTTCACTAAGAGGGATATGAATCACCTAACTAGACTAAACCTAGGTCTATTATAAAAATTAAAAAAAAAAAATCATCGAAATTTTTTATCGAACAAGAACATTAAACGACTGAATATCTAGTCTTATCTAGTCTTTGCTAAGATTATTGCTCCTCAGTCCTAATGATAATTATAATTAATCATAATAATTTCTATAGATATGAATATACATGATACATCTTTGTTTATTTTTCTCTAGCGATCTGAATATGTATCGTTTTACGTTTGAATGGGACACAGATAGCTTAATCTTAGATTCTTAATTGTTATTTCCTCTCAAGGTACGGTTGAGAACCACCCGGTACGACTAGTTTCCGAGACAGGAGTGGCCAATAATGAAACGGGGAGAGTTGAGATCTTGCATGATGGAGAATGGGGTTCAGTCTGTGAAACAGAAACTGGCATCTTTACAAGTGTTGACAGGGTATGATATAGCCTTTGTTAATTGGCGTCGCTGGACAAATTTGAGTAGGGAAGTCAGACTTTTCTAACAGGGATAAAAATTGTGGTCAGATTTGCAAATTTCCAAAAGTTGTTCAATTTTCGATTTAAAAATTCAAATATCCTCACTCAAATTATTCAAGTAAAATGCCAAAACCCCGACAAATCTTCAAGTCCTTTTTCGTTTATGTAGGCCTACATAATATAATTGAAGTGACCATATGGTCCAAATAGGTGTGGTAAAGTCTTTTATGCGAATTTTGAATTATAGATTATACTGTAACAGAAATGACTACTTTCAATGAAATTATAAAAATACGAGCGGGATGGGATATGAAATGGTTATTTGGGGCTGCAGAATACATAAATACTGTAAATTATAACAACCGTTATATTTGTTGACTGACAATGACAAAACCTCATTTTCATTTCGAGATAAACAAGATCACTTTTAAATTTCATATCCCTTTAACAATTACAATTACTGTTGGCTACGTGGGCTTTAAATCTGAAATGCCAACATTTCAATATTAGGGTAGCAATCATTTTGGCAGATGATGATCGGGGATGAGTAGGCCTACTTGTGTCTGTGCTAAACATGATTGTCGTCCAATGTGTAGGTTGTTTGCAGGGAGCTTGGTTACACTGACTTGCAGTATGCAGAACATCTTACCGGAGACGGTAAGGAACCATTTCTCACTGGGGACGACAAGATCTGGTTCGCAGTTGACTTTTGTACTACTTCCAGACTTTACATGTGTGACCATGGGCCATGGGGATACCACCCCAACGACTGTACTCCATCGGTTGTGACCTGCGTTCCTGATGACGACGATAATGATGATGACAACGATAATGATGATGACAACGATAATGATGATGACAATGCAGGTTCGTTCTATATTTTAGAATGGTTAGGATGGTATTGAGGTCATACAAATTATAATTGACCGGTAGGCTTAGGTGACCGTCTTAATATGGCTCGAATAATATATTTTTTTTCCTTCTAATTCTGTATCTCCAAATCATTTATTTGTACAAATTTACAGGTATTTAACTACAGTTTCCATCATGTTTTTTTTAATGCATCTTGTCCTTCTTTGCCAGCAGGCCCGGGATTTCTTCACGCACATCAAACCAGTTTAATCGCTGGAGGTGTGTTACTGGTCCTTCACATCATCGCTGTGTGACCTGGACCTCTACTCTGCATGATTGATAAAATATGTTTCTCGAGCCTTTGGTACCATCAAATGAGGCAACAAGAGCATGGTTTTTCATTGATACTTAGACAAAATTTATAAAACATTTTCATAGTCTAGCGGTGGCTATAATCCAGGGATAATAAAGCCCCCCCCCCCCCCCCCTTTCTGGTGAAAAAATCGTAGGTCTGCCACTGTCTGTGTAAGCGAATATCGATCTCTAATAATAATATATTAAATTGAGTTGTGTATTTTTTTCTGATATATTTCTCTGATTAAATTATAAAATATCTAGAATTGTGCTTGAACAAATCTCCTTCACTACGAAGAGCAGTTTTTAGGCGAGGATTAGCTTAGACTATTTCCTGCCATATTTGTACCAGTGATCTCTACCAATTCACATTCTAGTTATTACCATTGCTTCGAAAGACGTTATTTTTCAATATCTCGTGATATATATTTACAAGTGTGCAGTAACCTGAACATGAAATGAACACAAATGATTCGATTGAGAATTAAGTATAATTATTGCATGTCGTAGGGGGGGGGGGGGGGGGGGGGGGTCTGCTCGCTAGTCATAAGGACCGCTATTCATAAAACAATTATTCATAAGGACCGCTATTCATAATAAAACATAAGGGTTGCTATTCATAAGGGTAATTATTCATAAGGACCGCCATTCATAATAAGACATAAGGATCGCTATTCATAATACGGAAAGAGGGTCGCTATTCATAATAGAGGGGGGGGTCTGCTCGCTAGTCATAAGGACCGCTATTCATAAAACAATTATTCATAAGGACCGCTATTCATAATAAAACATAAGGGTTGCTATTCATAAGGGTAATTATTCATAAGGACCGCCATTCATAATAAGACATAAGGATCGCTATTCATAATACGGAAAGAGGGTCGCTATTCATAATACCAAATCAGGGTCGTTAATCATAAGGGTCCCTATTCATAATACGAAAATAGGGTCGCTATTCATAAAGGTCAATATTCATGAGGGTCGCTATTCATAATCGAAGAAGAGGGTCGCTATTCATAATCGGAGAAGAGGGTCGCTATTCATAATCAAAGAAGAGGGTCGCTATTCATAATCGAAGAAGAGGGTCGCTATTCATAATCAAAGAGGGTCGCTATTCATAATCAAAGAGGGTCGCTATTCATAATCGGAGAAGAGGGTCGCTATTCATAATCGAAGAAGAGGGTCGCTATTCATAATCAGAGAAGAGGGTCGCTATTCATAATCAGAGAAGAGGGTCGCTATTCATAATCAGAGAAGAGAGTCGCTATTCATAATCAAAGAAGAGGGTCGCTATTCATAATCAGAGAAGAGGGCCGCTATTCATAATCAAAGAAGAGGGACGCTATTCAAAATCAGAGAAGAGGGTCGCTATTCATAATCAAAGAAGAGGGTCGCTATTCATAATCAGAGAAGAGGTCGCTATTCATAATCGGAGAAGAGGGTCGCTATTCATAATCAGAGAAGAGGGTTGCTATTCATAATCACAGAAGAGGATCGCTATTCATAATCGGAAAAGAGGGTCGTCATTTAAATCAAATAGGAAAGGGATATGGATAAAAGACAACCCAAGGCCCAAGAATGCATTTCTGGTTTTTGTCAAATATATCCCTTTTTTCTAAAAAAGTGAACTATATTTATCAATGCTCCCCACACTTTGAAAGGCGCTTCGCCAGTGCCTTAATAATTAAAAAACGATGTCTAATCCATATATCTACGTGGGAGGAGAGGACCCCCCCCCCCCCCCCCCCCCCCCCCTCCACACACCCACATGCACGCAGACATGTACTTTGTTTTGAATATTGGAGTGTCATTGCCACACCTATTTTAGAGTTAGGGGAAGTACTGGTTGTCTATTTATGTACCCTTTTCGTTCTTTCTTTTTTCCTTTTCCTCCTTTCTCTCTCTCTCTCTCTTACTCTTTCCTTCATTTTCCAGCTTCTTGTTTCTTTGTTTCTGCATGGTTTTCTGCAAGACATGGACCTCTTGCTTGTACTCTTATTTCCTTTTGTATACTGTTTACGTAGATTTATCATGGAATAATGAGGTATTATATTGTTATGCCTCTTTATTCTCAATGTGTTAATATATTTTTGATACATGTACATTAATATATTTTTCTGTATTCATTCTTATCCATCACGTGCAATTTTTGTATGTATTTTTATGCTTGAAATTGGGAAATCAGATTGTAACACATTTTTTATCCTTGTTGCATGACAATAAATGAATCATTGAATCATCCAGATCCTCCCGTTTCTCAACTCCTGTGGAGACCTAATCCTTAGCCATTATCTCAAGTTCCAACAATCGTCCATTCGGGGGTGGGGGGAGATGAGGGGAAAGTTGGGCGGGGAGGGGGGGGGGGGGGGGGATTCTCGTAGGGGGTAGTTGTCCTGGAGATTAGTTGTAGGGGGTAGTTGTCCGGATACGGGCTTATATAGAAATTGCCGCTAAAATTTTGTTTTCGTTTTTATTTTGGGGTGGGATAGTAATATTTTCATAATACCTGATTTTAGTAACGTACAATTAATTGGCATCTACCGTTTTTACAGTGTGCCCTGTTTATGGGCATGGATGGGAATGAAGTATGCCCTCCCACGGTTGGGACTTTCAAATTTCCCGAGTTAAAATCACCTTTCAGAGCATGAGTGCATGTGCTTTCATGGTAATTACTAACTTGCTTAATTTCATTATATTCTTTGAAATCTTTATTTCGGTCTTCCTTATCATAATCTTAAAAAAAATCATGACAAAAATAATGACCATGTTGATCGATCGTTATCCTATGAATAATAATCATCATGGTCATCCTCCTCCTCCTCCTGATCATATTATTTGATCATGTCATTTATTGAAGGTGAATTATTGCGGGGTGATGATACAAGCCAATCCTACAGGCCACCCCCCCCCCCCCTCCTGCATTATTTGGGGAATATATCACACATCCTCATCCTCCTGGGAATTTGATATCCATGCTTCCATACCATTTAAAATATAAATTCTACTACTTAGAACCGTCATTTATGAACTCTTCCCTTGAAAAAGAAGTGCATGGTATACAATCATTTATAATATCGTATCTGGACAACTACCCTCTTAGGTCAACTACCCCAGGACATCTCTTCCTATGTTCGTTCATATTTTCAGCCTTTTATCTTTTCTTCTGTCCTAAACTTAATATTGCTTTATCTTTTTGCATTTGTTTTCCCTAACTGTTCTTATGTTATTATTTGTTTCAGTATCATTTTATCTTTATCTTTCCTTTATTTTTCGCTTCATCTTTACTTCTATCCTTCCCTTCGCCTCCCTTTATTTTCTTCTTTCTCTTCTCTTTCTGTCCTTTCTGATGTTATTCTTTGTTTTTATCTTTCTCTTCCTCCGCTTCCTCCACTTTTTCGCACTCGCCTGTTTTTAAGGGGTGTATTTGTTTCATCGCCCGTCCCCGTATTGCTTCGACACAGCCGTGGGATGTCTCCCATCCAATATTATTATTTTGGTTTGCTAAATTAATTCTTTCATATTTGAGTGTTCATTGAACAATGAAAATCATATTACAATATTTTACAAATAATCCTAACCTAACCTCTTCGTCGATTATGAATAGCGACCCTCTTCAGTGATTATGAATAGCGACCCTCTTCTTCGATTATGAATAGCGACCCTCCTCTCCGATTATGAATACCGAACCTCTTATGTGATTATGAATAGCGACCCTCTTTTGTGATTATGAATAGCGACCCTCTTCTTTGATTATGAATAGTGACCCTCTATTCCGATTATGAATAGCGACCCTCTTTTTTATTATGAACAGCGACCCTCTTGTTCGATTATGAATAGCGACACTCTTCTCCGATTATGAATTGCGACCCCTTATGTGATTATGAATAGCGACCCTCTTTTGTGATTATGAATAGCGACCCTCTTCTTTGAATATGATTAGCGACCCTCATCTTCGATTATGAATAGCGACCCTCATCTTCGATTATGAATAGCGACCCTCTTCTGTGATTATGAATAGCGACCCTCTTCTGTGATTATGAATAGCGACCCTCTTCTCCGATTATGGATAGCGACCCTTATGAATTTTGACCTTTATGAATAACGACCCTCTTCTCATATTATGAATAGCGACCCTCTTCTTCGATTATGAGTAGCGACCCTTATGATTAACGACATTATTATGAATATTGCATCTACATATCCATTAAGTCAAAGAAATGGATGTCACGATGGATGTGAATTTCTCACCCAAAATAAATTTAAGGTTTGAAATTACAACATAAATAGTGAGTTGACTTATTAATCTAGTAAAACCAGGCTGCTTGACCACCCACAAAATGACTTCAAGAAACGTAGAATGAAATAAAGTTTAAATAAACTTTATTTTAAACAAGAAAATAAAATCTTTTACAAAATCAAGCCCCGTAGGCAGTATTTGACATCTATTAATCTTATAACAATATGGGATGATGAAAAATGACAATGTAACCAAAACTGTTAAGCCGTGAGTCTAACGTATATTGGTAGAAAATATTCTGCACTTTTAACTGCTGGAAAACTGCTGGTAAACTGCTGGTAAACTGCTGGAAAACTGCTGGAAAACTGCTGGAAAACTGCTAGAAAACTGCTAGAAAACTGCTGGAAAACTGTATGCTGGAAAACTGTATGCTGGAAAACTAAAGACTGGAAACTAAAGACTGGAAACGGCCGCCTAAAAGGAAAACATCCAATATAATACGGCCCAATATATCTCCAGTAATGATCACAGAAAATACAATGGATCTTTAAATGTACCATCTTAAACAGTGGCATAAATCTCAAGGCCGCACCCTAATCAAATGTATTACTCAATGTATTATCAAAGAACAGAATAACTCATACAATTTACGTATAAAGGATATAAAAACACCATAATTGTTAGTGTTTGTTATGTAAAACTTGCCTACTCTTTAAGCATTCAAAAAACAATTCCTCTTTAAAGGAGAATTAACCTCAAACAATAAAGACGATAGTGTTCAAAGGTGTTATTTATTCCTACTTGTTAGAATATATGGCTTCGCGTCAAAATATACGAGATCGATACGAATCAAGATTTTCTGAGCAAAATTTATCATCTGCTAGCAATATGTATCGTCTGCTAGCAATACATGGGGGCTGCCATTTTTTTATGTGTACAAGAAGATTTTCTTAATCCAAATGCCCAATTGCCTTTTTCAAAATTTAAAACCCATTTGAGATTAAAAATATAGAATAGATATGTCAATTTATTTTTAAACTGAAGATTTCCTTATATATTTCTGTTGAAAATCGATATTCGCTTAATATAAATCTATTTTCTAGACACTGTGACGCAATGGACGGAGCAAATTAATTCAAATTTTATGGATGCTTCTTCCCTGAGCATCTATAGCAGCAAACTATGCATTCACCTGCTTTCGGATAATGGGACTTGAAAAGTCAGAATGCATGCTGCATATATTATGTTCTGCTCTGTTTGGCAAACCCAAGAAAATAGATTTTTGTTAAGCAAAACCAGACAATTTAAAAGTATCATTATAAAGATTTAATTTTTATAAATCATGTAAACACCCACTTTATATTTTTCGTCACATATGGGATTTTAGGTAATGAAGAAAATCAATTTAGGTCTTGGATTCAAAATATCTTCCTGACCGGAACATTTCTCAATGGTTCATGTACAAATCCAAATCAGCAAGAAAATGGCAGCCCCCATGTAAATGAGTAGGAGACGATACCGGGTGTTGGAATATCTTTATTTATACCCTTTTCTAATATCTTATTAGAAAATGATTTAGGCCAATAAGTAGGAATATATTACACCTTTCAATATAAGTAAATTTGTACTCAGGGGTTAATTCTCCTTTAACCATTCAAAAATACAATTCCTCTCCTGAAGAAGTATACATATACTTTCAAAAGCACAAGTTCACAAGTTAAATTTACTGTGGATTTCTATATTTTATGTAAAAATGATAGACTATGTCTTATGCTATCATGACAATAACTTATGTACAAACTGGTTCCAGGTTTACTCTACGTACAAAGAAAACTAAATAAACTTACTGTTAGCCAAACTTGAAAGTACCTAAATGGGCATAAAGGTGGTGACTGCACGAAGCTGCACCAGCTCGTAAACAGGTCCTCTCAGTAGGAGAGCTGGCTGCAGACTGATTCCAACACTATATGAATCAGCCCAGCCCAAAACATAAAAAACACCTGTGCATGCCTGGCTTATCAATAAAAGAAATGTAGGTTGCACCTCTATTAAGTGGGGAATCTATTAACATAACAAAGATTAGCCTGACTTAGGCTTTAAAACAGACCCTAACAGATAGAAAAATGATCAGGATTGTGACAATGGAATCATATCTAGGCAATATTGTGAAGTTATTGTTATTCTTCCTTCGTTCTGGTTTCTTTTTACATTATTCTGATACAATATTTTTCTTAATATTTTACCTCTTCAGAGGTCATTTATTCGAAACAAACAACATTACATTATGAAAATCCTTATGAATATACATTCACTTCTCAACGATTATGTTCATTTATTTCGTGTTTGATATGCATTTCATTTTCCTTTTCCTAGTATCCATGCCTTTGTCAATTTCTATCCTTTCATGTGTCTTTCCGTTTCACATTTCCCGATTTTCCTCCATAGTTGTATGTTATGAATATTGCTTGAAGTATCACTTTATCAAAAAGGATCTTTAATTCAATTAATCAAGATGACTCCTTTTCTATTGATGTCTTATGCAAAATCATCATATTTAATGATATTTTAGATTGTTTGTTACTACATATCTACTGAATAAAGAATATTTGGCTTATTATATAAAAAAAAACATAAAACGTAAGAAGATCTCCTGCGTCTAATATCGACGTTCATAATTTATTCAATGTATTTATTCAATTTCGTACATTATTATTAGTAAATTATGTATATGTATTTATATTATGTATTCAATTATGTATTCAAATGTGTATTCAGTTATGAATTCAATTATGATTCAATTATGTATTCAGTCTTGTAGGCCTTTCCAATTATGTATTGAATTATGTACTCAATTATGTATTCGATCATGCATTCAACAAGTATAATCATGTACTATATGTATGAGATCTGTACCATGCCTGAAAATGTATGTTGAAAAATAATGCAGAAACCAATAAATCAAATCAAAGTAGAAAAATATGACATGTTGGCTTCCTAGGTATCAGTAAACTTATAACGCCATTAAACCAAAGATCATAATGTTTCGTGTAGGTGCAATTGTCATTATATATTTGTGTTTGCTCCATACAGACCTAAAATAGGTGCCTAAATAAAACATGATTTATGATAATATATTATTATGCTTGGCAGTATGTGTGTTATACGATATCTATGGGGACTCGTGGTGAGCCTGTGTGTGCATCCTATAAACCGAGCTTATTATTAGGGGAATCATCGAGAGTGGATTTACGTAAAATGAATAGCAAATTTTTAAAAAGGAACATCAAATATAAAACTATGATTCTGAAAGAAATAAACAAAATTTGAATCATGCCCCCACTTTTTACCCCCACACACGCACATCAAATACATTGCGGATAGTGGCGTATCTAGGGTATCTCGGGGGCCAGGGGGCACGTGCCCCGGGCGGCACTTAGAGGGGGCGCAAAAAATGCATAAGAGAGAAAGAAAAAAAGAGGGAAAATTAATAAAAAAACACAATTATGCCGCCCCCCCCCCATCGGTAGGGAAAAGGCATATGAAATACAGTTTTGTGGGGTTTAAAATGCGAACATTTTCTAAAGCTCGGTCGCTTTGCTTCCTCGCATAATTATTGTCTATCAGCATCTCGTAATTTCGCGCCCCCAGTATATAGTTTTAAATATATTTTTTAAGGGTTAAAAATTTCTTGCTAAGTATGAAACTTGGATGAAATGCATAAAACTGCCGCAGCACCAAGGTACTTTGGCACGACATTAATCTACATTTGCCACACTCGACCCAGGTGTAGTAAGTGGGTACCTGGTAGGATTTATGAATGCACTGAGCGCTACGGTTGCCAGAGCTTAAGCCAGGGTAATATCCAAAGTCCTTTGGAAGCGCATAGAGACGTTACAATCTGCCTCTCTCATTTTGATCCTTCCCTTGGCCTTCAGTGCAACTTGTTTTTTATGGTTAAATTTCTCTTCAAGGAAAAACTGGCAAGGAGTAAACCTCACAAAACAAATGTTGGTCTACCCACTAATGAAGAAAGGGGACCCCTATAAGCAAGGGAGATGTTACATTTTATGTCGATATAGGTGGGAGTAAGAGCAACCCATTACACCCCCCTCCATTCCACCGCTTCCGTCACCACAAATTTTGATCCCTTTCGCTGTGTTTTCAAACATCTATGATCCAACGTCTGATATGAACCAAAATGATAGGCCTATAGGTAATTTGTTGAGCGCAATTTTGTTGGAGGGAGCGCGTGCAGTTACTAAGTTGCAATTGCGTCATTTAGATATCTGGCAATGACGATGACTTTACATCGCTTTGATACTGGTGCCTAGTGTCGGCCACGGTTGAGAGTGAGGCAATTGAAATGATTCGACTGGATATGAGGAAGGAACTGTCATTTACAGAGCCAGAAGTCGGATTATCCCCCCCCCCCCCAAGGAAAAAAGAAACATGCCTAGACGTTAAAATTCAAAGTCAGTTTAGCATTCTTTTCATGTTTTTGCAAAGTGTATTTCTGAATGAGAGTGTCACATCTCTGATGCCGCAAATACATCTCTGTGGATGAATATACATCTGATTTGCATCTCAAAATAAGACAGGTATGTATAATTATTTACAGGTTGCAGAATTTACCTTTTTAATCTTTCGCCGATATCTCCTTTTTAATATTCTTGAGCTTTTGCTGTGGATTGCTTTTAATAAACTGATGGTTTCGACAAGTCTATAGAATCTATTAAAGAGCGGAATCAACAGTTAACCCGGCAAACACACTTATTTTCAATCACCCTCTCCACATGCTTAAAGGGATTCGGCAACTTTGTTGAGGCTTGATTTAATAAATTGTTGAATTTTGATATCTGTCTTGTATAATGATGTTGAAAAGGATAAATAAGTAGCTAGGCATAGAAATGTTTCAAATATATAATGCTATTATCAAGATATCTATGACTGAATACTCCCATTTACGAAAGCGTATGGCAATACGCTTTAGTCTAACACTGAGTCTATAGGGGAAAATGAGTCTGGCATTTCCGGCCACTTCCATATATTTACTTTTGTGAAGGATATATGATGATTTTTAAGTGCTTCCCCCCCCCCCCCCCCCCCCCCCCCCCCTCCTGTGCTTCATTTTCCACCATATTAGATACACTGATAGCATGTAAGGTCAGGCAGCTCAGATTTTATCAAGCCTCTACAAAGTCACCAACTCACTTTAATTTAGAATAACACTTTTAGGTACATGTACATTTTATTCACAATTTTCAATCAACTTTAGCCATAGACAAAATAAATTCATCTCGAATAAACTCTGATTCCTCTAAGTTAGAATACACTGAATGAAATTGTCGGCAGGGGGATGGGATGCGTCAAATGCAAATACTGTTTTTTCCGATCAGAATTTCCTCCACAAAAATCATTTTAAGGGAGGAAGGCTAGTGCGTTCTACAATGTAGTCTTTATGCCTCCTTTCCCCATAAATCCGCGACTTTATGCATTCTGAAATAAAAACAGTTTCAGATGCCTCTGAAACAGTTGATACAATACAGTTTTGCCTTGATGTCTAGGACCACAAAAATAACGCAAAAGATGATATAAGAAATTTGTTTTGGATCATATTCTTCATTTAAAACTTTTGTTATTTTTGCAGCATCGATTTGTGACCGGTTTTATCATGTTGGTGTCCATGTTCGTGTTGCTTACTCTATTTCAGAGTCAGGGAGCAGGTACAGTATTGCAAAGAAATGTGTGGATATTTGTGATTCTCAAGAAACTATTATTTTTTGAAATATTGATCGTAAAGAGATGATGTATAAAGATTCATCACTATAGGAAGTATGAATCCAATTACGACTTTATGAGAATGATTTTTCTTCTTGCTTTGATTTTATATGGGATTAAAGCAACATATTGAGTAGTGACATTAAGGAGCATACGGAGTGTCTCAAAGAATGCAACGAGATCTTAATTGGCAATATCATCAAAAGTACTTTATTATCTCAAATAATATTTCGTAGGTAGCGAAGCTGTGGCACAACTTAAATTTCATGTGAATTTCACAGGGATCTAAAGTAATACCACAAAGTTATGATCATTTTTTTACGGGGGGGGGGGGGGGGGGACGTAGCATTAATTTTTTGAAATGTTACAAGGAGAGTGCGTTAAAGTACACACATACTTGTCGCCTGAACATTTTGGGGCGAGCTCTCAAATTACCTTCAATTCTTGTTGGGTGTAAAGAATGGAGATTAGCGTAATTTACACAAACGCTAAGTTGATTCAGTGTTTTAATATATCTTTAATAGAGGCATGGCGACCATATTAAATGAAATAAACATATGGGGAGTAACATAAATGACACTTTAAGCAATGTTCATAGATCATCTGAGAATAGACATCATAAAATTAGTGTGTTGTGTTTGTTGCTTAATTTGCAATAAACGTTTCAAGAGTTGGGTAAGTAATGCAGTTATCGTTATCATTTCAAAAATACTTGGTTGTTTCCTACAGTAGGCCTACACTGCTCATGCCATGATGATTGAAATGTCAATGAGTTGAAGAAGTAAGTAAATCAACAATCACATCAAAATATTCTGAGAAAATTTTCTCTTGCTCCTGGTGCTTAAAAGATATTTTGGATGCATATTCATACAATTTTATATATAATACAAACACTCATAACGCGCAAACAAATCCACCCTAAAGTCTAATATCTGAAATGTCTCCTATTATATCTGGGTGATTTTACCAAGATATTATCAGTAAGAATGACTTCAATGGATAGATTTGTCATAAACTACAGAAGCGACAGTTATGCGATTATAGTACACCGATGCTATTCAACGCGCTCTCATTGTAACATATCAAATTTTCTATGTCTTCCAAAACAATAACTTTGAATTTTTTTAGCACAAATCCTTGTGACATTCAAAAGAATTTTAGAAGACACTACAACAACATTACCTACCTTTTAAGATTATACCAATGGAATCTCGTTGCACTTTTTTTTCTTTTTCGAGACATCCGTACGTTTATCTAGCTACGTTTTCACAAAACTTCGTTGAATCCATGGCATAAGGATATTTCTGCTGTTATAAAAAGATGTAACTGTTCAATGTTCCCGTCAATTAAGTCTTTTGATAGATGTTTTTTCTTGACTTCTGTTTCCTTTGTAATTAAATGATAAGTTTGTGTGGCTGATGCCTTCTTCACATTTATAAACTGATAAGATAAGTCGCATTGTCTAACTTTAATTCGCCATCTTTTTTTTAAACCATAAAGCATTTGCCACTGAACAGAACTGCCCCATCCCGATTCGGTCATGTCCGTCAAAGACGTTGGAAAATGGTGATGTAGTACAACTCATCTTGAAGAATGGCCCAGCTTCAGACATATCAAGTGTATTTAATCTTCCTCCTGTGGTATCAAGAGGGCACTACTGTACAATACCGGGTAAGATTTTCTAACGAAGAAAGTAATAATTTTTGGTACGATTGCACTTCTTGATGAAAGCAAGAAGTTCATCTTATTGGGACGACTACCATCCCCGGATAATTACCGTAGACAACGAATCCCTAATAACAAATACTCCTAGGAAAACTACCCTGAGTCATTTATCCCAGTAAACATTGACAAATGTTTTCACTATTGGGCGATTCCGTACTGTTTATCCATATTATATTTCACCCTTAAAGTAGGACTTTAATGATTTTAAATATTGGCTTAATACTTATTATTGCATAGATGGCATAAATTAAACAAAGTTATCCAAATTCAACGCTTGGAAACATTTGAAGTAATGATTATTATCAATTATAAAACGGTAAAATACGGCCCCCGATATAGCTGCTGAAGAGCTCCTCGAACGCTGCTGAGATATGTGACGACACACCATGGACCAGTCCTGTCTAAGCAGACGATGTCCCATAACATCTTACACATTTTTCAGAGCCTATTTTGTCATCTCCTCTTCACTTATTTCTCTTCCTTCACTAGCGTCAGTCTTAATGTTAGTCTGTTGCCTCACTCTTAACTTCGTGTATGGTATTATTTTGATGAAAATTGCAGCGTTAAAAAAATAAAGGAATCAGTCACTTGTAAACAAAATAAGACGCCATTGTATTTTCAGCTGCTTGCACCGGGGCATGTTCGGCGTTTCAAGAGGAAACGAATACCATCCTGCTATTATTCGGAGGGCTTTTCAATCAAACGGTTTTAGTTATCAGAATCAGTTTCACTTTCCCTTTTAGAATGGTGTGAAATAAGGTCATGTTAAATATACCAAACTCTTTATAATTTGATAAATAATTGCATTGCAATTACGTTCATTCATTATAGGACGTCGTTAAGCAGGATCGATCCCGAGTGTGACGACATCAAAACATCGCTATATTTCTGGCGAATCCTCGGATATTCCAGATGCTGAGAAGAGCTTTTATTTGTGTTGTTTTTATAATCATCAGATACGCAGTTGACATAAAACTTATACGATTGCCATCTGTAAGCTTCCCAGTTTCTAGTGATACATTAATTGCCATATTTGTGATTTTCTTTGAATATCCACTTTAAATTTCGTTCAGTATATCCCTTGCGTGAGCTGCACTCAATTTCGTAAAAGGAAAGTGTTTTATTCCTCACTCGAATCAAAACGCTCAAAAGGCTCATCCAAAAGCATTTGAGTCGTTCTTAATCTTTTCTCGACGGCCATAACATTGGATGTAGCGGGAGACCCTGAGAGATGTCTACAGTAAAACATGTCCCATTAAATGGGTTAATATATGAATGCCTGCGAGATAAGGCGGATTATCCTGACGTTATTAACCCGTTGAATAATGGATTCTCTCAATCCCATAGGCTTAATACAGGCACCACCCGGTTCCCGTAGGCAATGGGTTAAAGCAGGATTAATTTGGCAAGACATTAATCTACATTTGCCACTCTCCACCCAGGTGTTAAATGGGTACCCGTTAGGATGCGAATGTCACTGTGACTGGAATATTATATGTGCGCCTGTAAAATCGCAGCCAGACTGGAATGCTCCCTTGTGGAGTGGAGAATGTGCAATATATAAAGTGCAGAATCGTAACAGGATCCAATAACCGGTGTAATATAGGTTTTTGCTGTTAATTTCGTAAATTCATCAGTCAAATTCATACTACGTGCATTCAGTTTAGTAGAATTTGGCCGAGTACAAGCATTTAAGCATTCAAATTAATATTTCAAGCATTCGTATTAGTACTTTTATCATTCCAATTTAGACTAATTTCGTTCGAATTCGCGAAAAATGCATCAAGTTAGTAAAACGGTCATTCAATTTAGAACGGAAGGTGATGCGATTGCGCGATACCGTTATTCCAGCATTCATATTCATTTCAGAGCATTCTTTTTCGCACATTGAACATTCGAATTCATAATTTACGTCGAACACATTTTATTTGGTTGTTATTCTTTATTAATTTTGATATAATATTGGTTTCGAATTGCATATGTGACCCGCCGCCTCAAAACCTACAATAAGTCGCACGGACCACAACGTAGCAAACAGCCCAAAATAGTAAATTTGCTTGGATCAGTCGATTTTCTTTTTTTGATAGAAATGGGTATTTTCATTATCATTCTATCATGTCTCGAGTTTGTGAGTGGTAATTCGACTTAGAAATATGTTTTGGGGGCATTTTAAAATGTTTCCTTTTTGTTCACCTGTCGAGCTAATGGATGTTTGGAGAGCTTTTGTAGTACTTCCATTCAATGCAAAATTACTACTTTACCTCTAAAGGTATTAAATTGATTTTTGGAGTGAGTAATGAATAGGTCCTCCTGGAGCAGCTTGCCAAAATTCAGCCTAATCTGATAATCCCTTCATACCGGATGCTATGGCCATTTGAATACCTAGTTTTACTTGGGCGCGCACAGAGAGCAAAGGTTTAGCACTCTTTTGTTCCGAAGTTAAACGACCATTTTCTCTGAATAGGAGTTATTGATTGTTGGCTACACGCTGATTCTAAATGTGATATTTAAAGGTGTTATCATTGAGTAAACTAGGCAAGTGATATACCGTTGGAAAGCTGAGAATCTACTTTCAGAAAATGTATAAAACAACAAATATAATTTTGGCGACTTATTGTAGGTTTTGAGGCGTCGGGTCACATATGAACTTTTATGTATTCTTTTATTCATATAAGCATCTTTTAATGATTTCATGTTTATCTCATCTACATATATTTTAATATGCACGATTGAATGTAGGCGGCTTCCAGAAAGCGTAAATGCGCTGCGCTTCTGGCCCGGGACATAATTGAGAATTGATCGTCGGCATAGATTTGTGCCAGTCAGATCAAACACGCAGTGTCACGTTGCTATTACGCGGTTTCGACACGCATTGTGTTTTCTACACACAGGATGCTACCGTCAACCAGCAAGGATGTACTACCCACCCCCCACTTTAATAATGTTATTTACCAATTTCTGTGCCGGTGCGATGCCAGGTACGTGGGCCGTACTTCTCAGCGGTTGGCTGATCTCATTAAACAACACGTCCCCTCGACTATTCGGAACCGTACAACCAATCAGCGCACACAGCCCGTCCGTACCTGCAAATCTGAAATGCCCGCTAACAGACCAAAGATAGCCAAATGGGATTCAGCGATTGGAAGCCGCCTACATTCAATCGCACGAACCCCTTCTGTGCAGACAAAAGGAGTTCGTCCAAGCTTTGCGATTGTTCTGAAATTACAACGTCTGGGTTGCGTCCGGGTTCATCGAGTATAATATAGTTGATTTCAAGTAATTTGTTATATACCTGCGAGATAACCTGATGAGTGCAGGTCGAAAAGCTTCATTATCATGTCTCTTTTTCGTGCCATATTGAAATTGTGTAGTACCAAGAAATTATTTAAATATATTTTACTTTTCTCTAATTTATGGTCTAACAAGTTTACACAATAATTATTGTTCTTATACTTTCAAGTGAATATCTATTTCTTAATGTTACATTTTATGTAAGTGGGTGTAATAACTAATAAAGTTGTTTAGGAAAATTATTTCTTTCACAAAAGTATCTGTGTTTTTCATTGGGGAGGGTTCGGGTATTGAGTTTAAGTCCATGATTAAAAGTCCAAATACCTTAAACATGCTCAAACGAATAGGCTTATTACGAATTCGAATGCCCACGTGTGAATTTGAATGCTGGCAGAGACGCTTTCCGGCATGGTGGCGAATTTGAATGTTCCCAACCAACTTTTTATTTTGAATGAGAAAAGTGTTAAATTGTTTGATCTAAGTGCGAATTTGAATGACCGAAATACCAAGTTGAATGACGAATATTACGGTGCAGATTTTTTTCGCTAATTTCAATGCCTCTGATATCAAATTGAATGAAAAAAATTCCGAAATTGACGGCAAAAACCTATAATACACTGTAAAGCGCTTTGAGCAGTTACTATTACTGGAAATGCGCCATATAAATGCAGATTACTATTATTATTATTAATTTGAAAACACACTATAAGATAATTTAAAACACGGTCTTTACCAACTAACTAGTACCCAAAACACGGTTTTGAAAAGGGAAGGGAGGGGTGTAGGCTGAAGGAAAGGTATTTTTTTAGGGAAAGGGAAAATTTAGGGGCAAAGTGTAGTGAACGCGTTGTGTGAGAAATAACGGCTTTGGTTTTATTTCATTTCCGTTTTAATACAAATACTTAAATGGCACGTTGGGTGAAGTCGCGCTCAGTGTTGGTGTTAGTGTTTATTTAGCGGCGAAATCATGATCTATCACGAACAGGAGATGAAAACAAAATCTGTCAATCATTAGTGAGTTAAGGAGAAAAAGTGGTATGTAGCTTTGCCAGAGATAACCATCTGTATAATAGACTATACAATGCCTACATAGGAGTTGCTATGCCAGACATGCTGTAGCGTCACCACGAAAAGAAGGGTAATGAGGAGGTATTGTTTGAAAGCATGCAATTCTATTGTGAGCATATGCTGAGTTGGGGGAAGTTACATTCCACTCTGTATTGTAAAATGTTAGTATGGCTGACTAATGATTGACAGATGATGTCATCTCAGGAATAAGATCTGGAGCTTTTTTTAGGGTGGAGCTTAAGAGGTTGGGAAAAAATATTTCAAAAAATATTTAAAAATCTATGAAACATTTTTACATGTTTTAATAACAAAATATGAGTTGCATGCATGCCCGCACATCAACAGAAATTAACTTGCATTTGGATTTCTGGGGACCTTGAATCTTATATCGCCGAAATCATTGGCCGTCTCCGAGGTCTAGTGGTTAAGGCACTGGCGTTCTAAAGCCAACGACCCGGCTTTGATTCCAGGCGGAGACATATTTTCAACCTTTGCAGATATGTTATTTCCTTGCAATTATATATGTGACCCTCCACCACAAAACGACCAATAAGTCGCAATGGGAGTTTTAGAGTAAACAGCTGAAAAAGGTGGTTTGGGGTGGAAAATTTTATTTTAACTTTTTTGTATTTTCTGAAAGTTCATATATTAATCTACCATCTGACAAAATTTCAGGTTAAAATGCCTTGTTGAAATATGTTTTTACTCTCATTCAAAATGACCATGCTTTCCTGGACATTCAAATTCTGTGTGTCAACTTGCTGGGATTGTACTTCACATCGCTTTTCTGGTATAGCTTAAATATATGCACTGTCTGATATTCAAAATCTAATGGTATGGAAAATTTCAACCCAATCAAATTAGTACTTCACAGTGTATGCTAGGGAGTTTTGACTCAACCTGTTGTGCGACAAACAATAGGACACAGATTGGGCGCTCTTTATGGGTACTCTTCTTTAGAGCCCGTTTTCTCTACTGTTTTGGTCATTAGCCTGTCTGACACGTTGACATTCTCATTGTAATTTACAAGGGTTTGCTTAGTCCATACAAGACAAGTTATATATCATTTTAAAGCTTAGAATCTAAGCTTTCAAACTGTCTTAACTCTTTCAGTGCTGATGTCACGTATATGTGACAGATAGACTTGTCATTTTCATTCATAAATTGCTCGACCACAGGAAAGGTATATGGTCGTCAATGTATATCAATTTTTATTAGCATAAATCTAGCATTCTAAATATACAATTATAATTATAGGCTACCATAGAAATTTTCTGAGAAAATTGCAGATTTTTATAAGGATATTACCTTATTTCAACATTAAACAATAGTAAACCTAAAAACCTAATGAGAAACCTAAAAATAGTGGACAGAAAAGAAACTCAAATGTAATTTTCAAAAATTCTTATACATAAAGTTAGGTAAAGTAATAACGTTTGGTGTCATAAGAAATGGTAATAGATTTCCTACAAGTTTTGTACACATTGTTTTGTGAAATAATAGATGGTTAATGAAGGGCAGACATTTGAAAAGTAAGCATTGATCACATTTTGGTAAAGTTCTGAGGAGAGCTAAACCCCTTGGCACAGTAAGAGTTAAAATTCTAAAACCCCAAATTTCCGACTTATTGGTCGTTTTGTGGTGGAGGGTCACACACATTATATATATATATATATATATATATATATATATATATATATATATATATATACATGTATATATATTGTAAGGAAATCACATATACAACAGCTTTGGCAATTCTCGTGGAAATAAATACAAAGTGAAAGAAATGCGAGAATAACGTTGCGTAGCTCAATCAAAGTTCCCCAGAGCTGTCCTCCCTTTGTCTAGTGGTTAAGGCATTGGCGTTAAAGCCAACGACCCGGGTTCGATTCCCGGCGGAGACATTTTTTCAGCCTTTGCACAAATTTCAAAAAGGGAGGACAGCTCTATCTGGGGAACTTTGATTGAGCTACGCAACGTTATTCTCGCATTTCTTTCACTTTGTATTTATTTCCACGAGAATTCCCAAAGCTGTTGTATATGTTATTTCCTTACAATAATGTTAATAATAATTTATTCTAATGCCATGTATTCAAAGCATTCGCTTGGATCCAGCTGAGGCACTAGCGGCTTGTCTTGTTCAAAAAAACTCATCTGCCCCCGACAAGGGGAATTAATTAATAAGGTTGAGGATTTGTCAATCAATCGGTGAATTGAATCTGGTGTCGCCGAAACCACGGACCCGTCTCCGTGGTCTAGTGGTTAAGGCATTGGCGTTCTAAGCCAACGACCCGGGTTCGATTCCCGGCGGAGACATTTTTTCAGCCTTTGCAAAAATTTCAAAAAGGGAGGACAGCTCTGGGGAACTTTGAGCTACGCAACGTTATTCTCGCATTTCTTTCACTATATTGTACTAAAAGTATTATTTTCTGAAGAAGCCTTATAGGCGAAATATCTAACGGAGTCATTTATTCTGTGTGTCTCTCTCTCTATTTTTAATCTCCGTCGCAGAACTTTTTTTACGTATATATATATATATATATATATAATAATAATATGCAAATTTATAAAGCGCTTAATACAAATGTTTCGAAGCGCTATTTATACAGAATAAAAAGAAATTATTAAATCAGAATCAACTACACATATATTACTGTACAATACTATATATGAACATTACAAATGCATAGAATACAAAAATATACAACCGAAAGTATAAACTATAACGGAATTGTCCACTATCGTTGCTGAATTTGAAAAAGGTGCGTTTTGAGTTTTCTTCTAAAGGTGTCAGTGCTTGGTGCATCTTGAATGTGTAAAGGGAGAGCGTTCCAGAGAATGGGTGCACAAACTGAAAACGCCCGGTTGCCGTAGCGATTGTGAGTGCGAGGTCCAAGGGCAAGCTGGGGTCTCGTTGAAGATCTGAGATTGCGTGCTGCCAGTTTGGTTGAGATTAATTCAGTTAAGTAGGAGGGAGCACAATGATGGATGATGTTGTAAGTGAGTAGTAGGATCTTGAATTGGATCCGTTGAGGGATTAAAAGCCAATGGAGAGTGCGGATGACTGGAGTGATGTGATCTTTCTTTCGAGTGCGGGTGATGAGACGTGCAGCGGTGCTCTGTATATGCTGTAGTGGGGCCAGGTGGGAAGCAGGTAAGTTGATGAGCAAGCTATTACAATAATCTAAATGAGACGTGACCAAGGCGTTGACGAGTCGTTCAGTGGAGCTCTGATCCAAATACTTGCGTATTTTCCCAATCCTGTAGATTCCGAAGATAGCTGCACGGCAGACCTTGCGAATATGTTCCTTTAAGTCCAAGGATTCATCCACAATGACTCCGAGATCTCGTGCAGATTTAGACGAATTTATGACAGCTCCATCGATGGTGAGTGTAGCAGACTCGCTCCGCTGTCGAAATTGTGATATGACATGGATGAGTTCAGTCTTATCACCATTCAGCATCATGTTATTGTTACTAGCCCAAGCCTTAACATCTCTAAGACAATCTTCCATAGATGCAATACCATCAGAAAGATCATTCCGTTGCATAACAACGTACAACTGTGTATCGTCCGCATATAACATGTGGCTAATACCTTTGTGAGCAGCGATGACATCACTCACAGGGCCAGTGTACAAAACAAATTCCAAAGGTCCCATAACTGATCACTGAGGTACTCCCCAACTTAGCGGATATTCATCAGATAGGGCTCCATTTACAACAACGATTTGCTTCCGGTTCTCAAGATATGACGTCAGCCATTTTAGAGCAGTGCCTCCTATGCCGTATTTGCGACTGAAGCGTTGAATCATTATTTCATGGTCGATGGTATCGAAGGCTGCTGAATAATCGAGCAACACCAAAATAGCCTCCTGTCCTTTGTCTAACGCTAACAAAATGTCGTTGTAGACTCTAAGGAGAGCAGATTCTGTGGAATGACCAACTCGATATGCCGACTGCATAGGAGGGAAAAGCTCCGAGTCCTGGAGGTAATCTTGTAGCTGTCTGACAACGATACGTTCTAATACCTTTGCAAGAAACATCTGGTTTGCAATGGGCCGATAATTTGCCAGGTTGTCGTTATCTAGCTGAGATTTTTTCAGGATTGGAGTAACGTGAGATATCTTGAATAAAGATGGAACAATTCCTGAAGAAAGTGAAAAGTTCACAAGCTTCGTGATGAACGGGATGAGTACATCAAGACACTTCTTGATGAGCCAGGTGGGGGCTGGATCAAGTTGACAAGATTTAGATGGACTGTCCTTGATAACCTTGATGACATCATCCTTGGACATAAGATGGAATTCTGAAAATGTGGTATGGACATTCTCTTTTCGAACAGTTTCACATTCTGTTTGATGACCATCTAACTTGTCCACGATTTTCTGGATCTTATCATAGAAGAAAGATCCAAAGTCGTTGGCCAACTCCTTATCTGATTCACGATGTGGTAGGCTCCGATCACAAGAAGGGGAAGATGTTAACTTCTGCATCCACTGGAATAGTCCTTTATTATCAAGCTTTTCTATTTCCCCTTGCAAGTAACTGCACTTGGAGTATGATAAAATGTCATGGTATAGCCGACACTTTTCTTGATAAATCTCCTTATTGATGATGTTCTTGTTTTTGGCCCAACGGCGTTCAGAGCGACGTTTCTCACGTTTTGCTTCCTTGACTTCTTCATTGTACCAGGGAGCGTTAGGCCGTATTGAGAGTCTTTTCAGGGGCGTGACTGTCTAATAGATCACTTACAGTGCGGTTATACTGATCAACGAGATCAGATAGGTTTGAGACATCAGGAAGTCCAGAGATGGAGGTTTTCAGATCAGCTGTGAATTGATCAACATTGATGTCTCTCAACTTACGACACTTTATCAATCTCTTGGAAGAAGGAGGCCTAGCAAAGTTCAAAGTGCAGATTATTGCACCGTGATCTGAAGGGAGTCCAGAGATACAGGATGTCTCAAGAAGCAAATGCTTCTCCTGCCGTGTAATGGCGAGATCAATGGTATGCCCAGCCTGATGCGTTGGTACAGAGACATGTTGAACAAGTCCTGCCGAGTACAAGACATCAGAAAGGACCTTAGCCTCTTTGTTATTGACATCATCGACATGAATGTTGAAATCACCAATCAACAATATCTGATGGGAGTCAATTGTCACAGTTTCAAGCAGGGAAGAAAAATCGCGAACAAAACCATCGAAGGTAAATTTATTTCTTGCAGATGGGGGTGGTCGATAAATGGCACAAAGTCTGAAGAATACGGATGGAGAGGTTCGTATATAGAGGTCCATGAGTTCAAAGGTTGTGAAGTCATGAGCATCATGTGCATCATGTGCAGTGACCTCCAAGCCTGTGCGATGAATAGCACATGTACCGCCTCCACGAGACTGCCGATGAACATGTTGAACATGGTAGTTTGGTAAAGTGGCAGTAATATCGGCTATGATATGATTGTCACGGAAATCACCTTGCAGCCATGATTCAGTTACAATCATGATATCTAGATCACTGTCGAGAATAAGGTCACAAATCGAAGTCGTTTTGTTGTTCATCGAGCGAGCATTCCAATGGCCTATCTTGACATGTTTACGTCGATCCTGATGATCATGGATGGAAATGGAAATGTCTGATGCATCATTAGGGGATTGGGTAGGAAGTGGAATCTGTACAAGATTTCTATTCTGTCTAGGATGTTGTTGTACAGACTTACTGACGAGAGAAATAACAGTAGGAATATGATGGAAGTAGTTACACCTCCTACCACCTCTTTTCCCACGTTTTCTCCATCGCTTCCTCTTCCCATACTTCCAATGTCGGGAGTATGGCTGTTGATGTAAAGCCTGCAAGTCTACATGCAAAGAGCATACCCTGTGAGACAGCCCGAGTGACTGAATTCTATAACAGACTTCAGGTTCAAGTTCACATCCACCAGTATAGTAGTAAGGACAAAGGCCATGTAGAAAGAGAGCTGAATACTGAATGAGTCCCAGAGTCGATGGCATTGGAGTGTGACACCAGTGAAGGGGCTCTAGGTGGAGAACAATAGCATGTCCCTTCTCAAACCCACAGAGAGCCTTGTTTGACCACACAGCTTGAAAAGTCCTGTCTGGTAGTGAATAGGCTGAATAGCTTTGTGCACTGTCCACATATGAAGAAGTAGAAATCTGACTCAAAACTGTCACAAAAATCAACCCCAAAATGCATGAAAGTTTCAAATCCTCCATGTTTCTGATATGTACAGTTTTGATCTATGGAACAGTACAAACTCAGTGATGTTAAACATGTGCATTAAAACACACTTTTACAGGTGAAAAAATGGGAAAATATGGGAGAGCCTGTGAGAGCGGCCACCAGGCGCTGCACAGGACATCTAAAAAAAAAAAAAATATATATATATATATATATACATATACACATATACAGAAAAAAAGATTCAGGTTTGCACCCTAAATGCAACACTGGCAGCACGTTGTTGGATGCAATCTTGCACCCTACATGAAAAGGGTGCAAAATGCACCTTTTTGCACCGTTTTGTTCTTGTTTGCACCCTTTAATGCCCGTTTGCAACCTAAAAGGTGCAACTTTGCACCTTTAAGGGTGCAGAAATTTTTGCATCCAAAGCGTGCAAATTTGTACCTTTTCTAAAAGGTACATCTCTGCACCCTTTAAAGATCACATTGCAAGAAAATCACAAATTAATGTATCACTAGAAACTGGGAAGCTTACAGATGGCAATCGTATAAGTTTTATGTCAACTGCGTATCTGATGATTATAAAAACAACATAAATAAAAGCTCTTCTAAGCATCTGGAATATCCGAGGATTCGCCAGAAATATAGCGATGTTTTGATGTCGTCACACTCGGGATCAATCCTGCTTAAGCAGACGATGTCCTATAATGAATGAACGTAATTGCAATGCAATTATTTATCAAATTATAAAGCGTTTGGTATATTTAACATGACCTTATTTCACACCATTCTAAAAGGGAAAGTGAAACTGATTCTGATAACTAAAACCGTTTGATTGTAAATACACAGGAGAAGGGTCAATGATCAATGAAATAAACCCCATTTTCAAATTGAAAAGCCCTCCGAATAATATCACAGAGTGTCTTCGTTCCCTCTTGAAACGCCGAACATGCCCCGGTGCAGGCAGCTGAAAATACAATGGCGTCTTATTTTGTTTAGAAGTGACTGATTCCTTAATTTTTTTAACGCTGCATTTTTCATCAAAATAATACCATACACGAAGTTAAGAGTGAGGCAACAGACTAACATTAAGACTGACGCTAGTCAAGTAAGAGAAATAAGTGAAGAGGAGATGACAAAACAGGCACTGAAAATGTGTAAGATGTTATGGGACATCGTCTGCGTAGACAGGACTGGTCCTTCGTGTGTCGTCACACATCTCAGCAGCGTTCAAGGAGCTCTTCAGCTGCTATATCGGGGGCTGTATTTTACCGTTTTATAATTGATAATAATCATTAATTCAAATGTTTCCAAGCGTTGAATTTGGATAACCTTGTATAATTTATGCCATCTATGCAATAATAAGTATTAAGCCAATATTTATTTTGATGGAATTTTCTTGCAATGTGATCTTTAAGGGTGCAAAATGTAGCTAACTGCACCCTAAAAGGTGCATAAAGCTTCTTAGGGTGCAAAGTTGCACCCAAAAAGGTGCTGCCAGTGTTGCATTTGAAGGGTGCAAAATTGTACCTTTATTTCTGTGTGTATATATATTTATTTATATATATACATATACACATATAGTTCAAAAGGTTCTGAGACAGAGATTAAACATAGAGAGAGACACAGAATAAGTCACTCCATTAGACACATAAATATAAATATATGTATAATTATGTATAGTAATTCATTCAATGAAAGAAACAATTTGCCTAGCTACAAATACATTCTTCCTCTTTACTACCTTCCTTTTTTGTGGAAATAACTGCAGAAGTTACAAGACTTTCTCCACCGAGAATCGAACCTGGGTCTTTAACCCTGCACGCCAAATACCTTAACCAATAGACCGTGAAGGCGGGTTGAGTAGGATTTAAGAAACAATCACCGACAGACAGTCCCTTCAACCACTTACCACTTAATTTATTCCCTCTGAGTGAGTATTGAACGATGATATGCCACGTACCAAGCTAGATCCATTTCTTATTATTTGCGATATATTTCCACATAAAAGGAAGGCCGTAAGGAGGAACAAGGAATATACACCCATGCAAGTTATTTCTGTCATCCAATTAATTTCTCACATCGTCTAAATTTATCCACGAATTTTACCGATTCTATAGCCACAGAACAAAAGAAATTCTCTCATGAAACTTTTATTACACGAATCGGCCATAAATCTGGCTAGGTTTATTGCTTCATCATTATTCAATACTCCCATTTCCCTCGGAATTAATGAATGGATTAGCTCCTAAGGATTTGAAGGGGCTGTCTATCGTAAGGAGGAACAATGAATATGTACCTACACAAGTTTTATCTCTCGTCCAATTAATTTCTGATATTATATAAATTTACCCACTAAATTTGCCTATGCTATAGTAGTAGACAAAATGGTTCTCGTAAATCGTAAATAATTAATTTTAATACATAAATTGGCCACGGATCTAGCTAGGTCATTGTTCAATACTCCGCTATCATATGTGTGTTTAGGTGTGTGTGAGGGTGTGTGTGTGTGTGCGTGGGTGTTCACCGGAAAATGAGGACACTTTTATGAAAACACACCTTCGAACCGAGGACACACACGAGACCGAGGACTGTCCTCGTTTTGATTAACTTCGAGCATATCTGAGCAGAGTCCACGTTTGGGAGGTAGTGAAATTTTTCTTTTTCTTTTCTCTTTTTTTTGCTTACGCACTATATCCAACAGACGGGCACGCCCGGAAAGCATGTTACAATTAAACGGGATTTATTTTTCAGTCTTCCAGGATTATTCTCTTCAAAAACAACTGAAAAATAACTGTGAATAGTTAATTATGAATAATTATGAATAAGTCCTCGGTTGGGTAATGTTGACACACTGTCCTCGTTTTCCGATGGAAACACGTAGGTGTGTGTGTATATATATCTTGGGATTAATGAGTCAATTATTTCATTTTCGTATAAGAATGTTAAATGAATGACATGCCCTGAAAGGTTTGTCGGCGTTGATAGATTTCTTTACTGGGAGATTGACTTTTTACGACTGTCTATTCTCAGATGTTTCACTATAGTTGTAAACATGTCTACTAAAATTTGAATGCATGCTGATTTACACCTTCGGCATTATCCAGTGCCCAGTGGTTTGTTCAGCCTTTCTTCCAAATAGGGAAAATGAGCTGCAGAGTAATAGACCTGTTTACTAAGTGATTCAAATTTATGGGGACCTAGTAACGAGGTATACCATTAACCTTTTATTAATGAATGAACTACAATACTTGGAATCCAGTTTGCATACATTACTTGTTGCTATGTCTGACAAGCCTCTGGCAGGCTTTCAGGTTGTCAAGAACAACCTTTGTTTCAAAAGTATGCATAAAATTTGAAAAGCTCTGCTCCTCTTCTTTCATGTGATGCACAATTTATTATTCATAATTCACATATGATTGAATTAAAACAATGGAAAGTGGTTGTACCAACATTTCATTTGCACGCACAAAGTGCAAATTTGAGTTTTTATAAAAAATTGTATGGGTAGTAAGCGTAATCATATTGAAAAAAGGGAAAACACATTAAAATTCATAATTTTATCTTTTGTATGACAGCTCATGCGTAGAAAATCAATCATAATGTATGCTAGAGCACAAGTAAATGAAAATGTCCGGACACATCAGTAAAGCCAATCCTCAATGCTCTAAGGAACCATTTATTCAGTCTTCCTCCTATTGACAATGCAATATAATCTATACATCTATAAAGTGTAACAAAATGTTACTTGTCTTCCATTCTTCTCGTCTACTCCTCTAATCTGTTCTATGACTTATTCTTCTTCTCTCTATTTTCTTCCTTCACTCTACACTTCATTCTATCACTCTCGCGCGCTCTCTTACTTGCTGTCGCTCTCTCTCTTTTCCCTCCCTCTCTCTCTCCACTTGTCTCTCCAACAAGTAAATTTTATCACTTTACATGCTCTTCTCAAATTTCTTAATCTGATTAATTTAATTTGATATACACTAAAGGAAAAAAGAAACTTATAAAAGTTCAAGAGATCACCAAATTAAATTCTCTGCATGGAAATGTACCAAATTTGTAAAATCAGCACTGATTTTCTTATTTACTATATAAATCTATATACCTACCTATTATGCCTGTAGTCTTGACTACGGGACCCCTTCGAGAATTTAACACACATGCGTCACAATATTGTGCGCACCCCCCGTAATCCTATTGTCCTCGCCACTCACGCGCGCCAACACGCTACGGCCATCTTCCTCTTTTGCGAGCAATCCCAAGTAGAAACATGTTGCTTGCAAGGAGCGGGGAAGGAGGGAGGGTCATAGGTAGGTATATAGATTTATATAGTAAATAAGAAAATCAGTGCTGATTTTACAAATTTACTGCAATAAATCATATATACCTACCTATTATGCCAGACCAACGCCAACTCAAAGACCGGGAGGCATGTTTCGAGCGGAAGGAAATAGGATTACACTAAAGACTACAAAGAAGACACAGCGGACTTCAAGGTGGTTGACGCAAACAGAGCTTCACCTGCGGGAACATCCCTAAGGTAGCAAGAAATGAAGGAATTGGGCGAACGCCAATAAGCAGCCTTCAAAATATCAACCAGCGCCACACCTTGAAACAGAACCCAAGAAGTGCTGACACTACGAGTATCATGAGCACGAGGCTTGCTGTCGGATAAAAGAGCCACTGTGCCAGCGGCCCTAATAGCTTCGACGATCCATCTAGAAATGGAATCGAGAGGCAGGAGAAAAAGGCTCTCTAGTGATCAGGAACAACTGATCATCCTTACGATAAGGCTTAGTCTTATCAATATACCATTTGAGAGCCCTAACAGGACACCAAACTTTGTCCTCGCGCACCGAAGAAAAGTCAGAAAGCGGACAAAGAAAAATCTCAACAGGACCGGAGGTAGCTGTCTGATTCTTGGCAACGAAAGAAGCCCTAGGAATCAACCTAACACCTTTTCTCTCCCAGCGAACATGACCAGGAGTAAGACAGAGAGCATGAAGAGTACTGCGCCTCTGCCCAGAGGCAATAGCTACCAAAAAGAGCGTCCTAACCGTAAGATGATGAAGCGAAGCTTCACCTAACGGTTCAAAAGGAGGTTTCGCTAAGGCCTCCAGGACCTTAGGCAGACTCCAAGACGGCACTAACTTAGAAAACGAAGGTCGTTTCAGAAAGAACGAACGAATCAAACCACTTAGTAGCGGGGAATTGGAAATCCCCGAACCATCCGAAAAACCTGAATGAATGGCCCCGATCGCCGAACGGTAGCCTCGGATAGTAGAAATAGACCTCCCTTTGTCAAATAACGAGATTAAGAAATCCGCAAATGAACCAAAAGGAGCCTTAGAAGGGGTTTGATTTCTCTCTTTGCACCAAAGGAAAAAGACCGAGAGACGGGAATTGTAAATTTCCCTAGTAGAAACCCTACGACTGGACATTAAAAAGTCCGCGGCTCTATCAGAGAGACCCGACTGTCTTGCAGATTCCCTGACAGGGGCCAAGCAGTCAAATGAAGAGACTCCGGATTGTGGTGAAGAATCCCCGATAGGGGCTGTAACACCAGATCCGCTCTTAACAGGAGAACTAACGGTTGAGCCCTTAGAAGGCTCATAAGTTCCGGAAACCAATTCCTCCTGGGCCAAAAGGGAGCTATTACAAGCACCCTCGCCCGATCTTCCCTGATTTTCCGCAAGACACGCGGAATCAGTTGGAAGGGAGGAAAGGCGAATCCCTGAAGGTTCTCCCAGCTGAGGGAGAAAGCATCGAAAGCCCATGCTCCCTGATCCCGAACACGGGAGCAATACTTCGGCAGCTGGTGATTTAGCACCGACGCAAATAGATCCACTTCCAGTGGACCTAGGCAACTGCGAATGCGGCAAAATACTTCCGGATGGAGCATCCATTCCGAAGGAAGATACCTGCCCCGGAACAGAAAATCCGCAAAGAGGTTTTCCCGACCGGGGATGAAAGAGGCCACGGGTGTGACTGCCATACGACGACACCACCTCCACAGCTGAGCTGCTAGGGCATTCAGGGCAACCGAACGAGTGCCTCCCTGCCGATTGATATATGCCGCCACAGTAACATTGTCCGTGAGAATCAGAACCGAACGACTGAGAAGTCGACTTCTGAAATGGAGCAAGGTCAACAGAACTGCCATAAACTCCAGGACATTGAAGTGAGGAAGAGTCCCGAGATGAGACCAATCCCCCGCAACCGTGCTGCCGTTGCAGTGTCCTCCCCACCCCAACCGAGAGGCGTCCGTCGAAACCGATATCGACGGAAGAGGGGCAGAGAAGGACCTGCCTCGCGCGAGAAACACCACGCTCGTCCAACAAGCGAGAAGAGACTTGATCTTTACTGGTACTGGAAACCAGACCAAAAGAGAGTCTTTTCCCGGCTTGAAGAACCTGAGGAGATGTCTCTGAAAGGGTCTCATGAGGAGCCGGCAGACCTCTAAAACATCGACTAGACTGGCTAGATAACCTAGAAACTGAAGCCACTGTCTGGCCGAGACTCTTCTGGCCAGCAAGAGCTTGCGAGCCGCAGAGACAATGGTGAGAATCCTGTCTCGACTGAGCCGAGCTAACTGATTCCTTATGTCTAACACCGCCCCCAGAAAAACTGGGCTGCGAGTGGGGACTAACTCTGACTTTTCCCAATTTATTAGGAAACCTAAGTCTTGAGTAAGAGAGACTAGCAACGAGTCTCGTCCAACAAACGATCGCGCAACTCCGCAAGGAGAAGCCAATCGTCCAGGTAACAAAACAACCGCAGGCCGCGACGCCTCAGAAAGGCCGCTAGCACCGCTACAACTTGAGTAAAAACCCGAAAGGCCGGGCGCAGCCCAAAGGGAAGAGCCCAAAACCGGTAAGTCTCCGAGAGGAAGGAGAACCCCAGAAGATCGCGAGATGCGCGATGAATGGGAATGTGAAAGTACGCGTCCTTGAGATCTATCGAGACCGCGTAGTCTTCCCTTTTGATCAACGGAAGAATGGAGGCAAGAGTCTCCATACAAAAATGAACCGGAGGAATAAATTTGTTTATCCTCTTTAGGTTCAGTATCAAACGAAGTTTTCCCGAGCGCCTGGGAATAACAAAAGTCGGAGGAAGGGAAAAAGGACAGCCTGTGAGGTGTCCGAGTTCCTATAGCACCTCCGGGGAGCGGGGCGGACAGAACTATGAAGAAACCGTCTCGTCCGCCCGCTGCCTGAACCCAAGCAAAGACGAACCCTACGCACGGGTTGACTAAAGAGTCAGGGAAAGTTTAGAACAAAGCAATCGCTTCTACCCCACAAAGGGAGAGCAACTAAGGCTCTGCCTGCCCCAGCGATTCGGAGACCGAAGCTAGAGAGGCCGCTTCCAAAACTGGATCCGCCTGAAAAGATCGTGACAAAAAATCACGAACAAAAGCCGAAACGGTCGGATTCACGCATGAACCGCCATAAGCCTCCTCACTCGACGGAGCCCCAAGGCTGCGAGACTAGGAGGCTCATGTGATCTCATCACGGACAAAGAAGAATAAACCATAAAAGGCTAATTAGTCTCGATGTCCGACCCAAAAAAGGGACAATAGCAGGGGATGTGAATCCTGGTACAAGGAACCAACCCTGAGTCTGGCAAAGCCCATCTCACACTGATTAAAAACGGGGAGCGCCGCCGAGCGTCCGCGGGGGACGCTCGACGGACCTCGCTGCAAGCCCTCCAGCGGGATACCCCTAGGGGGGTGTCGTTAGACCGCCTTCGCTGGACCCGGGGGCTCGCCGAGACGCTACACGCCTGGCAGGCCCACCCAAGTGGCTCTCCCCAAGTTCACATGGTCTGTGAGTGCACGGGGTTTTGTCGGACCCCCTTGTCTCCCCCCGGCGAAGGGGGGCGAGAAGAAGGGCCTGGCACATCTCAGCTTGAGAGACCGAAGGGTTAGCTAAACCCGATGGGCAAGAGGCAGACAAAGCCTTGCCTCTTTTAGCCCCTTCCCTAGGCTTCTGATTGGCCCAAAAAGAGCCTAAGTCGAAACCCGCTTTTCAGAGCGTTTATCCGGTTTCGTTCGGATCCCCGAAGCCCTTCGGGAACACGAACCGAACCCTCCACTGAGGAACGCTCACCTCCCTTTATGGGAGAAGTGCGCTGAGGGTATTGAACCCAAAGACGCACACCAATTACCCATATCGGCCGAGCAAGGAGATGCAACAGCCATGGGCCGGACGCCAAGGCGCCCAGACTCAGCAGAAATCCCGCTGCTTAAACCAACGCGAAGTCGAACCCTACGCGCGGGTTGACTGAACTTCAGGGCGATATTTGGACAACAAAACAATCGCTTCCACTCCACAGAGAATGAGCGATTGAGACTCCGCCTGCCCAAGCGATTCGGGAACCGAAGCTTGAGAGGACGTATCCAAATCTGGTTCCACCCGAGTGGAATGAGACAAAGGAACATTAACAAAGGCCTCAGCAGGCGGGTCCCCGCATGACTCACCAACAGTCTCCTCGCCCGGCGGAGCCCCAAGGGCCGCGGGAGTAGGAGGCACATGCGAATCAGTCTCAGACAAAGAGGAATCAATCACAAAAGGTTGATTAGTCTCAAAGTCAAACCCCTGAATAGGGACAGAAGTCAGGGTTGAAGTAGCCGGTACAAAGGACCAACCCTGATTCTGAGCAAAAGCCCGCATCATGCTGAACATGTCAGCTTGAGAGGAGCTAGCTGGGTTAGCCAGGCCAGACGGGCAAGAGGCCAGCAAAGCCTTGCCACTTTTTGCCTACCTCTTGGCCTTTTTCTTGGCTGGCTCGACAAGAGTCGAAGCCGAAACCCTTTTGATAGAACGCTTAATCGGATTCATTCGGATCTCCGAAGCCACTTCGGAAACACGAACCGATCCCTCCGCGGAGGGACGTTCACTTCCCATAAAGGGATTGGAGCGCTCATGGCGTGAGCCTTGAGAATCATCCAAAACACCCATATTAGCTAGGCAAGAAGATGCCGTAGCCATGGGTTGAGAGCTAAAAGCTCCCAGTGCGTGGACAGACCGAGATAACTCAGTATGTGCCCGATGACTACTAAAGGCGTGCGAACCCACTATTGGACCGCTCGAAAGCGGCAATAGGGGAGCACTAGTAGTCACGCACTCAGGTGAAAACACCTGTTGCTCCGAAGAGCGTCCATAATTGTTAGCTCGAGCATTCCCATCAGCTGGCACACTAAGACAGCCCAGAAAGTACTCGTTCCCCCATATGGCGTTTGCCGGGGGCTAGGGTTTGAGGAACCCAGACCAACATGGACTAAGCCCGTGGGTTGCCCTGCAGTAGTGGGGCGCGTCTCCCCTAACGGATCAGAGCGAGTGAACGCTACCGTACGGGAAACAACAGCCCCCCCCCCCCCTCTGGTCTCCGCGACCGGGGGATTGGATTCTCTCCAGATATCCAAACCACTAGAATCTGACGCCACCCACCCCGAAACCACAGGCTTCGGAGTTGACAATCCCGATTCAGTTAACGCCACCCGTCCCGAAGCCGCAAGCTCCGAAACTGGCAAACTCTGCAAGGAAACACCACTAGGCAACTTACCTTTGGCCCTCCTCCCTCCCCCGCGTACCGCTGTACTCGGGGGAGTTCTGGAAGGCCGAGTCGTCTTGCTAGACAACTCTTCGGAAGAAGCAGGTCTCCTCGACCCAGCTGCTTCTTCTTCCGAATTCATACCTCTGCAATAAAACAGACAATAAAGTATACTTTTCAAATTAAGAAATACTTCAACTGAATGCAGAAACTAAACTAAAGTTTATTTGGGAGATACGCACAACAGAAATTTTTACAGCCTAAACCGTAAGAACAAACACCGAACCCGAAGGCTCGGTGACAAACGGAAACACCCGCAAACACAGAAATATCTACGTGGGGCTGACCGTAAAAGAGAAACAAAAATGCCAAGAAAGGGAATCAAAAATCCCTTGCAATCGGCAAGAGTGACTAATAAAACACAAAGTACTATAATCTAAACGAATATAGGTACCTAAAAGTGCTTTAACTATGTGAAAAAGCGCACCTAAAAGATACTATACGACCTGATTTCAGGAGCGCTGTGACTATACGTCCTATCTCGTCGGGGGCGAGCAAGAAAGAGGAAGATGGCCGTAGCGTGTTGGCGCGCGTGAGTGGCGAGGACAATAGGATTACGGGGGGTGCGCACAATATTGTGACGCATGTGTGTTAAATTCTCGAAGGGGTCCCGTAGTCAAGACTACAGGCATAATAGGTAGGTATATATGATTTATTGCAGTAAATTTGGATATAATGTTGATTCAATGCATGGCTTTAAATGACAGTCAATAACAAAAAGTTTTCTTCAATGCCACAAAAGAAATGTGCACTGAAGCAAAGGACTCTCTAATCCCCAAGTCACAAAGACAAACTGCAGCCTTGTACACCATATGCATGTCAATGAATGAAACAAAAGAATTTCAAAAGGGATTTGCAAGTTCATATCCAAACAGATTAATAGCCAGTATGTCCACCTCTAGCTTGCTGGCAAGCTGTACACCGTCTTCGCATGCTTCCGATCAGATTCGCGATGGTAGCCTGGGGAACATTGTTCCATTCCTCTTGCAGTGCTGCAATGAGCGTCTCCCTATTGATGGGTTGATTGTCACGCCTTGACACACGTCGACCAAGCTCTTCCCAGAGATGTTCAATTGGGGAAAGGTCTGGTGAACGGGCGAACCATGGCAGAACATCAATATCCTCTTGCTCGAGGGGTGCAAATCCCTTTTGAAATTCTTTTGTTTCATTCATTGACATGCATATGGTGTACAAGGCTGCAGTTTGTCTTTGTGACTTGGGGATTAGAGAGTCCTTTGCTTCAGTGCACATTTCTTTTGTGGCATTGAAGAAAACTTTTTGTTATTGACTGTCATTTAAAGCCATGCATTGAATCAACATTATATCCAAATTTGGTACATTTCCATGCAGAGAATTTAATTTGGTGATCTCTTGAACTTTTATAAGTTTCTTTTTTCCTTTAGTGTATCATAGACCTAATTCTCTTTTATTATAAGTACTCAGGGTTTTTTTTTCCTGACTCCATTGCTCTCCCTTTCTCATGGATGACACGCCTTACTTCTGCGTTATAATTCCCTTCTGATATGGCAATTCTTCTTCCACCAGATCGCCCCTTGTTGACATTGAGGCTCATCCCTCCCTGCTGATATTTTCTCATGTTTCTGCATAATGTAGACTTCGCAGGAACGTCGCGATCTGGAAATCTATCATTGTGGGCGAAAGCAAATTGCTGCATGCCTCCAGAGCGAGCCCATTCTGTTCGATGAACACCCTTTATTCTGTGGTCAGATGCATGGTCACGCATCCTAAAAAAAAAAAATTAATGGATGGTTTGCTTAATTTTCAGCCTTGTTATTACCCCCAACCATCTTAATATTCATTGTCATACCCCATGTTTGTGTAAATTCACCCAAGCGTTAACGTCCATTGTCAGCTGCCAGGTCAGGAGAGCTGAATGGCAATACTCACCTATCAACTCATTTGGGCAGAAATCAATCATCTATTTATTTTACTTGTTCTCTGTCATACATATTTTATTTTTTAAAGTAGAACACTAATGATTTTAAATATTGGCTTAATACTTATTATTGCATAGATGGCATAAATTAAACAAGGTTATCCAAATTTAAAGCTTAACATTTGAATTAATGATTATTATCAATTATAAAACGGTAAAATACAGCCCCCGATATAGCAGCTGAAAAGTTCCTTGAACGCTGCTGAGATGTGTGACGACACAAGAGGGGCGAGTCCTGTCTAAGCAGACGATGTCCCATAACATTATACACATTTTTCAGTGCCTGTTTTGTCATCTCCTCTTCACTTATTTCTCTTACTTGACTAGCGTCAGTCTTAATGTTAGTCTGTTGCCTCACTCTTAACTTCGTGTATGGTATTATTTTGATGAAAAATGCAGCGTTAAAAAATAAAGGAATCAGTCACTTGTAAACAAAATAAGACGCCATTGTATTTTCAGCTGCTTGCACCGCGGCATGTTCGGCGTTTCAAGAGGGAACGAATACCATCCAGCTATTATTCGCAGGGCTTTTCAATTTGAAAATGGGGTTTATTTCATTGATCATTGACCCTTCTCCTGTGTATTTACAATCAAACGGTTTTAGTTATCAGAATCAGTTCACTTTCCCTTTTAGAATGGTGTGAAATAAGGTCATGTTTAAATGTACCAAACTCTTTATAATTTGATAAATAATTGCATTGCAATTACGTTCATTCATTATAGGACGTCGTCTGCTTAAGCAGGATCGATCCCTCGTATGACGACATCAAAACATCGCTATATTTCTGGCGAATCCTCGGAAATTCCACATGCTGAGAAGAGCTTTTATTTATGTTGTTTTTATAATCATCATATACGCAGTTGACATAAAACTTATACGATTGCCATCTGTAAGCTTCCCAATTTCTAGTGATACATTAATTGCCATATTTGTGATTTTCTTGAGTGTTCTACTTTAAGCATGAGTTATCATGTAAAAGAGCAAATTTTTATCTTCTATTTTCCTTTTTTTCAAAATAATTACGTTTAATACACTTAAAACTCATTCAAGGTAGCAATTTGTTTGTGCAAATGAAATCTTAATACCACCACTTTCCATTGTTTAAATGCAATCATGCGTGAATTACGAATAATAAGTTGTGCATCAGATGAATGAAGAGAAACAGAGCTTTTCACACATGTATAACTCATCAAGAAAATTATTCGTTATGATAGAAAATTTCTGCCATGAATTCCGGTTCCCTTTCTACTGGTACACACTGTATATCCATTATAACAAATCAGGGACGTAACGGTTAGTAAACTAACACTTTCATTAAAACAACATGATCCCTACTAAATGATCAAATGTAACCACTGATTCTCGGCAAGCAAAATTTATCATAAAATAATCTATCAAAATGAGTCATTACAAAACCCCTATGTTATGAAGTTAGTTAGTGATGTCAAACATACAAACACGTTGTTGCAATGAGCGTTTATTCTTGTGTACCGTTGTACAAGGTTGTGCAAAATTCAACAACTGTGTGGTGATTTCTGTATAAAAACAAAAATACAAAACCCAGTGTAAGAATGTAATTCACTTACAATCAATTTTTGTCATACATAAATCAAAGTGATTTAAATTGCTTAAAACCTAATAAGATTTATCACTTGTTCACACAGCTGTGAAAATGTGTGTTTATCCTCTTTAAACAAGTCTCAAATTATACTTTTATCCAAGACCCAATTAATTACAATGAGCTTGACATTATATATCATAAAAACCAAACAAATGAAACCCACTGCGCTAATTTATGCAGAAAATGTGTATGTCCTATTTCCTTCATACATAATCAAGAAAGTCCAACAATACTCATATAAACTAGTAACAAATTATTAAGTATGTTATGTCCACTTAACAATGATCCAGTGACACCCGCTTATGAAACATGGTATACATATATAGGTTTCAAGACGATCCCTAGTGGCGTAGCCGTATCACACGTAAATGATTCCTAAATATCAATCCGCGAGCGAAATCGTGCGTAGGTTTCCCAATATAACCTAACCGCATCACATAATGCTAAGTTCGCCTTGTCAAATTAGTCCTTGCTTAAACTGGTAATTATAAACAAATAACAATGCCAAACACATATCAACCTACATATCAAGGCAATTATCATCAAATATCACCACTTATTCGCTTTTCTTAAGCATCTATGACAATTAAAGCAGTTTTAAAAAAAGAAATTCTAAACTTTTGATCAATCGCTAACAGTAACACACAGTAAATATGCTTAAACACTGCGGTCAATTTTAGAACGAGATTTTCCACAAATGAGGATAATAAAATGAATATACAATGAATCTATCAACTCCATGTTATGTAAAATATCATACTAAATGTTATCCACATACCTTTTAACAACATTTGTGTTAAAACATGAAGTAATGTAGACGTCAGTCGTTTGCTTAGCGTTATCACTAACTTTTGCTGTGTGTCCTAAATCTGTCATCTTACCTAGTCTTAGTCTCAAACGCAATTAATATTTTTTTTTCTTAAAATGTCATACTATCTGGAACACAAGTCATGACACCCTATATCATTTAAATATGCGAATCATGCTAATTTTCCTGTCTGAGCCCAACCAGTACCGATACGTTGTAATCTCCATTGGTTTGCACGTTGTGACCAATGTGCTGTCAATTATAAAATATTTAGCCCGGTTCGCTGAAGTAATACTACTCTTTTTCAAGGGTGGTGCATGCAGTTTTGTTCACAACAAAGAAATGACACTGACAATGAATTTTAAGTGGCTGTCATTTGGTGCCTTGCGTCACTCGTTGCCCACAATTGAAAATACTTCAGTCTGCACATGACACTATGAACATGGCGAACAAAGAAACGGACAAAATATACAGCTCCTCATTGTACCTTCCACATTTGCCCTGGTAAACAAAAGAACATCCCTTCATTGCTATTATGTAAAAATATGTAGAACAGGTGTCACATGCATGTTCACCTGTTCTGCTTATGTTACATTAATAGTAGTGAAGGGATGTTCTTTTGTCTACCAGAGCAATTGTGGAGGATACAATGAGAAGCTGTATATTTTGTCCGCTCTCTTTGTCATCGTGTTCATAGTGTGATGTTGAGCGGAACACAGGCTGGCTCTGTCATGCTATGGTCAGACGGACAGATACGCGCGATACGCATGTCTGCGGATGTGCATCCGTAAAAATCCGTAGAAATCCGCAGCAATCCGTATCATGCGTATCATCCGTAAGTGCATCCGTAAAAATCCGTGGGAGTGCGCAGGAATCGAGGTCTTCCGCGAAAAAGTTTTGAAAATCTCAAAATTATTTTAAATTTCCCGCGCAAGGTCTTTTGCGCAGAATTTAGGTAGAATTTGCGTATTGTTCCGTATCATGCGTATTGATCCGTATCTTTGCGTATTTTTGCGTAAAACGTCCGTATCCATCCGTAACCTAATCCGCAGGATCCGCAGACATACGCAGATCCGCAGCGTGAATTTTGAAAATCTCAAAATTCTGCTGCGGATGAAATATACGTAAGCATCCGCAAAATATACGTTATCCATACATAAACTACGTAACTCATACGTATCGTCCGTAAGTCATCCGTAAGTCGTCCGTGACATGTGTCAGCGGGTTGGCAGCGGATGGGCTCATCAACAGGTTTTACCCGTAACATCCGTAATTCATACGTAACATCCGTAACTAATCCGTATCGTCCGCAGAATATAGGTAACTTTTGCTCAAATTTGCGTTATTTGGGGGTAAAAATTACGCATTTTCATTATCCAAATATACGCAGGCATCCGCAGGTCCGTAACATGGCCGTGTGACTGTAGCATAAGTGAAGGAGACTGGCGATGATGGAATATCGGCACGCACACTCAAAAGGGAGTGCTTTACCACTCAATTTGAAGTGAAAGTTCCTTCACTCTTATTGTCAAGTGGCCAAGGCCGTACGCAGAAATTGTTTCCTGGGCGGGCAAGATGATCGCTTTTTATTATTGGATCATTTAAAAGTCTAAAACCCTATTTAAAAAAAGTATGATTTTGAAATTTCTGGGGGGGGGGGGCAACTGCCCCCCTGCCCCCCCCCCCCCCCCCCCCCCCCCCCCCGTACGGCTTTGCAAGTGGCATATTCATTCCTTTACATTTAGAGAGTAAAGTACAGTCAAACAACTTCCTTCTGATATAGTTAGGTGCATATGTCAGATGGGTTGAAATCTAGCCAACTTTTGGAGCCATTTTTTTTTTTTTTTGGGGGGGGGGGCCAAACCCGACGGCTACGTTTAGGATGATAAGCTTTCTGCGAATGATGAAATGGAAGGTCCAAGTTACTTTAAGGGGTAAAATCTATTATGTAAAATAGGGTGACTATTTCTCGACAACCTCCTGGCCTATTATATTAATCAGTTTCAAATATCAATTTTTTATGCCTATTGTTTAATGGAATTTCAGCCTGTTTATCGAGTCCCCGTGAACATGGTGGTACGTGTGAGGAAACGGAGAAGGGGTTTAACTGCACGTGATTGGAAGGCTACAATGGAGAGAGGTGTGACGGTAAGAGGAAGAAACTGTTAGGGATATATGATTGATGTCGTGTATAATATAGAATATGCATAAAATATAAAAAAAAACACAATAGAATCGTAAATCCTTGTTTATTTGATGATTCTTTATACTACCGTGATGTCTGCGTTCGTTAACCTATGTTTACAAGGTTATTTAAGATAGCGATCTAACTGTAGGAGCCAGATAAGAATGATGTAAACACGTGACACGCGCAGCCACCGTACTTCCTGCACGGGTTTCGTGCACATCGGTTGCAAGGTACCTACGGGGGTTGTACGTTCGCCTGGAAAGAGTTCTTGCAGGTAAAAGGTTGGTCACAACCGGAAACAATGTTTCCAGTATTCTGCGAGTATTCTTTTGTATTGCAAAATCATGGCCTTGTGGGAGGGAGCGCAAAACGATTTCACGCCCCCCCCCCCCCGTTTTGATAGAGGGGGAATCTGCGCCTTCGCTTTTGGCCTCACTGGTACACAGGGTTTCTACAATCACTACTCTACATGTATCATAAAGGGAGCGAAGCGACTATGTGGGAAAATTTAGGTCTTGGAATGACGAGCATCTGGCGCCTTTCTTCTGGCTTATGATAGCCAGTGATTCATAAATATTCGAGGGAGTCTAGTGACAGAGTGAGAAAATTTTGATTTTTAAATGCTGAAAGTTTGCATTTTAGAGCATTGATAAGCATATTTTACCTCGTTGTAATGCAAAATTATTACATGTCAATTTCTTTCTGTCCTTCGTTCTTTTTTCTTTTCTCTCAGTCTCTCTCTTTCTGACATTTTCCCTTTTTTCCTTATTCGCCATTCGATAGAATGCATGTACCCCCCTGTCTCCCGTAGCTATGTCGTCACTGAATATATATATATCACCACATAATTTAGCTCAATAGACAATGATAGGATAGGACGTATCAGAGATAATAAACGATTTTGTAAGTCAATATCTGATAAAGCGATGAGCATCGCAAACTTCATGTGCCGTAATACAATAGCTTTAAAAGGGAAGATTGAATTAACTTACAAGTAAAGATTTGCTGACATAAATTTTGAAATGTGCATTTTGGCATAATTTATTTCAGATAATTTCATCCATTCTTTGAGAATGGTCGGTGGAAGTGATGGTGACGGAAGAATCGCTTTTACATCTCGGTCTCGTCCCACGACGTACATGTTAATCCACCAAGTACATTGGTCCAGGCATTCATCGCGGTTAGTCTGCCTATATCTAGGATTTGAAGGTAAAAACGTTATTTTATTCACTCCATTTTCGTGCTGCTTTTTTAAAGCTTATAATCTAGTTTAATTGATGCAGGTCATTGTTGCAGTGAGGAAGAAGAAGGAATTTTCATAGATTTTATGTTTGTTCTTGAACATTACTGTGATTAATGTAGTCATGTTGATGAGTAGAGCAATACTTTTCAAATAATAAATCTCAGAAATACTGTTAATGCTCTTTTTCGACTTAAGATTATAAACATCAGAGTACAAGATATTTAATAATAGTGATAATTGGTCACTAATTATGTAAATATAATTCATAATTTTATGGGGTTTTTTGCTAACAACCTGTTAAAAGACGTGTATGCGACAGTGGGTGGAGATCTCTTCAAGATGTCGTCACTAGATACTCTGTCAGATGCTGTGACTGTGAGACGTCCTCCCGATGTCACTAACATTACCGACTGCTGGTACGATGATACTGCGGTGAACGGAGGAGAGAGGAGAGCATAGCGCTTATCTGCTGTACATGTGAGTGTTTCATAACGTATTTTGGCACAGGCAGTTACATTATAGGGGTCTTGATAGTATTTTGCAGGTACTCTGGAAGCCCATAACTGGGACAGGGTATCTGCAAAAACGGAAAAGTTGACATTTCTTCCAAGCACACAAATGTTAGCACTTTCATAATGTTATCAATTCTCATTTAGTCCAAAATATATCACTTACCTGGTCCAACTGAGATGCATTCTTTGATTTAAGACCCACTAATTGCAGGTCTATTGTTCTTATTTGACAGTGAACATGTGCAACACACCTCGGGGTAGTCCTGTCGGTCTTGAAAGCGGGAAGCTTCCCAACAAATCTATTGAAGTCTCAAGTATCTCTCAGACTTATGGTTTTAGTCAACTTGAAGCTCGCCTGAACAGACCGTCTCCATGGGCCCCTCTTGAGACCGACGAAGATCCCTGGCTCCAGATCCAGTTTGAGTCTACCTTTGTCATCACCGCCATCATAACACAAGGCAGGGAAAATGCTCCTCAGTGGGTTACGTCCTATACGGTTTCATCTCGCCTGTAGAGCACATTGTGGACTTACTACCAAGATAATTACAGGAGTGCAATCGAGGTATAATGTCACGTATACTAAATATCGTAATATTCAAGGGGAGGGGGCATAACATCTGATATAATGATGATCCATGTACCCTGGCAATACGTTTGCATGGGGTGGGGGCAGGGCGACAGACTTCCTTTATTCTATCTCTTCTTAATTTTCGGAATTCAGTTTACCTATTTTGACAAACTATGAATAATTCATTAGCTACGAGGTTATCATGAAACCGGTGTTGGTGTAAAAAGAGAGATTTAATTTTTATTGGATAAAGTGGCATTATAGATTGGCAAAACGTCAAGGTTGGATTATCTTTAACTGACATTGTGGTCAGCTGTAAGAAGCGATGATAATGCACTTTGTCAAATTTGGAATAGAGGATAAAGTGCTGGAGTAGTGTGATTATTTAAATATCAGCTTTACGAATACCGTCGTAACGTGAAATAATCAATAAATGTGCAAAAAGGTTTGTCTGATGTCTCGAAATGGGAAAAAGTAAACATGGTGAAGATAAGAAATATTAGAAAATTAATATATTGGGTTAGTTAAAGGATAAACGAAACAACAAGTAATAAGTTTACGTCAGACTTAATCCCAACAACAAACCATTTGGATTTTAAAGGTCTTTACAGGAAACTATAACAACGAAAGTTCAGTGGTACACACCCTCTATAAGCCGGTGGTATGCCGTTACTTTCGTATCCATCCCAAGACGGCCCATTTGCTCGTGGCACTCAGGTTAGAGCTTACTGGATACGGACCACTCAATGACGTAATAGGTGGGTTAAGCATCATTTAAAGGTAAAGTTCCGGTCAAGCAATTACATCGTGAAAAAATTGTTGGAAGCAATTAGGAAAGGTTGATTGTGTAGTACATAAGAATTGGTGTATCGGTGAGGCTTTGGAATCATCAAAATGATAATAAATTCATTAAATCTTAATGAAAGTCACGTGAACCACATGCAGAAATGTGCATGTGGGACTCAGGGGCGTCGCTAGAGGGGTGTGGGGGTGTCACACCCCCCCCCCCCCCACACACTCAATATTACCGTCAGCGAAGTGAGGTGCCAGAATATCCACATACTTGGGTTCCCAGATAATTATGTAATTTCTGTATGTAACATCTGTACATTTCCTCTACGAAAGGTTCAATAAAATATTTGCTCGCTCCCAAAAATTTAGAAATTGAAAAGTTTATATTCGGGCTAAAGGAGTCCCCCTTCGGCAATCGACTGCAGCCCCCCCCCCCCCCCCCGCCCGTTTATTTTTAAAAATCCGATATTCGGGCAACCACCACTTCATACTCGAGCAGTGAGGAGCCAGAATATCCACATATTTGGGCAGCGAGGTTCCCAGATAATTATACATTCGTACATTCGGTCTATCGAACCTTCTATCTATTGGGTGTCAGTCTATCGGACCCGCTTACTATCGGACCTTCTAGCTATAGGGATGACCCCGTATAGGTTGGCATACACATTCGATATCATTGATATCGTATGAAACACATGCAGGACTTAATGGTTCAAAGAAGTTCATTACGTTAAATATGTCAAATCATATTTCATTAATTTTATGAAATTGAAATAACATATAAGTACAGCCACCAAAAAAATATTCATCAAAGTAGAGCTATCAGTATTTGCTTAACATCATTGAGTACACAATATTTTGAAATGATATATGGACTTCGAGTTGCGAATGTCAAGATATAGTGAGTTCAAGGTATCTGGACCAGAATACCTAAGGGATTTGATTTCATAGCCACTGCTGTTTCAGGATTACTTAAGTGATATTTATTTGATTGCCTTGTAGGTTATGCATGGTTATCTTTATTAAAAGCGGAATAATGGTGGAAAGTAGGGTGGCAGCACACCGTGATTTAAACGGAACATAAACAATGCCTGTTGTACAAAAAATATATATAAGTTAATTTCACTGTTTTCACCATCGCAAATAGAGAGTCAGAATGTTCACGATAAGAAGCATTCGTACGAACACGAATTGCTTTCTTTTGCAAAAGAAGCACTTTATCAGTACATACCTGCTCTGGGAATGGATGAAGTTAGCTTCCTTCAAATTCAGAGATAGTTCGTTGCTTTTGAACCATGTAGACAGCTTTGGTAGATAATTGTTTAAAACGCTTTTAAGGAATTGAAACTCTGAGTCGGAGCAAAAAACGTTATTATCATCTACAAAAAGAATGTATTGCAAAGATGTAGTTGAATTCGAAATATCAGTAACATGAATAATAACGGACCAAGTATCGGTCCTTGTGGGACACCACATGTTACAGGTAATAATTTCGACTCTTCAGATTCGTAATACACATATTGTTTCCTGTCTGACAAATAATCACTGAACCATTGGAGAGCAACACCTCTAACCTCACGGCAGTGAAGCTTTCGTAAAAGAATGATGTGACCTAGAGTGTCAAATAAATACTCCTGTAACATGCTTTCGGGATGCTAAGGCCTTTGAGACTTTATCATATAACTGCGTTAGGGCTAAATCGGTGGAGTGGCATTTCTTGAAAACGTATCGATCTTGATTCAATTTTTCATTTTCTGTTAGAAAAACAGTAGAGCCTTTTGTATACAAGCTTTTCTAATGGTTTAGACAGACTAGTGACAATAGAAACAGGGAGATAGTTTGAGATTTTTTTTATATATATCGAATGACCTCCGCAAATGGTTCCAGGAAAACACATGTCATTAGCGAGAGATTAAAAGTATGCACACGTGGGATTAGAATACTTCCTATATCACTTTTTTAAAGAAATGTGTGCTTGTCTCATGACTACTAGTTTAGCTAGTTTTCAAAGAATGTACAATACTCAGGATTCCAATGTAGTTGGTGGGCAAAAAAAGAAACTGATTTGTTGCAAGGGTTCGTAAAAATATTGTGAGAAGTCTGCTCCATTCGAATCAATTTGAGAGGCTTGAGAAGGCCCTACCCCTGTCAATTTTTTGTTTGTTAGTATTTGTGATATAATTGTCGAGAAAAGAAGAAATTAAATTCCAGAAAAGTTCATATGAATTATTAGTGCATGGTAACGCACCGTTCCATGTTTCTTTTAAAACTGCAATATTTTCAGTTGTGAATTTACGTATCATGGCCTGTTTACTTTGCTTGTCAAGATAATTATCACTTGATTATAAATAAGAAAAATTGTATATAGGTAGGCAGTCCGATATTTCACTTTGTACACTGACATTTTTTACTTTTATTCTTGTGTTGCATTTAGCGGCGATGAATCAGGAAGAAGCAAGCTGCTCACCTCCTATCCGAGGTGAAGGAATGGGAGTTGAAGATGGGCGTATACTAGACTCTAGTCTTACCTCCTCATCGAGTATTGGACATAGATATACTGCATCAGATGGAAGGCTGAACGGTGGAGTCGGCCCTGATAAAAAGGCAGCTTGGCTTGCTAAGAATGATGACATGGATAAATGGGTGAAGGTGAACCTACATTAGATTACAGGCCAAATAATAACGATGAAAATATATGATAATGATTCTCCTCTTCATCATCATCATCATGATAATAATAATAAAGATATATTCATAAAACACATTTTCTGTATGCATGGTTCAAATGCGCTTTACAAAGATGTTATTAACAGAACGAGAGAGTTTTGAAATTTTCGACATTTTTTCGAGATTGGTGGTTGCGGAGAATTCTGGGTAGTTTACTCCGCAGTTTGGGAGCCGAAGGGGCCTGTACAAATATGCCAAGTGCATTTATAGAGAGTTTCCAACAGAGGTGGCTGTCAAGCCCCTTAAACATACCAAGGAGTTATACTAGGATTGCCTGGTACCTCCTTGAACATACACACACCCATACGCATAAGAGACACCCGCACCACCGCTCCCATCAGCCGAATAAATATATAATAATTTCTATAAATATGAATAATTAGATTTGCTTCGTTTGTAATTAATACTACGATATTTACAAATTCAGCTTATTATAATATTTATTTATTTATTTATTTCTGATATTTAGACAGGATGACTCATTATCAGCAATAGAGGTGGTCTTTCAAGAGGCCCTGTTAAAACACTAAAAAACAATATAAAAAAAACAAACACTGCAAATCATGAATATAAACGCACAATAGCAACAAAAAATAAAAAATGTATAAACAGCTATACAAAGTATTTGGTATCCTCGTATTTTATATTTTATGGGAATCTTTAATTTCCATTCTATCTTCTACACATCGGTAGACGTAAATACTTTTATCCATTATTTGTTCATTACAACTGCAACGATCTAGATTGATCTTGGAAAGGCCTCTTTCGTCACTGGTGTTATCACGCAAGGCAGATACGCCTTGGATCAATGGATTACATCTATCAGTATCTCCTATTCGATGGACGACTTGTCATGGACTTATGCATTCGAGCCACAGTGTGGTGTGCGAGAAGTAAGTTAACTTGAAATAAAATTTCGGGTAAATACCAGTAGATTGACAGTCCAGAAATTAAATTTCCGAAAGAACGACGGCCCATGAGTCCGAGAGCATATAAAATATGCACAAGGAAGAAAAGGAAAGACAGAAAGTAGGCAATTTTGGTCCCAAATAGGCTTGTCGGTCTCGTAAGCGGTTGGTTTGGACAGACTTGAAACCGGCATAAAAACAGATACCTTCTCCATACATGGCACCGACAGCATAATTATGATAATCTAAATGTGACCATAATCTTCACTGAGAGGGGAGAATGCGAGGCGTACTCCTTTATCCGAAGGTTTGTTTTTCCGAAGGTTCGTAATTATTAAACACAAAATTCCTATACCAGGTGGTTTTCTGAAAGAGAAATAAGTCTCACAATCCAAAATATTTGTTGTATTACTCCTAAGGTTCGTAATTCCGAGAAAAAAATGTAGGGTTCTCAACACAACAAAAAAGTAAGTTCATTTTTAGCAATTCCTCATAATTTCTGAACTGCAAAACTAATTTACCTACTACGTGTTACAAAAAACATTTCCCACTTTTGATCCTTAATAGTTCAAAAACTATATATCAGATAACACTGACATTGATATGAGCAATAGCTGAATAGTGTACAATTTTGTTGGAGGTAATTTAAACATAAAAGCATAAATCAGTTTCATTAAATTCAAGATAAATTTTAAGTTAGGGTTCAGATTTTGCTGTATTTTCAACCCTCTGTACAAAACTTTAACTTTGCACAGGGGTCAGTTGGTGTGTATGGGAGTGTGTGGTTAACACCCAGACAATGATCCTGGGCAATGGCCAGGGTTTGAATGCTTTTATTTATTAATGAGGAATTCCACTTTCACAGCTAGTCTTTATTCATCCTCTGGGATTAACTGTGTAAAGTCATTTCACTGAGATGTCATTTTAATGGATTTTGAAGCAATCAAAGTAATGCGAATTGATTCGTTCAAAGGATAAGAATTTTGATGTTGTCCTTGATGATGATGATGATGATGATGATGATGATGACAATGATAGTGATAATGATGACAATGATAGTCATGATTATGATAATGATAACGATTATGATAATGATAACAATGATGATGATGATGATTATGATGGTGATGATAATGCTGCTGCTAATAATAATGATGATCATGATAGTGACAGTGATGATGATGATGATAAAGATGATAACCACGACGATGATGATATTGATGGTGATGATGATGATAGTGATGATGATGTTGCAAGCACATGGAAACATGTGCTTACTTTTTTCATGTACATGCATTTTACCTTTTACCATGAATTCAAACTTCAATCATGAATTATTAATAAAGCATTCATGTGCCTTGGAGCAAGAGACCATAAGCCTGGTCAGCAGAACTCTGAAAAGGTGGTATTCATGTCCATTGTTCAGGGTCATTGTAAGCACACACTCACATGTTTTGGTTCCTGTATAAAGTTCAAGTTTTGTACAGAGGGTTAAAATTTGACCAAAATCTGGAACCTAACTTTAAAATTAATCATGGATTTAATGAAACTTATTTATGCTTTCATATTCAAATCACCTCCAACTATTCAGCTATTACTCATATCAATGACAGTGTTATCTGATATACAGTTTTCGAACTATTAAGGATCAAAAGTGGGAAATGTTTTTTGTAACAACTAGTAGAAGCAAGGAGTTATCACAGGTCTTTTATAACTCCTTGGTAGAAGGGACTGTGCCTATGGTTCTAATGTAACTTTTTGTGTGAGAATCAGGGGTATCCCTCAAGTGATGTTTGAATGAACACGCTTTAAAGACCAAATGAACACATTCAGAGTTAACGAGACTGATATCATTTCTATAGTGTACTGAGTGTCGGCGCTGTGTGTACATGTATATAAATATTGGAAAAGGGTTAATGATCTTCTTACACCCTGACCTTGAATAAATTATTTCACAGTTGACTGAGCACAATTTAAAGGGAAACGTAACCAAGACCCAAATGGTTTTCTGATTTTCACAGCATGAAGTTATGGATACAATGTCAGATCATTTTACAAGGTTATGGAATCTGTTTCTCAATAAAACTGTAGTATTTCAGTGACATTTCAGTCTTGGTTATGTTTTACTTTAACTTGTGCTCATTCAACTATGAAAGAGTGGACTCAACTTCACCAGGGTATCAAGGGAGTACTAAACCGTTGGTCACCACCGAACGTACGTTTGATCTGCGTGTGATCTACGACTGATTTCGCAGAAAATCCTTGCGTCGGACATGTCGGACGCACGGGTCTGCACGGGTTTTTTTCTAAGCACATGGAGCATGCAAGACTCGCAAGGAGGCTGTGGGACAAGTTCAACAAAATCTTCTTGCTGCCGTGGCTACGTGCTCTGATGAATGCACGTGATACGCACAGTCATCGTACTACCTGCATGAGCTTCTTGCGGAGGTTTCACGAAGCCCATGGCTCTATACGGAGCCGAGACATATCGCGCGTCGGTTGCATGGTACCTCCCATATGGCAAAACCAGTAGCAACTGGTCTAGCTAACAAGTTAAACTTAACTGATAACCCTTGGAAATCTAAATGGGATAACTGGACCAGTTAAGCTTGGACACCAGTTGACACGAGTTAACTGTAAGCAATTCACTCTAAAAACTGAAGTGTTAAAATCACAATTGAAAAGGGCCGAGGAGTGACCACTTGTTCAAAATGGCACATTAACACTTTAACATGCAGGATTCAGCATTTATAGTGTTGCATCCAGCATGTTAAAAGTGTTAATCTACCTTTTTGAAAAAGTGGTCACTCCTGAGCCCTTTTAAATGGTGATTTAACACTTTAGTTTTTAGAGTGTTGAAACAACACATGATCGCTGGTTTGTCTGCAATATTTCCATTGTAAAGGCATTGGCAATACGTAGACTTAATGTATTCAATGCTAATTCCATATATTTGTATTTTAATGAACGTATTTTAGTTCATGGTTAGTAATTAATGCTTAATCACCTATAATTCATACACAGTAATGAAATGTCCAAATAAATATAAGTTGATCTTTCTTTGTATTGATAATAAATCATCAGTAATAAATAAATATGCCGTAAATCCAAATAAAGTATAGATCTACACGCACCCAGTTTTTATTATGCAAATGAACCGGTGTCACCTGGTGCAACTGGAAATATGCCCAAAGATCACGAACTGGGTCCACTGAAATATGCCCACAGACCAGTTATCAACTGGTAGAACTGGAAATATACCCAAATACCAGTTAACAACTGATGCAACTGGAAATATGCCCACAGACCATCAACTGGTTCCACTGGAATATGCCCACAGACCAGTTATCAACTGACAGAACTGGAAAGATATGTCATGCATATGACCAGTTATTAACTGGTGGAACTGGAAATATGCCCATAGACCATTTAACAACTGGTGTAACTGGTCATGAAAAACTGGGGTAAGCACATCAACTGGTCGCTTGATTGTCAGAGACTAGTTAGAATCAACTGAAACCAGTTACATGTAACTGGTTCGGTGGTTCCATTTGAAATTAACTGGAACAAGTTGGAAATTCCATTTGGTGTAACTGGTTTTTCCTTCTGGGCTGTGCGGGGGCTGTAGGTTCGCCTCAAGAGTTCTTGTAGCCTTTGACAAGGCCCTCGTGACTTGGCTATTTTTCTCGGCAAGTAAGCTAGTAGTGGCTGCATAACAAGACTAGCCGCCCAGCCCAGTGAATGCGCGACCGAGCGACGTGAGTCGCGAGGGCCTTTTGGAACCTGGCCTGTATTTCTTATGCTATCCTTTGTTCCTAGCGAGGATCTGCTACCTTATAGGTAGGAGCCAATCAGCGAACGTATCTTCGCATGACGTCAGCATAAATTTGGTATGCAAATTCACCTTCATCTCGAGCTAGCTCGCTCGGCATCCGCCACATGGGAAAACCTATATTATAGCACCACTAGCCTTTTGACAAGGCCCTCGTGACTTGGCTATTTTTCTCGGCAAGTAAGCTAGTAGTGGCTGCATAACAAGACTAGCCGCCCAGCCCGGGCGTTATGTTATCCTTTGTTCTTAGCGAGCATCTGCTACCTTATAGGTAGGAGCCAATCAGCAAACGTATCTTCGCATGACGTCAGCATACTTTTGGTATGCAAATTCGCCTTCATCTCGAGCTAGCGCGGCCCGTGCAAGCTACTATACATCAATCATGGAAAGCAAGCCCCGGAGATACCGTTGTGATTGGTCGAAAATCCTCGGTAGGCGTGTTAGCATACGAATGTCAGCTCGTGAATAATTCATATCGGACGATGGAAACCCAGGTTCCAAAAGGTCTCGCGACTAAAGTCGCTCGATCGCGCGTTCACCCGGGCAAAAAAAGACGCCACCCGGGCCGTGTTGATTCTTTTTGTTGCCGGCTAGTCTCATCTCAGGCACAGCATGACGAGGAAAATAGCCAAGTCACGAGGCCTTGTCAAAAGGCTAGAGTTCTTGCAGATAAGATGGGGTATTTTAATGAGGAGGGTTCAAGACGCCCAAGAGGAGATGCAGAGAAGATGGCACACAGCCGATCGCAGGTGCAGACACGCACGATCAGTTGTGACCATAGCATTATTATAAACACAGCGACGACAGTCATGAATTTGTGTCTCTTAGTACAATATAGCAATTACATCAATCTTATTAATTCTGAAATATGGTCATTTTGTCTTTAAAGCATACTCATTCAAGTATGACTTGACGTATACCTTTGATTTTCACACAATAGTTACATAAAAAAGATTTGTGCCAACTAGGTTTCAGTTTGACACAAAATGGCGCATATGTTTCGTTATATGCTTGCCCAACAAAACAGTTTGTGTCATACTGTTATCTACTTGAGCCAAGTTGGCAAAACTCCGTGTATAGATGGTTTTTCACGCACATGAGAACTAACTTGTGGTTATGCGCACGTATGCCGTTGGATAGTTACATGTATAATCTATAAAAGTGGGGTTTTTTTTTCTCATTTTGTGATCTCCAGACCTATGCAGCAAACTTCGACCATAGCACTCATGCGACCATACTGTTCCATCAACCAATCACTGCCCGATACATCAGAATACATCCGATCACATGGGTGAGGCACCAGGCGATGAGATATGAAGTCCTTGGCATACCTTAATTTGCAAAATCTTTTGATGATAAAATGTTGTGTGTTTTTAAACTTTCCTGAAATTGCTTTAATTTATGATTGAGAAATGGCACGATATCCATATTCAAAGGGCACGCCCTCTCGTTCTAGTAGAGAGTTAAATAAGAATGTCAGGATTTGTGTGAAATAAGGTTGAGATTGAAAATCGACGTTTAATTATGATTTCGGAAGACATTTGGTAATTTCTTTTTCAAAATGTGTCTCAAGGAAGGAGGAAAATGAAACAATTGACATACATTCCCCTACTAGACAAGTGCGGAGTAAAAATAACTGGTCTCTTTTCAATATGAAAGGAGGTTGTGATCAAATGTGATCAAAAAGTGTAACCTTATACAAAGAGAATTTTGGAAAATATCAATCCTAGCTGGCTGCTCGGAACTTTGCTTTTGGTCAGAATACTCTTGCAACTATTTAAAAATAGTAATTCTTTAGCAGTAGCGAATATTCCATAGTTGAGTATACCTATACCCGGCACAGGGTATACTGAATATTTTAACTATAGTGTCGGGGAGTGTTAAACACTGATGGAAATACTTAACCAGACAGAAGTGATAGTTCGTGAATATTTTTTTTGCAAGAAAGCATAGACAATAAAAGTTGCATCGTACATTTTATTTTTATGTTTTACTGTTAGGCCTATTCATTTTTTTTAAACAATAGAACATGTCTGATAATAGAGAATCTCTTACAACAGATTCATTTTGTTGCCATATACTATATAAAATGTAATTCAATTCGATTATTTATGTAACATTAGGTAAGTTCACACGTAGAGCGATAGCATCGATGCTATCTAGGTTTCGATACTATTTCGGTGATGACCAAATAGTTTTAAGACCAAAAGCTGTCTGAACGCAGATAGTCACGAGATAGAAGCGAGTTGGGCTAGGTTTCCAAACTATTCTGGCAGCGAGTTTAGCAGGAGTAAATCTCAGGATCCAGCGACAAAGCATCGACGCTTTGCGGTAGACCACCCACCGCGCTTGTGTCTATTTGTAATGTGAGCGCAATCGCTGCTATCTTCACTCGCTGCTATTATAATTCTGTCTGTTTCATGTGGTGCTATAGCCTTTTGACAATGCCTCGTGACTTGGCTATTTTCCTCGTCATGCTGTGCCTGAGATGAGACTAGCCGGCGACGAAAAGAATCAACACGGCCCGGGTGAACGCGCGATCGAGCGACTTTAGTCGCGAGGCCTTTTGGAACCTGGGTTTCCATCGTCCGATATGAATTATTCACGAGTTGACATTCGTATGCTAACACGCCTACCGATGATTATCGACCAATCACACCGGTATCTGCGGGGCTTGCTTTCCATGATTGATGTATAGTAGCTTGCACGGGCCGCGCTAGCTCGAGATGAAGGCGAATTTGCATACCAAAAGTATGCTGACGTCATGCGAAGATACGTTTGCTGATTGGCTCCTACCTATAAGGTAGCAGATGCTCGCTAAGAACAAAGGATAACATAACGCCCGGGCTGGGCGGCTAGTCTTGTTATGCAGCCACTACTAGCTTACTTGCCGAGAAAAATAGCCAAGTCACGAGGGCCTTGTCAAAAGGCTAGTGGTGCTATAATATAGGTTTTCCCAGTCAATTTCGTAAGATCGTCAGTCAATTTCATTCTGCGTGCATTAAATTTCAAGGATTTAGGTCGCGCACAGCCGATTTGTAATTCAAATTCATTTTCATATCATTCGAATTTGTATTTATGTCATTTGAATCTAAGTTTTTGTCAATGAAATTCGCACTAAATGCACCTAGTTCGCAAAACGTTCATTCAATTTAGCCAAGAATGGCAAGGGAATTGCGCAATACTGTTACTGCAGCATTCAATTTCATTTCGGATCATTCAACTTAACACGTTGAGCATTCAAAATCAAATGTAGTTCCAGTAAATTTTGTCAGTTGATAATTATTTGGTATTTTCATTCTTTCCTTATGCACACATGGGTGTGTTTTTCTATAATCAATAACATTTTTTTTTTTTTCTTCTGATTTATTATTTTTATTTTATTTTCTTCTGATTTATCATCATTTTGAAATTTAGTTGTAGGAATTTTTGTTCTTCATTTCTAACGTTTATAGTGCCTGCCGAATTGCAGATTTTCTTGATTGATTTTTATTTTTTTTTTCATAATCTTGTTTTTTCATTTATTTTCTTGATTGATTTTTATTCTTTTTCATAATCTTTTTTTTTCATTTATTTTTCTTGATTGATTTTTATTCTTTTTCATAATCTGTGTTTTTTTCCATGTCTAACTATATATATATATATAGTGAGTGTGTCACTGTGTTGGCTGTCAATGTATATTCTGAAAAATGTTATTCATAACGTACATGTAGTTATCATGAATTATGTTATATATATAATGCTTCCTTTGTATAGTAGGCCTATGTCATGTTGGGCAATGTATCTCTTTATTTTAAACATTACGATTGGAATAGATGAGCAAAAACACACAAACGCTATTTAGCGTTTGTGTGTTTGCTCAACTTTTTTACATGCTAAATTGAATGAACTCATTACGAATTCGAATGCCCACGTGCGAATTTGAATGCTCGAAAAGACGCTTCCAAGCGAGGTAGCGAATTTGAATGCTCTCCACGCATATTTGAATTTGAATGATGTAAACGCTAAATGTCTTGACCGAAGTGCGAATTTGAATGACCTTAAAATGAATTTGAATGATAAATTTCATGGCACAGATCTTTTTTCGCGAATTTGAATGACTCCCTTATCAAATTGAATGACAAATCTGCGAAATTGACCGGGAAAACCTATATAATGTAAAGTATGTATTCATGTGATGTACCCTCTTCCCTACTTTTTTCTATTATCAGTCTGTCTGTTTCATCTGGTACTGTAATGTAATGTATGTATTCATGTGATGTAGGGGTAAGTAGGCTACTGTGTATACTGTGTGGTAAGGAAAGGGGTTGTTGTTGTTTTTTGGGGGAGGGGGTTCCTTCTTTTTATCTTTTTTTCTTTTTTTATGTGACCAGGCACCACAAAACCACCAAAAAGTAGCACTGTTTGATTTTCAGTTAGAGATCAATGAATGTGTTTTGGTTGGCATGGTCAAATTTTAGTTTTGCGTATTTCCTGAAAGAGTATACTTTTTTTCTAAGTAATCTAAAAATTTGGAGGCACCAAACAATCTAAAAGTGGTTTTTTGACAGCTTTTTATCAGACTTATGTGTGTCTTCTCTGGATTTTGTTGTATTACTTTTCTTTTTCACCACCCTGAATACTTGGCTCATTTTAATCTCCGATAAATTTTAACCGGAGTAAGTTCTTGCATTGATACTTGTGCACTATGATAAACAGGATATGTCTAATTAGTATGCCAAGTTTTAGGACAATCTGATAATCCCTTCATAGAAATTTTCATTGAGTTCTAATCCTCCTTTTGTCACCTTAGCACAACACAAGTCAGAGTGCATCAATAGACTGCAAACTTTAAACCCTTATTAAGAAGTAACATTATGAGGGACTGTGAGTTTTCTCTTTGTACATTGAGTTATGAACATCCAATGCTAATGAGTTATATATCATTTTAAAGTTGAGAATCTGCTCTTTCAGAATCAAACCTTACCTAAAAATTCATATCTGGCAACTTTTTGGTGGTGTTGTGGTGCCTGGTCACATATATGATGTGGTTTTTAGATATTGATTTACATGTGCTTACCAGAGAATAGTGTTTTATTTTGGTGTAAGATTGGAGTTCAGTCAATTTTTACATGTACAAGGTTTATTTAAAATTAAGTATTATAACACATGTATTTGCTAGTTGATTGTATTATCGATATTATAAATGAATTGTTATTGTGTTATTATCTTGATTTATTAAGACAAATAAAATATTATTGAAAACAAAAGCTTCGCATCATATGACCCCTGTGCACAAACTTCCGCGCGTTTGACCACGCATGCCAGTTATATACTCGGATCACTCTGTGTGGTGCATTAATTATTGTTTTAGCAGCGAGTGAGCGATGAATAGTCACGAGTGGGTGATAGAAGCAAGTCGATCATGGCCTGTCTGAACGTACTGGAAATAGTTGTGAAACTTACATAGCATCGATGCTATGTACTACGTGTGAACATAATTTATGTCACTTGTATAGTATGTGTAAACAATTATTCAGTGTCTGATTTTCTTATCCAAGTTTATTGTGTTGCCTATAGCGCTATATACAAGAAAAAACAACAATCAATGAAAAATCTTTTGGGGCAGAAGGAAGAAAAAAAAAAGAAGTTGTCCAGCAAATCACAAAATAAGATATTTCATTCTCTATTTCTCTATTTTTGCATTATGGGTTAATAAAATAATCTGAATTGCTCATCCCCCAAAACGAAATTTATTGATAGTAATGCCTACTGCATGCGGGACAGGTCGATCGGTTTTGCTAGGGCAGGTAAAAAGTGTACTGAAAACACAAGCAAGCCATAAATTACTCCACAATATTTGGTAAAGAATGGGACATACCTTGGATTTGCCCATATATACTCAACCAGGGGCGGATCCAGGATTTTGTGACAAGGAGGGGCATAAAAAAATCTCCACAAAAATTCTGACACCAAAAAAATAAAAAAAAAAAAGGGTTATCAGATTTTTGGGGTCAACTTTTCCTCCAGAATTCTCTGACAAGAGCAACAAAAAACAAAAGGGTTATCAGTTTCATAGGGGGCACAATGTACATTTTTCTTTCAAAAGAGGGGGCACGGGCCAGAATTGCCCCTCCCCCGTCCGCCATTATTCTTAAACTAAAAGTAAATCCCCCTGACAATTTTTAATATTAATCGAGAAAATTATTCCATGGAATTTGTACATTTTAATAAAGGGGAAGTCCAGTCTCAAAATTACTTGCTTTTGATTGAAACAGAAAAATCAGACCTATAGAGCAAAACTCATTGAGTAAAATCGGACAACTAATAAGAAATTTATAAATGTTTTAGTGGCATGAAAAACTAGGGAATACATCAAAATCACCAGACAAATTGGCAACTCAGTCATGAGTTTGTGACATCATTGGCTCACAACTCTCCAATTATTTTGTTTATATTCATAATACAAATTTTAAATTTTTGTCCAAGAATAGGATTTCTCATGATTTGAACCAACTTATCTTTGTAGTAATGTGTGTTTTGTAGTATAGACTTAAACCGAGTTTTTTAAAAATCTATAAAAATCATGAAAATATGATTTTTTTTTTTTTTTTTTTTGGGGGGGGGAATATAACATACATAAAAATGAGTGATTATGTAATTATTTTTAAAACAATTTCAATATGGTGGGGTTCATGAAATGTTTGTGAAGGTTTATACATGCAAATACATATTTATATAGATATTACTTGGTTCAAGTTATTTGAAAATCATATTCTTGGACAACTTTTAGAGAATTTTTATCATCAATATAAACAAAATAATTTGTGAATTGTGAGCAAATGATGTCACACACGTATGACTGAGTTGTCAATTTGTTGAGTGATTTTCATTGTTTTGCCTAGTTTTTCATGCCACTAAAGAATTTAAACTTCTTATTGTTTGTCCGATTTTCCTCAATCTTTTTTTGATCTGTAGGTCTGATTTAAAAAAAAAAAAAATTGCAAGTTTATTTCCACAATTCACATGTTGTTTCATTTGACAAAATAATATGGCAAAATAACGAGATGATACAATACAATAGATGTACAAATTTTTTCTCATTAAATTCTATAATTTAAAAGCTTGCCATTTCTTCTCGTGAAATTCTAGGCGATTCTTTTTCAAAGCTATAACACGTTCAGATTTTTCCAAATGTCTGAGTGAAGATAAAAAAGAGTTTAAAGTAGGAATGTTATCCTTGATTTTACATGAAAAATGATGTATTTTGCATGGTTAATAATTGCATTTATAAAGTGTCCTTGGTCAATGTGCAGAGTTGCGAAACATATTTCTTCATCTGTGAACATAAAATGGCAAATATCTTTAGATTTTAGCCAAGAAAACATTCCATTCCAAAAGGATGACACATATGCACATTTCAAAAACAGATGAATTAACGTTTGTGGGTAAGATTCACAAAAGTTACAATTCGAAGAGTCACTAACACCTATCTTAAACAGATAATGTTGAGTAGCAATTTTTCTATGTATGAATTTTAATTGAAAACTAGAAAGGCCGTCAAAGGCGGCAGACCCACGCCTTAGCGGCGCTATTTTTCTTGAAACTGCAGAAATAGATATATTTTTACTGGTTGGTTCCCCTGTCGTGTATAAAAAAAAGTAAACCCAATATAGGTTTTGTTTTGTTGCGATTATTTTTGTAAGCAGTAGCCATTCAAAGGGGATAACAAGAGGCACATCTCCCCCCCCCCCCAAAAAAAAAAAAAAAAAAAAAAAAAAAATTGCCATATCCAGGTCATAACTTTGTGTGCCCCCACCCTTGAAAAAAATCATTTTATTATTGAAACATCCCTCCCCTAAAAGTAATTGATTAGACATGTCAGAGAGCGTGGCGTGGTGAGGAAAAAAATGTTAGCAATTTGTATTCAGTGTTCCGTGTCAGTGTTAGTAAATGTATTCATGTTCTATCTTTACATTGCAATTGGGGTTGTTGTTTTTTTCATCGGGCTTGGATAAAATAAATGTGACGACAAAATAAGTTGGACCTCGACTTCAAAATGACATGCATGCGAGGCACAGAGCTAACTCACTCAGCTCAGTCACCACCCATCAACAAAGTCAAAGTGTATACTGGCGTACATTCGGCGAACCTCAGCCACCATATTTTGCAAATCCACACGAATATAAAACAAAAATACATACAGTTTTTGTATATACAGGGTTGGAAAAAAGTTTGGAATATTTTTATTCCAAGAATTATTTCTTGTCTTAAACATATCCCTCGTCATTTTAAGTTCTTCTTTGAGGTTCAAATAAAAGATATGTGTCCCTTTTTAACTTTAAAAGCACAACATTAAAAATCAGGCTTATCACACAGTGCAGAGGTCCACTTGGAATTCGGAAGCGTATATTTGCTGTTTTTGCAAATGTCTAACGAAAAAGTTAAATAATCAGATACAGTTTAATTGCTATACCGAAGTCCTCAAAATGACTGCAAACTGCACGTAGCTTTTTCAAAATTCCACGTGAAGTACAGAAATGTATAACAAGATGTTCAAACACAAATAGAGCAAATCTGACAACATGTGGTTCATTGGTCAGCCATTGTAACATGTTTAACAATATTACGTAATCTTTGGTACAAGATGGAACAGTAGACTTCATTCAACACAGTTAATCCGATTTGGATGAATCATTCATCGCAATATAGTAGAAACTAGCATTTAAAATCAGACATACTCATCGCCAAAAAAATATTCCAAACTTTTTTCCAACCCTGTATTTTACAACTACGAAATCCACTCAAACAGACATAAATGAGTTAAAGCTCAAATGACAGGACCGTAAATAACCCAAAGAAAAAGTTCAATCCTGGGGTACTACAGGCACTGAACTACCTAACTATGCACAGCGCTGTCGCGCACGGCGTCTGGTCGGGCTATGTACTACCGTACTCACTAGGTACGTACTCACAACCACACAGCCCATTCACAACACACGCGAACACTCGCGAGTGCGATAGACTCACTCACGTCGAACAAACTCACCGGATTTTCACCGAAAACAATTAAAATCACGTACTACACGTCCACCAGGATAAAATAAATCACAAAAACTTCCACAACAAAGTGGAAAAATAAACAGAAATGCACAGAAGATAAGAAATAGAGGAGAAATTAGACGTGCTAGGGTAGCCTGAATCTAACTGAAGTTGTAGACATCGGCAGGCGAAGTTTGGGGTCATCAAACTTTCTAGTTTCTTTCCTGTCACTATCCGAACTGAAGTTCCTTTACTTTACTACAGGGTCAAAACTTCAAGGTCACACAGAATTTGCAGGGTTAAACCAATCATCACCAAAATCTAATCGATTATTTCCTGCCACTTTCTGAACATTCCCTGAAAATTTGGTGCAAATCCGTTCACCCGTTCTCTCGTTATCTTGTACACAAACAAACAAACAAACAAACATACGGAGCCCTTTACATAACCCTGCCGATTTAATCGGCTTGGGTAATTACAAATTCTATTTTCTATCGATTATTTATAGATCAAAGAAAAATGGGATTTCCATAACAACGAGTCTTTCAAACACAAATCCTTTTCCCATTTTACTTGATGGTCCGTCTCCTCAAGTGTGGTTATATGGCTTTTAACGAAATATGGGTAACAATTAAAGCTTGGAAACTTTTTTTGATTTCCAAAAAATTTTCAGTAGATTATCACATGGGTTTGACAATAATTCAATGTTATGACGATTGATATCTTGTTTTAAGATTATTTATCATTCACGTGGAATTGCATATAGTATTGAGAAATTATTATTCTCAATATTATTATTATTATTATTATTATTATTATATTTTTGTAAAACTTGGTCAAAAGTCATAAAAGAACCATCAGGTTAATGATATTCCCTATGTATATCATATTTGATTCAAACCATTTTCTAGCGAAAACGGGTTTACCATCATTCAAAATATGGGAATTAAACCACAATGGTTGTGAAACAATATCCTTAAACTTGACAGGATTGTAGTACTTGTAATGACACCATGCAAGAAGAACATCTTTCCAAAAAGGGTCGGTGTTTTCATTAGAAATTAAAAAAGATTCCACTTGAAAAAGTTATCACCGCCCATGTTTTTCAAAAATAATTTAAAGAAAGTTTTCCATTTACTGTAGTTTTCTTCATCTAGGTACCTCTTCACCCATGTTATTTTCATTGCATGAGTAAAAGATTGTAAATGTGGCATCTTTAAACCACCTTCAATGTAATCGTTATAACTCCATAGGAACTTGAAGAATAATTGTTGAACCTCCACAAAGAAGGTTGGGGGAGGATTCGGTAAATTACTCAAGAGGTATATCAGCTTTGGAAAAATTAGAGACTTTATGATTAAAATTTTTCCATAAAGCTTTAGAGATCAATAATTCCACACATTCAGAGTTGTTTTTATTTCTGCAAATTTGGGTTTAAAGTTTAGATCGTAAAAATTTGAACTCTCAGAAAGAGGAATTTGTATGCCTAAATACATAAAATGGTCTGTCGGCCAAGAAAAAGGAATTTCCCGACAAAGTGTTTCTGAAAAGTTTCCGAGCCTTATAACATTGCATTTTGCGATATTTATTTTCAAACCAAACATTTGTTTAAAGAGGTCTAGCACTTCAAGACAATTTTTTTTAATTCAATTCATCTGGCTCAAGAAAAATAGTTGTGTCGTCAGCATATTGACATATTTTCACATCCATGTCGTATATTTTTAATCCCTTGATTTGCTCATTTTGTCGCATTAAGCAACCAAGTAACTCAACTGCAATTATGAACAGATATGGGGATAGAGGACAACCTTGTCTCACCCCACGTTGTATATTGAACGGGTTCGAAGAAAAACCGTTATTTAAAACACCTTCAATATTGAAATATAAGAGTTTAACCCATTGAATAAAGGACTTATCGAAACCAAATTTATATAGAGCAAAATAATAAGAAGTCCCAATCCAACATATCGAACGCTTTTTCAAAATCAATGCTTAAAGCAATACCTTTAATATTGTGTGTTTCGCAATACTTTGTGGTGTCAATGAAAAGGCGTATAATTTCTCCAATGTATCGACCTTTAAGAAAACCATATTGATCACTGCTTATAATGCAAGGTAAAACCTTCTTGAGACGTTGGGAGAGAGTTTTCGCTAAAATTTTATAATCGCTGTTAAGAAGTGATATTGGACGCCAGTTCTTTAAAAGTAACAGGTCCTTGCCTTTTTTTGGTATCAAACTTATAATGCTCCTTCTCATTGAATGTGGGAGGGACCTTTCTTCAAAACATTTGTTATACATAGGACATAGCAACATTTTAATCTTGGGCCAAAACGTTTTATAAAACTCGATGGGAAGCCCGTCTGAACCTGGTGACTTATCATTGGCAAAAGAGATTATAGTGTCATAACACTCCTTTTCTGATATTTGTCCTCCAATAGAGCTTTCCTCCTTCGAATATAGTGTGCCTGGGTAATTCCAATTTATCAATATACTCAAAATTTATCCTTTTACCGTTATCTTTGCTTGATGCATATAGTCGGTGATAAAAAGACCTCTCTTCTTCCAAAATATCCTTTGCGTTTGTTAAAATGCCATCATCAGTACGTAATCTAGATATACATTTTTGTTCAAAATTTCTTTTTTCTAAATTAAAAAAATATTTAGAATTACCTTCACCTTCAGCAATCCATTTGGCTTTGGTGCGCACAATAATACCGCGCACAACTTCTTCTTGCAATTCTTCATATTTTCTTTTTTTATTTTTAAGATCAATTAATAACTGAACATTATTTTGGAAAAAAGTCTGTATTACTCAATTCATTTATTTCCAACTCTAACTGACTAAGCTTTTTTGAAAGATCACTTTTATTTTCTTTTGAAATTTGAATGAACTTTTGTCTTACTTTATATTTCAAAAATTCCCAGGTGTTTACTGGGTCCGAGTTTTTATTTTCAAACAAAATTGTTATTTATTTAACTTCTTATCTTTTCCACATTATGTGCGTTGGCTAAAATAGATGTGTTGAGTTTCCAAAAACCCGGTCCCCGTTTTGCAACGAATTTCATTAACAGCAGTGAGACAAGGGAGTGGTCAGACTTGTATCCAAAACTTATTTCACATTTAGCAACTGAAGTAATCAAGCTTTGATATATAAAAAAATAATCGATACGACTTCCTATTTTGCTGTCATGAGACATCCAAGAGTATTTCAAAATTGATGGATGGAGTGATCTCCACATGTCAATCAAGTCAAAATTCGACATCATATCCATAATAGCCTTAAGACATCTAGAGTGATTTTTTACTAATTTGGGAAATTTATCTAATTTAGCATCTAGAATTGTGTTAAAATCACCACCAATTACATAAGGTTCTTCCCCATGCATTGACAATAAGTTGTGTAAATCAGTGAAAAAATTACCATCGTATTTGTTAGGACCATAAATGTTACCGAGTGTTAACAAAGTTTCATTTACTTTCAAAGTGACCAACAGTATTCGACCATTCCCATCCCTTATAGTGTTCAAGACGTCAAAAGTTGCAGAGGGTTTGAAAAGCATACATACTCCTGCATTATCAGAACGGCCATGGCTGAAAATAATCCTATAACCCAATTCCTGACACCATCTTTTCTCTGAGTCTGATGTCGAATGTTTTTTTGGTAATAACGTAATGTGATAATCTGAATTTCTTATCCAGTTAAAAATACACCGTCTTTTAAAAGAAGTTCCAAGTCCCCTTACGTTCAAAGAATATAAATTAATGTCAACTAACTCATTCATAATGAATCTACACGAACAATTATGCTAGTTTTATACTGACTGTACATAGTTTGAAAAGTAAATTTGCATGTATTACCATTTGAAAATTCAGAGAGTAGAAAGTGAACAAGCAATGTGAATTGGGTTTTTGGCCTAGATTTGTAGGCCGGTTTAAGAGAGAAAAAAACAATAACAATTCAAAAGAAGATCTTAAAAAAGAACATTGCTGCTTTGCAATATCTGTCTTTCCGCCATAATACACTTTCATGGCATTTAAAAGGAGCTCATTTTAAAATTTTATTTTGGCCTTTTACACAGAAATCCAAAAGAAACAATTCACACTGTTTGACCCTGTTCCATGTAAGGAAAAAGATGATAAAACACCTGATATGCTACTTATAACGACATATGGCTAAAATAATATTGAACTTCAAATATGCAATGCGATAACGTAGTAACATGAAGATGCATTATACTCAGTGTCTTATTTTATCTAGATCAGATAATCTGACTGTACAAAAAATGTTCTAGATCAGCTGGTCATAGTGTACATTGCTAATCTAGATCTGATAGTCTCAGTGTTTTCAGAGGACCGGGGGCATCTTTAGGGCCGTCTTTATACTTGATGAGTCTTGGTACTGAATTAGGAATGAAGGTGAATTTGTTTTCCTGTCTGAGCTTTTTCACTTTTATCATCAGTTGCTTGTGTTCCATCCGTGTTTCTTTGTGCACGTCATCGCTAATTCCTACTTTCGATCCGCGAATGTTGACAGCTTTCAGAGCCGAACACTGCTTCAGAATTGCTTCGCGATCACCGAAACGTAGCAACTAGACATGGATGGGGCGTGGTCTCACACGGCTACCTTCGTTACCGGTCGCACGCTTTACCCGCAGGGTCCGATGAGCGCGTTCTATCTGAACCTCATGAATATTCAAATGAGTGGCCAAAAAGTCGCGGGTATAGGATATGCAGTCCTGTGATCCGTTCGGCAAAGACTCCTCCCCTTCCGGTATCCCGTGCAGTATGACGTTGTTCAGCTTGCTACGGTTGACAAGGTCAACAACATTCATTCTTAACTCATTTACATATTCAAGATCAGCTTTTCTTTCACCAACATCTTGCTTAATTTCTCCCGTTTATGTTTCAATGTAAGAAACTCCATGTTCTAGGTCTGAGAGTCTGGTGTCTAGGCTTTCTAATTAATTTAGTTTCTATCTTCGTAACTTTTTCAGATATTGTATCAACTTTCTTGCATAGATCGTCGAGTAATGACACCTTGGATAAAATGTTATGTAGTATAGACTCCATGTTTTCCTTACGTACCTCTGCAATGGAAGGTGAAATAGGAGTGGCACTTTCACTCGATGATGTTTCTCGGCTCATTTCTCCTGATTTTTCCTCCGAACTGGACACACGCAATCGTTTGAAACTCAACATGATTGTTCCATTCAATGAAAAAACATCCAAAACTCAGTCCAGATGGAATTAGGCCAACAAAAATGGAAGTTAAAAACGCAGCTCCAAAATTTTGCGTCCTGTCTAGCTCGACATCAAGGGCGCCCTCTGATTTTTCTGCTTCAATGAAAATCAAGTAATCTTTGGACTGGACTTCCCCTTTAAAAAGCAAAATGTGCAGATTTTCTCCCTCACATTTTGATTGGTTATTTCTGAACAATTATTAATGATGTTTTCATAATAAAATTATGTTAATATAGTAGTCGGCATGAGATAAAAGTTTTTCGTTTCACAATAATATTCAAAGTACACATGTGCAGTTTCGTGTTTTCATCTTTTGTTCAGGTATAGACACATACTTTGCAATTTAAAATTATGAAACTACGCTAAGAATCACTAATTGTTTTTTTTTAATGCCGTTTCATGAATTTGAATTTCAAGTTATGCGCCTGGAAAAGAACACAAAGATTAAATGGAGCTCGCAGTTTACAACCCGCATTGCATTGTAAAATGCAAAGTGAATCTTTTTTCTCGCAGACTGCAATAAAACCCATAATTTCATTATGAAAATAATATCGATTGTTCACAAATAACCAACTAAACTTGAGGGTAAGAAAATTCTGCACACTTCGATTTTTTAAATAAAAAAAAATCTTCTCGATTTATATTAAAAAGTGTTATTTTGATTCACAATGAATTTTTGCATCTGTCCAAACCTAGATCCATTATTTCCCTGTTGTTCTACCACTGATGGACCAATATTGGACCAATATATATTGGCAAGGAACTATTTATAAACTTTAAAAATCGAACACAATGTACACATATTCAACTTGCTTATTATATACATGTACATCATTTTCCTTATTAAAGGGTCTCCGAGGCAAAAATAAAATAATTTGTATACAGTTAGAATGTATAAAATTAACCCCAAATAACTTTACCCGGCATTCTACAGCTTAGCGGTTGAGGAGTTTGAAGAAAATAAAGGACAGCGTAAACGATCGACGCACGGAACTTAACTCGAGTTGAGTTCCGCACGAGCAGTTTTCTATGCGTGTGCGGTTCTTTTTTATTCGTGCACGTTCTTTTTGTTTTCAGAAGTTTTTATTATTTTCTCTCATAAAGAAAATTGAAAATTTGAACTGACAAGCACTCGAAAATTAATTTGGGGCGGAACTTACGGATAATAAGAAATTTGGCTTCAATAATATTTTTGTTACCAAAAAAATGACAAAGTAAATCTCGAAATATCAATGCAATGCAAATAGTCATAATATTAATAATGATAATGATTATTAATGACGACGACGACGATGAACAGTCAGACCCAACTTCGGAAAACCGAGCACAGGTATATACTCCGAAAACGGCGTATGAATAAAGAGCCCTCATCGTTCAGTGCGAGGCAGTGTGCACAAAAGGCATGGGGGAAATTTTGCAAAGTCAATCTGCCAACGATATATATATATTCTTAAAAATAATGCTGCGTGTCAATTACCTTCAAAATCCGTGAATGATTCGCCATATGAAATGACTTTCAAATGACAAACATTTGAAATAAATATATCCGCAGCATTATTTTTGAAAATTATATTATCAACAGCAAGTCGACATTGCAGGATTTTCCCCATGCCTTTTGTTCACACTGTCTTGCACTGAACGATGAGGGCTCTATATTCATCTTGCTCTGTACGCCGTTTTCGGAGTATAAACCTGTGCTCGGTTTTCCGAAGTTGGGTCTGACTGATGAAGATAATTAAAATAATAATGATAGTAATAATAATCATAGCTATATTTACTCAATAATCCATAGCTTGAGCCCTGTTGCCCTAAGTTATGGGTCACAGAAAAATAATACCAACAAGATTAATAGGCATTCGAAATCGCATACCATATGACGAGAAGAGTTGTCCCCTTGTGTTGTATCTTTTGAGGGGAACAAAACTTTTTTTTTCTGCTTCAGACCATCTTATCTTTAATAGGGGATGGTGGGATGCATGGAGAGACTCCTTACACCCGGCGCACACTGTACGATCCGACTACGATGCGATTCTGGCAAAAGTTGTTATAACACCTTCAAACATGTAAAATCTTCGTGATCAAAGTTCCAAATAGTAGTATGGATACTAAAATCGAAATTCCGGGCTACTGCGAGCCCCCGTGTAGGAATAAAAGCGAATTCAATTCCAAATCGTAGTGACGTCATACGAATCTTGCGATCGACTAAGATTTGAAGCCGATTTGGACTTTACCTTAACCAGAAGAATTGCAGTTAACCAAAATTTCGATATTAGTATTATTCCGAATTTCAAATAAGATAATTTCACTTTCTAAACTTTCACATTTGATGCAAACTGCAGTTTGTTCGAAAATCGGGTCGCAGTCGGATCGTGTGCGCCGGGCTTAAGAAATGCTTTGGATGCAAATGGTGCTTGTAATTGTTGTTGTTTTTGTTGTTGCTGCTGCTGCTGCTGTTGATGTTGGTTTTGTGGCGACTATTCGTCACTTTTTTCGCCAGTTTTTCCAAGAGGTCGTTGAATTCTTCTATTTTTCCATTTTGTTAACTTCTACCTCAATGACCAATCCTTGCACTGTTGGATCAACATTTGATGGCTTGCTGCACTTTGGTGACATTTTTACTGAGGTAAGTAAGGTAAGTAAAGGCTAGGCGTGTGGTTGTTATTTTGCATGTTGCATGTTAAAGGGGGAGGGGGAATCTTTACTCGATCGCTCGAGCATAATAATGACATTAGTAAAATAATATGTAACACTTTTGAGGATCGTTCGTTCCTAAGGTATGCTGAGTCTGTAGGCGATGATTAGCCTGTGTTTGAAATTACTATAAAACACGACGTTTTAACACTACAAAATGAAAAGAACCCATTCTTGAAACCTTCATTTCAGATAAATTAATCTGATGCTCCTTACGGTATCAATAAGGAATATAATTTAGGTCTGTTCGTGAACATGGTTAATTAATACGGCAAGGTGTATAAAGTCTCTTTGAAACAACCGTCCATGATATTTCGGTGCAGAGCAAAACAAAACAAAAAATCATTTCAATTTGATTATCTTCAACTTCTTTCGCATATGTCCATGCCATTTTCCTAAACAATCACACCAGCACCTGAAAGAGTAAGATTGTTGAATGGCAAAAGAAGGCCTGAGGGACGTGTTGAGGTTTTCCTTTTTGGTCAATGGGCACGGTATGCAACAATATGTGGACTCTCAACGAAGCAAACGTCGTGTGCACGCAGTTGGGGTTCGTCAGTGCTGACAGAGTCTTCTACGATGGGGCCAAGTTCGGCGAAGGAGTTGGAGAAATATTGCTTGACATGGTGCAGTGCAACGGGACTGAGCAAAACTTATTTGATTGCCAGCAAGGTGTAAACGCTGGCCCAGAGTGTGACCATACTAAAGATGTTGTAGTTAAATGCACTACGACAAGTTAGTCAGTTATTCTGTTACTTTGCATTGAAGTCTTGAAAAAATGCTATCTTGACCGAATTACATAACTACAGAACTTTGGGATTTGACATATTGTCTGATACCGTAATTTTTAAAAACCTTTTCAATGGGCAGATGACCATGTAGATCGTTCGGATAAGTAATCCAGTGACAAAATTCAAACATTAAATGTTAAATCGATACCGTAATTTTTAAAAACCTTTTCAATGGGCAGATGACCATGTAGTAAATCGTTCGGATAAATAATCCAGTGACAAAATTCAAACATTAAATGTTAAATCCCTGGTTTACCAACCATGCCGACGGCAGGGTTTGGTGCCCAAAGTATATGAAATATCTTTCTCTTTCTCTACAGTTTTCCTTACAGTTTTCAGAGCTATAACTTCACATGTTCGGGAGCTGAAGGTATATTGGCTGACTGTCAGATGGAACCTATCGCAGCTACCGATGGATGCAATCCAGATGACATAGTCCAGATCACATGTCAGCCCAACAAAAGTATGACTACTTGCATGTATAATTTATACACACATTCACTTTTTTTTCGGTTGCTTTGTTCATTATACATGTAGTATATTGATGGTTTGAAGTTATTATTACGTGTAACAGGGTTCTGCTTCCCAATGGTCCAGAACTTCATAAAATCGCCTAATTGTTGATAACGGAAGGATGGGGGTACTTACAAAAAAAGAAATAAAGACTGAAGACATGAATATAATTATTAAAAGCATTGTCGTCTTACAAGACTTTCCAAAGTCTGTGCTTTAAATGTGATGAAAGAAAGTTGAACTTCATGTTGGATAAAACTTCAGATATGTGTATTAACTGTTTTATTCCACATCAGATTGGGACCTCCGTTTGGTGGGCAGCACGGCATCGGAGCAGTGTAGGGTGGAGGTCTTTCTAGGAGGAGAATGGGGACCTGTCGTGTTTGATAAGATTGCAAATAATTTTCTTCTCGCTGATCTGTGTCAGCAACTTTGATATAATCAACTCGTCACAGGTACATCAAGTGCGGTTACACCTTTCCTGATGATTGTGAAGATGTTCTAAGTGAACTTTCTGAAGATGAGCCACGGAATGATATAAGCGTCGTCTGCTTACCATATGGTAATTAAGTAATTAAACATTATCTTGAATAGAAGGACTTTGAGGACCTTTCGCAGTGTGTTAACAAGGTTAAAGCTTAACGTAATATCGGACGAACGTTTAATGTTTTACTTACTTGGAGGTTCTAAGCCCGTTGGGCACGTGGCGTTTATACTCCACTAACGCCAATTACGTCAGTTTTGAATCGGCCTTTCTCAAAAAAGGCGGTTTCAGGGGAAGCATAAACGCACATCCGTCGCTGGTTTCGCGACCCGACGTATCACCTGCACTTAATGCGCTACCATAAGGACGTCATTATAATTATGTTTCAGGTTCACGTAAAAATCCGCGTGCCGCTTGTGCCATGATTTTTTCTCTCTCTCAATGCATGCATAAGCAGTCGACATCCGAACAAGACCTACCTGTTACTTTATAATTATTTTATAATTATATTGTTGAGTTGAGGTCTATAATTTTATAGTGAAGATGAACTACGAGCCCTTCTCCTTAAATGGTCAAAGTCTGAATTTCAACAAGAGTTGAATTGAATGACATGGAAAAAACCCATTTGCGAAAGGTTGGCGGACGAGCTTCTTGCTGCAGGCTTTGCTGGAAGAACGGGGCAAGCAGTACAAACAGTAACTCAAAACTTTAGAAAAACGTAGCATGCGCAATGCATGGTTGCAAACCCAGCTGGAGAGCCCGAACTCGACTGGAGAAAAGAAGCATAACCCTTACCCCCTGAAACTGCCTGGACTGTTTCCGTTTCGCATGATCCGATTTCTTGAGTCACTGGCAACGCTAAAACAATAACAGTCCTTTAGAAAATTCCACCCACGCGACGGGATAGCGCGATTAATGGAGAGTCGCGCTTTGCGTGGGATATGCGTGTACCAAGAGAGAGAGAGAAAAAGGGAGCAGCTTTGGGGAATAAACCAAATATATATATATATACAAAAACCCAGATAGCATCTAGACTCGTGTATACCCCCGAAAAAGGCGTATAAAGCACGATGAATATAGAGCCCTCATTGTCCTTTTTGTCATGGTCACAACCTGTGATGCACCTCTCTGCATCTCCTCTCGGGCGTCCCTCCTCATTAATATACCCCCTTTTAAGCCCTTACATGTACCGTGCAGCCGACGTGCAACCGACGAGCGACATATCACGGCTCCGTATGGAGCAATAGGATTTATGAGACCTCCTCACTGACCTCGTGCAATGGTCGCAAGAAGCACGTGCAGGAACTACGATGGTTGTGCGACGTGCGTTGATCAGAGCGCGTAGCCACACGCAGAGATTGCGTGCAACGCAAGGATTTCTGCAAAGCCCATCCTAGCCCACACGCAAGGAGTTGCACAACCGCTTGTGACCAACATTTCACTAAGAGGGATATGAATCACCTAACTAGACTAAACCTAGGTCTATTATAAAAATAAAGACTAAAAAACATCATAGAATTTTTTTATCGAACAAGAACATTAAACGACTGAATATCTAGTCTTATCTAGTCTTTGTTTAGATTATTACTCCTTAGTCCTAATAAATCATTTATATAGATATGAATATACATGATACATCTTTGTTTATTTTTCTCTAGCGATCTGAATATGTATCGTTTTACGCTTGAATGGGACACAGCTAGCTTAATCTTAGATTCTTAGTTGTTGTTGAGAACCACCTGGTACGATTAGTTTCTGAGACAGGAGTGGCCAATAATGAAACGGGGCGAGTTGAGATCTTGCATGATGGAGAATGGGGTTCAGAAACTGGCATCTTTACAAGTGTTGATAGGGTATGACATAGCCTTTGTTAATTGGCGTCGCTGGACAAATTTGAGTAGGGAAGTCAGAATTTTCCAACAGGGATAAAAATTGTGGTCAGATTTGCAAATTTGCGAAAAGTTGTTCAATTTTCGATTTAAAAATTCAAATTTAAAAATTCAAATATCCTCACTCAAATTATTCAACTAGATGCCAAACCCCGACAAATATTCTAGTCCTTTTTCGTTTATGTAGGCCTACATAATATAATTGAAGTGACCATATGGTCCAAATAGGTGTGGTAAAGTCTTTTATGCAAATTTTGAATTATAGATTATATTGCAACAGAAATGACTACTTTCAATGAAATTATAAAAATACGAGGTGGGATGGGATGTGAAATGGTTATTTTGGGCTGCAGAATACATAAATACTGTAAATTATAACGACCGTTATATTTGTTGACTGACAATTACACAACTCATTTTCATTTCGAGATAACACGATCACAACGATGACAGCATTAACATGTTATTTTTTCAGGACTCAAAATACTTCATATAATTGTCAAAAATATCCACAAAAGATTTATATTATATTATACAGAAACTTTGAAGTTGAAAATGTTGCTAACGGGAGAACCAAAAGTTAGCACAAGTGCTAGTCGAGTTTGGTTCACCGGATTATTCATACTTTAATAATGTCAAATTATACAAAGTCAGGAAATTATTACATCTACCTTAACTCTGAACATTAATCCTTGTTCAACAAAATAATTTTTAGGTTCTTGCGAAAGGAAAATCTTGTCATTTCCTTTCTTATATTTAAGCGTAGATCATTCCAGAGTTTTGCCCCAACAAAAGAAATAGCAGATGTGCCTTGAGTTGTATTGCACTTTGTTAGTCTTAACAATGAATTGTCTTTCACTCTAGTTCTATATGCATGGTTCATTACATCAACATATTCTTCTAATGAATGTGGTAAATGTCCTCTCTGTAGATCTTATACAAATGTTGAGACTGAGAGCTGTAATAACTTATGTATATTTAATACTTCCAGGGCCCTGTAACATAAAGCTCGAAATTGATCTTACGATTTTTACGATTGATTGTACATTGTAGTCAATGGGATTGATCATAACAATCAATCGTACGATCAATTTAAAGCTTTATGTTACACGGCCCAGGTCTACAAATAATTGCTTTGAACTTGTTCTGAGTGGGGAGAAAGTAATAGCACGCATAGCCATTTTCTGTGCCAGAAAAATACAATTTAAATGGCTTTTATAGCAACTTCCCCAAACTTCAATTCCATAAAACATGTGAGGCTGGATAAATGATTTATATAAGAGCATAAGAATGCACCTTGGTACATAATGTCTTACAGTAAAGAGAAGACCAATTTTCCTCCGAATACATTTATTAATATTTTGAATTTGGGTTTTCCACATCAAACTTTCATCAATAAGAATTTCAATAAAGGATGCTATAGCAACTCTTTCTATTTCTATTTCTATTTCAGAAAGTTTTAAGGTACCCCTTATGGTAATAGTTTGCCTTTGCCCTTTAAGGAACACATATAGTTTGTTTTATTCAAGTTTATTGTTAATTTATTAACTATACGCCATTGCTGTACTTCCATCAATTTATCATTCATCTCAGTCATGTCTATTTCTCGTTGTCCCATATCAAATGTATGAAACATATTTTTATCATCTGCAAACATTCGAAATTGAAAATAATTAGTGGAACATAGCAAATCATTAATATATAAAAGAAATAAGGTGGGCCCGAGGACAGATCCTTGGGGAACACCACCCGATATCACACTATTACTAGATAATTCTTCCATGGTAATACTATACCTCGTATACCATAATATTCTTACTTTTCTATAAGAATTCTATGATTAATAATGTCAAATGCTTTTTTAAAATCTATAAAAATTTGCCTTAATTTGCCTTTATCCATCGACTGCAATAATGCATTCACTAAGTTTATCAATGACAACATCGTTCTATGCCCCTTTCGAAAACCATACTGATGTTTATACAAAATATCATTGGATTCTAGGAAGTCCATTAAATGGCCATTAACTAATTTCTCTAGGACCTTTGCAATAATCTGGAAAACTGAAATAGGCCTATAATTTCCAGGGTCACTCTTGTATCATTTTTTATAAATTGGGGTAACTCTTGCTATTTTCAACGAGTCTGGGAATTCCCCTGTTTCCAACGATAAATTAAATAGATAGGTCAATGGTGCAACAATTAGAGGTGCTGCATCCTTAATTAGTCTTGCTGGTAAATTGTCATACCCATGGGATTTATTAATATCCAAACCCCTAAATTATCAAAGATTCCTTTTTGTGTAATGGGCTTCCAAAATAAAGACTTGTCTTGCCTTTTTCCTAAATACTTTTTAAAACAGTTTTCGTTTTTTGGCATCTGCTCTATTAATCTTGACCCAATTGTAACAAAGTAATTATTAAGTTCCTCAGCTATGTCTTTTTCAGAAGACACAACTTTATCTGCAGCCTCTAGAGGAATTACTTAGTAATAACTGTTTAATGTCTGTATTTTTGCCCTGCTCTTTACCACTAATTAACTCTTTAATAATACCCCATGTTTTTTCATGTTTTTACTATTATCATTAAATGAGTCACAATAGTATATTCGCTTTGCATTTTTTCATTATTGTTACTAACATGTTTCTATATCGTTTATATGCAGCATCATGCTCTTCATTAAAATTTGATCTCTTATATTTTTTATACAGGGCATGCTTCTTCCTAATAGATTTAGCAATGGCTGCTGAAATCCAAGGTTTTTTAGGAGCATGCTTTTTCCTTGAAACCTTGCTTGTACATTAGGTGCATGTTTATCACACACTTGCATAAACATCGGTTGTGTCCTGTGTTCCTGATGACGACGATAATGATGATGACAATGCATGCTCGTTCTATATTTTAGAATGGGATGGTATTGAGGTCATTCAAATTATAATTGACCAGTAGGCTTAGGTGACCATCTTAATATGGCTTGAATAATATTTTTTTCCCCTTCTGATTCTGTATCTCCAAATCATTTATTTGTACAAATTTATGCATATTTACATATATTTAACTAAATTTTACATCATGGTTTTATAATGCATCTTGTCCTTCCTTGCGAGCAGGCCCGTGTTTTCTTTACGCTCATCAAACCCGTTTAATCGCTGGAGGTGTGATACTGGTGCTTCTCATCATCGCTGTCTGACCTCGACCTCTACTCTGCATGATTGACAAAATATGATTCTCGAGCCTTTTGTGCCATCAAATGCGGCAACAAGAGCATCGTTTTTCATTGATACTCATAAAAAAAATGTATAAAACATTTTCATTGTCTAGCGGTGGCTAATCCAGGGAGATCTGCCTTTTTTTTAAATAACGACCCCCCCCCCCCTTTCTGGTGAAAGAATCGTAGGTCTGCCACTGTCTGTGTAAGCGAATATCGATCTCTAATAATAATACATTAAATTGAGTTGTGTACTTTTTTTCTGATATATTTATCTGATTAAATAATAAAATATCCATAATTGTGCTTGAACAAATCTCCTTCACTCCGAAGAGCAGTTTTTCAGGAGAGGGTTTGCTTAGACTATTTCCTGTCATATTTGTCCCAGTGATCTCTACCAATTCACATTCTAGTTATTACCATTGCTTCGAAAGACGTTATTTTTCAATATCTCATGATATATAATTACAAGTGTGCAGTAACCTGAACATGAAATTAACACGAATGATTCGACTGAGAATTAAGTATAAATTATTGCATGTACGTCGTAGGTGTGTGTCTGTACAGTGTTCTTGTGTTTTATTTGTATGTGAGGGGGAAAATCGCATGTACATATTCATTAAGTCAAAGAAATGGAATCCGATATCTAGGCAATATTGTGAAGTTATTGTTATTCTTCCTTCGTTTTGGTTTGTTTTTACATTATTCTGATACTATATATTTGAAACAAATGTTTTACCTCTTCAGAGGTCATTTATTCGATACAAACAACATTACATTATGAAAATCCTTATGAATATGCATTCACTTCTCAACGATTATGTTCATTTATTTTGTGTTTGATATGCATTTCATTTTCATTTTCCTAGTATCCATGCCTTTGTCACTTTCTATCCTTTCCTCTGTCTTTCCGTTTCATATTTCCCGCTTTTCCTCAATAGCTGTATGCTATGAATATTGATTGAAGTATCACTTTATCAAAAAGGATCTTTAATTCAATTAATCAAGATGACTCCTTTTCTATTGATGATGACACATGCAAAATCATCATATTTACTGACATTTTAGGTTGTTTGTTACTACATATTTACTGAAGAGGGAATTATATATAACAAAAAAAAAAAAAACGTAAGAAGATCTCCTACGTCTAATATCGACGTTCATAATTTATTCAATGTATTTATTCAATTTCGTACATTATTATTCATAAATTATGTATATGTATTGATATTATTAAATATTCAATTATGTATTATTATGTATTATGTATTATATTATGAATTAAATTATGTATTCAAATGTGCATTCAATTATGAATTCAATTATGATTCAGTTATGCATTCAATTATGTATTCAGTCTTGTAGGCCTTTCCAATTATGTATTGAATTATGTACTCAATTACATATTCTATGTATGAGATCTGTACCATACCTGAAAATATATGTTTAAAAATTATGCAGAAACCAATAAATCAAATCAAATTTTAAAAAATATGACATGTTGGCTTCCTAAGTATCAGTCAACTTATAAACGCCATGAAACCAAAGATCACAATGTTTCGGGTAGGTGTAATTGTCAGTCGTGTTTGCTCCATACAGACCTAAAATATTTGCCTAAATAAAACATGATTTATGATAATACATCATTATGCTTGGCAGTATGTATGTTATACGATATATATGGGGACTCGCCGTGAGCCTGTTTGTGCACCTTATAAAAACGAGTTTTTTAAGGGAATCATTGAGAGTGGATTTACGTATAATGAATAGCAATTTTTTAAAAAGGAACATCAATTTTTGTTATAAAACTATGATTCTGAAAGAAATTAAAAAATCAGTCTTGAATCATGCCCCCACTTTTTAACCCTCATACACGCACCTCAAATACATTGTGGACAATGGCGTATTTAGGGGGGCACTTGGAGGGGGCGCCAAAAACACAAAAGAGAGAAAGAAAAAAAAAAGAGGGGAAATGAATTTTAAAAACACAATTATGCCCTGTAGAGCCCACAAATGTAAAAACATTGCACCCGCAAATGTCAAAATAATCACAAATGTCATAACATGTCAACCACAAGTGTAAAAATAACCACAAATGTGATAAAAATCGCCCACCAAATCACCAATGTAAAAATATGTTTAACCACAAATGTAAAAACATTTCGCCTACAAATGTAAACATTTCAATTTTTACCACAAATGTCATAACACGTCGACCGCAAATGTAAAAACTCATTACTTGCAAATAATGCACCGATGTAAGTTATTATGGCAAATTGCCACTTGGTCTAATGCCAATTGGTCTAAAAACCAAGTGGTCCAACATCATTCGGTCTATTCGTCCATCACCAATTCGTCTAATCTATATTTCGTCTAATAGCCATTTGGTCTAATAATCAGTTTAATCACTTCGTCTAATCACCACTTCGTATTTAGCCAATTCGTCTGAAAACAAGTTGGTTTAATACCCATTTGGTCTAAACCCATTTAGTCTAAACATCACTTGGTCTAATAATCTGTTCGTCTAATGTTCACTTGGTCCAATCTATTTCGGCTAAAAATAATTGGTCTAATAACCAAATGGTCTATTCATCATTTCGTCTAATAGCCATTTTGTCTAAACCCAGTTGGTCTAACACCCACATCGTCTAATCATCACTTCGTCTAATTACCATTTTTTGCTAATCATCGTTTGGTCCAATTCTCAGTTCGTCTAATGTTCACTTGGTCTAATTCTATAAACTTTAACCTGTCATAGGTATATATATATAGGTTTATTGCCACTTGGTCTACAGCCAGTTGGTCTAATAGGCAATTGGTCTAAAATCATTCCATCTAATATCAGTTGATCTAATAACAAATTGGTCTAATCATCATTTCGTCCATTTACCATTTGGTCCAACTTTCACTTCGTCTAATTACCATTTGGTCTATAGTCAATTCGTCTAATGACTATTTGGTCTAAAACCATTTGATCTAATAACCATTTGGTCCATTATCAATTGGTCTAATTGCCATTTCGTCTAATCAACAAATGATCTAAACCCAGTTGGTCTAATACCCATGTGGTCTACACATCATTTGGTCCATTTGTCAGTTAGTCTAACCTCAGTTGGTCTATAATCATTTAGTCAACACTCATTTAGTCTAATAACCATTTGATATAATTGTCTTTTGGTTTAATGATCAACTGGGTTAATTTCTTGTTTTCCCTCTACAATTCTACTCTAGGTGGCTTTGACTAAACAGTCAGGCCTCGGCTCGGGGCACTGGCCTAAATTTTCGAACTTTTTTGAAGTAATTGTATGTTAAGTTTATTTTGGGGGTGGTGGGGGAGTACAAAAAAGAGGAGAAAAAAGGTGACCTGATGGAGCATGGTATGAATTAATTACATATGCTTAATCGATTATCTAGAGAAGAAATTGATTAATCAATTAATATGTTTAGTGAATTTTCAATTACTTTACTTTAGTTATATTGTTATTTATCCCTTCATTTCTTTCGCTATATATATATATATATATATATATATAGTAAAAAAATATAGTTCTGCTTCGGACTTGCAAAGTTATAGACAAAATAGGAATGAAAAGTCCGTATACGGACTTTTCATTCCTATTTTGTCTATATATATATATATATATGTCGCTTTATCCTTCTATCATGTCTCTCTTTTGTTATGTTATCCCTTGCTTTTATCCTTTCATTTTTCCATATCCCTTTAGTTGTGTTATTTTTTTAATTCCTTCTATCACCTCTTCCATCTTTCCATATTTTAATCTATACATTATTTCTTTTATCATTTTTCTCTTTCTCTCTCTATGTTTTTCTCTCTTTATTCCTTAGTTTATCTTTCTATCATTTCGCCTATTTTGCATTATTCTTTCTTTTTATCTTTTTTTTCTGCTTTTCATCTCTAATTTTTTAATGTTATTTTTCTCCTTCTCCTTCTTTCTTGTTTTTGTTTGGGGAGCGGGGGGCTTTCAATCTTCTCTTCCATCTTTCGCCATGGTTTTCTTTATGTTTCTACCATTTCTCTCTCTCTCTCTCTCTCTCTTTCTCTATCTTTACGTTAGGTCTCTGTCTTTATCCTTCCATCCCTTAACTTTCAATCTTCCCTATTGTAATGTTATTCATCGATTTATCTTCACTTCCGTCTTTCCTTATAGTACTCTTTATGTTCATTCTTCCATCATCTCTCTCTCATTGTGCCATTCTGTTTCTATTCATTATTATCATCAATATAACTACATGTACCACAATGCAGGGAAATTGAACGTTTTTGGAAGTTACAACGTATATATATCTTTAAAATGTGATCTTTTAAAAATATTGTGCATGCATAATCATTAAACAAAATTATATGAAACGTGTCTACTCAAAGAGTGAAGGGGCCCCATCACTCCCCCACCCCGGCCCGGTTCCAAAATTGCCAAAATAGACCAACTGGCTGTAGACCAAGTGGCAATAAACCCTTTATTTTTAATCAAAATAACAGCGTGCGTCGTATAGTGTAGGCCTTCTACATTTGTGTTATATTTGATTATCACTATAGATTGAAACGATAACATGCAGGTTTCAGGCATTTCTCAACCATTAAATATTTCATCATCAAAAATCGCGTGAATAAAAAGAGTATTATTATTAACCATATCAGACATCTGAGCAATGCATTTTTTACATTTTATTGCCCGGCTTTGCCAAGCTAACATAATTGCGGGCCGATAAATTGTTTATTGCGCGGTTTCGAAAGTCAACGGGATTTTGCGTTTTAAATAGCGGCCAATAAATTTTATTTTTACAATATTTTCGAGTTCGCTCTAGACGTCTGATTCTGTTAATAATAATAAAAAGAGTATTAGTATTATAAACCATATCAGACATCTGAGTAATGCAATGTTTACATTTTATTGCCCGGCTTTGCCAAGCTAACATAATTGCAGGCCGATAAATTGTTTATTGTGCGGTTTCGAAAGTCAATGGGATTTTGCGTGTTAAATAGCGGCCAATAAATTTTATTTTTACAATATTTTCGAGTTCGCTCTAGACGTCTGATTCTGTTAATAATAATGATATGGAATGGCTACTTTCGGGAGATACAACATCAATTGAATTGAATTGAATTTATTTCACATTTCACAACGAAAATATACAAAGGTGTCACGTCTGGACGAAGAATAATTTTTTTCACGTACAGTTCAAGCATATACATAAAGTACAAGGTAAGAATAGTAAAATATTCATTAAAGTATGCAATGCACAAATCAAGTGTATAATTTAACCAAATATATAAGTCCATACCGAAATAAACTGTGAAATGTGTAGGAACCAACTAAAAAGCAAGGCTTGTAAAATGAAAGTTGGTTCCTACTGAGCTGGAGTGCATCCTAAAGCAATGCAGTGTATTTCAAATATACTTATAACAATATGCTTAGTAAACTTGAAATTCAAATTCTGCCAAGTTATTACTAAAAATAATAATATAATAATAATAATACAGTACCATGTTTGATTTAATGAGCATCTAACCGGTTATTACAGGTTGAAGACTAATAAAAACAAAAAATAGTATCAGCTTACATCTTAAATCTGCTTGAACGCTGATGAGTGAAAAGGTGTTTAATTGTACGAATGATGTTATTATGGTTGCAAAGTATAATACGTTATATTTTTGTAACAAGAAAGAATTGAGTCTATTTTTAAAACTGTATAATGAAGGGCTAGTGATGAGTTCACTTGGAAGTTCGTTCCAGAATTAAGGTCCGTTAAACATAATTGTTTTCTGGGCGAAGACTGTTCTTATTCTTGGAAGATGATGTGAGTGACTTTGTCGAGTTGGATAAGTATGGAGAAAATCATTTCTCATGAACAAGGCTGAAAATACATCAGGGAGGTCGTCTGAGGATAATTTTTACATAAAAACACCAACATTGAACAAAAAAAATTCAGTTATTTTGAATACTTTGTTTGAGAATTGCCCTCACTAGAATCGTATTAGTTGCTGTTCTATGTAGAGATCGATGGATTATCGGAATTTTTCTTGCCATTGAAGTTTATGATCAGCTCCTCGAACCCCGTCTCTGTAAACTGATCATAAAAGGGAAACCACTATAGTAAACGACTAGTTTCATAAATTTTTATATTTGCGGTTGACATGTTTTGACATTTGTGGTAAAGGGTGTTTCAATATTTTACGGATTTTAATGGCCAGGAAAATCTCTCACACACGCATACACGCGCACAAACACATACATCTCATAATAACTTATCTTACATGGGTACATTATGCCAGCAATGAGTTTTTAGCTCACCAGAGCCTAAGGCTCGAGTGAGCTCTTGCGATGGAAATTTGTCCGTCGTCCGTCGTCCGTTAACTTTTTACATTTTCATCTTCTTCTCCAAAACCCATGATCGGAATTCAACCAAACTTGGTAGGAATCATCCTTGAGGGTAGGGGACCCAAATTTGCTAAATTTTGTACATGTGGCCCCCATGGGGGCCCAGGGGGAGGGCCCCCAATTGTAAAATCTATGTAAATTTCAAACATCTTCTTCTCCAGAACCAGGCATAGCTCAGACTTGGTATTGTGTATGGAGATACCTCTAGATGAAGAATGAATGTTGTTCATGAAATTTCTCTGGGTGGCCCTATAGGGGGTCTGTGGGGGTAACATACTGGAGGGGGGGGGGTGGGGCAAGTTGTCTACCATCCATAAACTTTTTACATTTTCAGCTTCTTCTCCAAAACCCATGATTGGAATTTAACCGAATTTGGTAGGAAGCTCAGACTTGGTATTGTGTATAGAGATACCTCTATAAATGAAGAATGAAAGTTGTTCATGTGCTAGAGAGAACATGCACGAGATGTGAATTGATCCACCTCAGGTGAGCGTCGTGCCCCCTGGGGCTCTTTTTACATTTGCGGTCGACATGTTAAGACATTTGTGGTAAAAATGGAAATTTTTACATTTGTAGGCGAAATGTTTTTACATTTGTGGTTAAACAGATTTTAACATTTGTTGGCGATTTTTATCACATTTGTGGTTATTTTTACCTCTGTGACCCGCCGCCTCAAAACCTACAATAAGTCGCACGGACCACAACATAGCAAACAGCCCAAAATAGTAAATTTGCTTAGATCAGTCGATTTTCTGTTTTTGATAGAAATGGGTAGTTTCTTTATCATTCTATCATGTCTCAAGTTTGTGACTCGTAATTGGACTTAGAAATATGTTTTGGGGGCATTTTAAAATGACTCCTTTTTTTTCACCTGTCGAGCTAAAAAATCAAAATCGGCGAAATTTGTAATACTTTCATTCAATGCCAAATTACTACTTAACCTCTAAATGTATTAGATTGATTTTTGTAGAGAGTAATGGATAGGTCCTCCTGAAGCAGCGTGCCAAAATTCAGCCTAATCTGATAATCCCTTCATACCGGTTGCTATGGCCATTTGAATACCCAGTTTTACTTGGGCGCACACAGAGAGCGAAGGTTTAGCACTCTTTTGTTCCGAACTTTTAATGGCCATTTTCTCTGAATAGGAGTTATTGATTGCTGGTTACATACTGATCCTAAATGTGATATTTAAAGGTGTTATCATTTAGTAAAACAGGCAAGTGATATACCATTGGAAAGCTGAGATTCTCTACTTTCAGAAAATGTATAAAACAAACAAAAAAATTTTGGCGACTTATTATAGGTTTTGAGGCGTCGGGTCACATTTGTGGTTAACATGTTATGATATTTGTGGTTATTTTGACATTTGCGGGTGCAATGTTTTTACATCTGTGGTTATTTTCACATTTGAGGTTGATTTTTTCCATTTGTGGGCTCTACATGCCCCCCCCCCCAATCGGTAGGGAAAATGCATAAGAAATACAGTTTTGGGAGGTTTAAAATGCGAAAATTTTCTAAATCTCGGTCGCTTTGCTCACTCGCATAATTATTGTCTGTCAGGACCTCGTAATTTCGCGGCCCCAGTATATAGTATTAAAATATATTTTTTTTAAAGGGTTCAAATTTCAAAAATAAAAATGTAATTGTCGTTGCTTTGCTCGCTATCATGTAAGTATCATCTGCCTCTTGCTAAGTATTACGACCCAATTTAGGATGAAATGCATAAAACTAGGATGAAAAGCATAAAACTGCCGCAGCACCAACGTCCTTTGGCAAGACATTAATCTACATTTGCCACACTCGACCCAGGTGTAGTAAGTGGGTACCTGGTAGGATTTATTCCTTGAATGCACTGAGCGCTACGGTTGCCGGAACTAAAGCCAGGGTAATAATATCCAAAGTCCTTTGGAAGCGCATAGAGACGTTATATCATAATGTGATATGTGCTTTAAAAGAACGGATTATTATTATTATTATTATTATTATCATTATTATTATTATTATTATTTGCAGAGGGTCAACACTTAAAGGAATCCCAACATCTTTATTTTCCCCGGGCGCCATAATCCCTAGATACGCCACTGATTGTGGATAGAATATAGATCTCCAAAAACTGAAAGATCTTTCCGAGTCATACACTTTGACAGATAAAGGCATTTTATATTTGGTGTGTTGGATCGAATAGGAGAGTTGTTCACAATGAGCCCGTATTCTGAACTCCGGTTTAACTTAAACTCCAGTCTAAGTTAAACCGGAGTTCAGAATACGGGCCAGTGACATTACTGATTCGGCTATTTTGACATTCTCGTATGTGTATAGTGATTACAACTTTCAAAAATTGTAACTTACTGATTGTTAGATTTCGTTCAAACTTTCTAGAATCTGCCTCTCTCATTTGATCCTTCCCTTGGCCTTCAGTGCAAGTTGTTTTTTTAAGGAAAAACTGGCAAGGAGTAAACCTCACAAAACAAAGGTTGGTCTACCCACTAATGAAGGAAGGGCACCCCAATAAGCAAGGGAGATGTTACATAAAATGTAGATATAGATGGGAGTAAGAACAACCCATTACACCCACCCCTCCATTCCGCTGCTTCCATCACCACAAATTTTTATCCCTTTCGCTGTGCTTTCAAACATCTATGATCCAACGTCTGATATGAACCAAAGTGATAGGCCTATAGGTAATTAGTTATGCGCAATTTTGTTGGAGAGACGGCGTGCAGTTACTAAGTTGCAAATGCGTCATTCAGATATCTGCCAATGACGATAACTTTACATCGCTTTGATACTGGTGCCTAGTGTCGCCCACGGTTGAGAGTGAGACAATTGAAATGATTCGATTGGATATTTGAGGAAACTGTCATTTACAGAGCCAGAAGTTCCTAGCAAACATGCTGACTCATTTCGTGAACATTAAATTCAGACGTCGGATTATCCCCCCCCCCCCCCCCCCCCCCAAAGGAAAAAGAGAAACATGCCTAGACGTTGAAATTCAAAGTCAGTTTAGCATTCTTTTCATGTTTTTGCAAGTGTATTTCTGAAAATGAGAGTGTCACATCTCTGAAACCACTAATACATCTCTGTGGATGAATATACATCTGATTTGCATCTCAAAATAAGACAGGTATGTATAATTATTTACAGGTTGCAGAATTACCTTTTTAAATTTTCGCCGATATCTCCTTTTTAATATTCTTGAGCTTTTGCTTTGCATTGCTTTTCATAAACTGATGGTTTCGTCAAGTCTATAGAATCTATTAAAGAGCGGAATCAACAGTTAACCCGGCAAACACACTGCTTATTTTCAATCACCCTCTCCACAGCTTAAAGGGATTCGGTAACTTTGTGGAGCCTTGATTTAATAAATTGTTGATTTTGGATATCTGTCTTGTATAATGATGTTCAGAAGGATAAATAAAGTTTTTCAAATAGATAATGCTATTATCAAGATTTTGTTTTTTTGATCCCCAGACGAGGAATTTATTATTTAAAAATATCTCAATACATATTACACAGTTTATATAAATGAACAAATTCATGAAATATATACGATTATACAGTCTTCAAATTGATTCGAATCTTGTAAGCTTAATTTTCTTCAGCATTTCTTAAACGTTCAAACTTTTCCTCTGAGAGTTTGAGTTGTTTTTTCTTTATAAGATATTTCACATTTTCCATGAGATCTCTTTTAAATTCAAGAAACATAACCACTTAATTAAACTGTTTAGATTTCAAATAACTTAAAACATACACCCTATAAATTGTATATTGAGCAAACAATAAGATAATGTTAAGAAGAATCATATTTTCATTATCAATGTCATATCCAGTAGCTAATAATTTTTCATTAATATCAATGTACAAATCATAAACAGTATTGATTAAATATTTTACTTTAAGCCAGAATACATTAACTTCAGGACAATATAATAGAACGTGAAAAGTATTTTCATCTCATATGCAGTATTTGCACGTAATATCAGATGTAAATTTCCAAACATATAAATTGTCTTTAAACGGTAAGATCTTATGAATTATTTTAAAGTTATATTGTTTTATTTTGTTATTTATCAATTTTCCAAACTTAAATTCCAGTAATGAAATCCAAATAAAATTTGCTGCTAATTGAAGTTTGTGCTGCCAAAAGTACCATACATTTGGTTCAGAAGATTTCAATTCAACCAACAAAGAATTAAATTGTTTTGTTTTAGTATTCAAAATATTGATATAATCACCTTTTTTTATTTGAAACAATTGAGGATTATAGTTATTGTTTACTTCAGATCTATTCAAATTATCAAAGCAAAAACGTGGAATTTACCATTGAACTTAATATTCGTGTTATTCCATATAATTTCATTTTGGATATCGTAAGAATGTAGAAAATCAACAAAACGCATTTCGGCCCAAGTTGAAAGTGAATTACAATAAAACAGAGGAAATGTGTGTTTTTTACACAGTGAAAGTATATCACTCACTGAACAAATAAATTTAATTGGAATCCTCCCAATTTATTTATCCAGAAGAAGCTAAAATATTTCCATGGTTTCTTTGTGCTATTATCTTACAATTTCGACAACCAGGAAAGTATCAGTGACTTGAATCTAGCATTTAAATCTAACATTCCTAGACCACCTTCATACATAGAAAGATTAACAAACTGACTGGAACGTGGAGTTATTCCAACTCACATGGTTGTACCGCAAACCTTTTTTCTGAATAATACAGTAGTTTTAACCATATTCCACCAAACCTTTTCAAAACTGGACAGAAAGCATAATTTATTCCATGGTGAAATATTAATGCAATTCAAGTGGACGCCGATAATGTCGTTTATCCAGTTTTTTCTAATTCCAAAGGTTCGATGATCCAACCGTTCATTAAATCAAAACTTCGATAATTCCGAAGGTTCGTTTATCCGAAGTTTTTTAATTACGGAAAGGAAATGGGGTTCCCAATTCCGTAAATGAAACAAACCATAATATCATTTTCCACCAGTACGAACATTGCGATAAAAACGTCAAATTTCAAACTAATCAATAGAAATCATTTTATCAGACCAGAAAATATGTATACATGTAGCAATAACATAAAACAGTGAGAACCGTGTACTTGGAAAGACGGTTTGTGCATTACGTATTGGGAAACGGTAAACGTTTCGTCATCATTTACCAAACCAATTGAAAAAAGTAAGTTCCCCTGAAACTTTTTAATATATCTCGAGAAATATTTGAATAAATCTGTTCATTCAAACATCAAAGTATCCGGGTTTTTTGTTTTACCTACATTTTGATTGGTTATGTATGATTATTATGGTTTTTATTCCCGTCGGTACAAGAAAAAATGTAGCACTTTGTGTTTTATAATGCAATGCAGGGTTTATGTGTATACTATTTTCAATTATTTCCATCTTTAATCTTGTTAAGACACATAGTTTGTCATGGAGATTCATGAACTGTGTTAAATAATAATTTTGTCTGTTATTATTGAGTTGGCCAAAAAAGAGGAATTTAGAATAAAAGTCTAATTTAAAGGGGATGGGCAAAATAAAACAAAAATAAACAATATTAAAGTCTACGGGAAATTCTTAATCTAATTATCGTGCATGTTTCATATTGAAATTGTAAATCATTCAAGCAATACCCATGCTAAAGAAAAAGATTGAAACAAAAGCAAATAGTCAGGGTCCTCTGTTGAAAATAGGGATGCGTACTAAAGAATCTAACTTCCGAGTTTTCCCAATATTCAGCAGTACTTTTATAAACATCCAAAAATGAATGAATTTGTTCTTGCTATTTCAGAGAAGATTTTACAGACTTTAAAATGAAACCAAATGTGCAGCTAAGATTCTGTGACATTAACAATATGGTTTTGATTAAACTCGACAAAAGGGGAAAAGGAAGTCATTGGAACAAAGAATATTTTTGACGATAGCAAGATTTCAGTTATAAAAGTCATAGCAAATTTACATAACCAATGATAGGATAAACAAGTAAATTCTCTAATGATTCTAAATAAAATGATAATAATTAAGTAATTCCAGAAACATTTTCAATCAAACTCTATTTTCCGATATTTTTTCAGGTTTATAGAAACTAAACATACGAGAAAATGAAGAAGAATTGTGTATTCCTATCCTGATATTCCTAATAATTTGACCCCCAAATGTAATTAGCTTAGTCCATTACCCAAAATATTGAACAAGACTGATACACATTGTTTCTTATCTTTTGCACAATTCCTTGGCAAATGACCATCTCTGTTATAAATACATGGGACCATCTTTCCCTTGGGTTCGTCCATTGAGTACTCCAGGTATGTTTACATGTACAGATGTGAGCAAATATGAAGAAATAACATATGAATAACCTTTCCGACGATAAAACGACCATGTTACAGTAGTTCCATTGCTTTCCGGTAGAATATTCATAAATGTACAAGAAATGTACCACTCATTAAAAAATGACATTTTTTCAGCTTTTCGCTGGAATGACCTATTTCTAGGTTTGGCCCACATCCGATGGCAAAACCAACTTTAAAAACGTTAGGCCATTCGAGATATGCTACTTAAAAAATGACCTACAATTGGTATTTTTATTTTTTTTTAATGGGAAAATTGGCATTACCCCTGTAGTAATAATGGAATGATCCAACAATATATTTTAAGATTGTCTATATAGATCTTAGGAAGAAGGATGGAAGGAAAAATCCTGCAAGTTTCGTTTGAATGGGATAAACATAAATACATGTTTACTTTGAATGAAAATTCATACATATGTGACCCGCCGCCTCAAAACCTACAATAAGTCGCACGGACCACAACGTAGCAAACAGCCCAAAATAGTAAATTTGCTTGGATCAGTCGATTTTCTGTTTTTGATAGAAATGGGTAGTTTCATTATCAATCTATCATGTCTCAAGTTTGTGAGTCGTAATTCGACTTAGAAATATGTTTTTCGGTCATTTTAAAATGACTCCTTTTTTCACCTGTCCAGCTAATGAATGTTTGGAGAGCTTTTGTAATACTTTCATTTAATGCCAATTTACTATTTTACCTCTAAAGGTATTAGATTGATTTTTGGAGTGAGTAATAAATAGGTCCTCTTGGAGCAGCATGCCAAAATTCAGCCTAATCTGATAATCCCTTCATAACGGTTGCTATGGCCATTTGAATACCCAGTTTTACTTGGGCGCACACAGAGAGCGAAGGTTTAGCACTCTTTTGTTCCGAACTTAAACGGCCATTTTCTCTGAATAGGAGTTATTGATTGCTGGTTACATACTGATTCTAAATGTGATATTTAAAGGTGTTATCATTGAGTAAACTAGGCAAGTGGTGATATACCATTGGAAAGCTGAAAATCTCTACTTTCAGAAAATATATAACACAAAAAAAAAAATTTTGGGCGACTTATTGTAGGTTTTGAGGCGTCGGGTCACATATGTTCTTATGGCTCCTTGACCCCCCAACAAGTAAATGAGATTAATATTAAAAATACCCACATCCGTCTAACATAGAATCAGCATCGAAAACGGAACAGTCTGTATATACAGACCCATGTGAACGACGACAATTTATCATGTATGTATTTTCGCTTTTTTCCCCGTTTTCACGCAATGCTTTGATATGAATGATGTTATATGTATCTTTTAATGAATAAATATTAAAAATTGGGCCATAAGATATCTTAATTTAATCATTTTCTCTAAAATGAACACGATTTGGGTCTTCTTTCCGTAATTAGTCAATTACGGTATCCTCTTACCTACAAATCTAGATTCGTACATCGCAAAAGCCTCCTCGAGTTTTCTCAATTTTATAAATTCTAAGATGCCATAAGTAACACATCTTTTCATGTAAACGGGATGTTTGTATCACCAGCATTCATCTTCGCTGCCATTTTTGACATTTTGGAACAGTTTGGGAAAAACTGAGCCTCAAAATATGTTTGGGTAATTGACGATAATTCCAATAAACTGTGATATAAGACTATGTTTTTTCGCCGGTGAGTATCGATATCATTGAGTTGTCGTTTATCATGTCTTCGTGAAACAGTTATGACTGTCATGGAGTTGATTTGATGAAACGACCCCCTGGCTAATAATATCCGAGATCCTTTGGAAGCGCTGAATAGAGACGTTTTTATAATGTGATATGCACTATACAGGAACGGACTAGAAGTAGTAATAGTAGGAACAGTAGTAGAAGTAGTAAATGGATCCTTATTATTATCAATATTGTTGTTGTTATTAATATTCCATCCCATGTGTCAAGATACGCTGTCATGAATTTTATATCATGCACGATATCATGCACATATTTAGAAAGACACTCCTGACATTTCCCTACCTGACATTTCCCTAACTACCATCAATAATTTTAATTAGATATAGCAGTATGATCTGCATTTTCACAAAACGTTATCATGAGTAAAGTGATGACCCAGCGACGCGTTAGATGGCCTTGTATAGTTTATGCTGTTGGAGGGATGGGGCTTTGGGTACGTGTGGGTACGTGATATAAAATAAGGGGCAGATAGCAGATTGACATGATGAAGGGAAAACAAAAACTATTCTAATACCCAACATATCCAACATATCTGGACGACTAACCCCTAGGACAGTTACGCCTATAAGGCTATGCCCTGTACTACTACTCGGACAGCTACATGTACCTCCACACGTCCCCTAGGACATCCCTAAGTTAAAAAGCGCTAAATTAATTTTCCATTTGATAAATGTATTTTGCATCTTATTTCTTATTTATTTGTTGTTTCATTGGTCTGTAGATTCTTTGTCATTTATGCGCCGAACCAATTTTTCTATTAGATATAAACATTTTGCGTTGTATACTTCATTCATTTCATCTTTTATTAGGGTTGTAGATTCTTGGAATGTTCATTTCGATAAAATCATTTTGGGTTGTATACTTCATTCTTTTTGTTTTACTTGGGTTGTATCCCTAAGTTAAGCGCCAAATCAATTTTCGAATCGATAAATGCATTTTGCGTCTTAGTTCTAATTTATTTGTTGCTACATTTGGTCTGTAGATTCTTTGTCATTCATGCGCCGAACCAATTTTCTATTCGATATAAACATTTTGTGTTGTATACTTCATCTATTTGATGATTTATTTGGGTTGTATATTATCCATAAGTTACGCGCCAAATCAATTTCCAATCATTAAAAAAAATAATTATCCTTATTTAGGTACATGTACATTTTATTCACAACTTTCAATCAACTTTAGCCATAGACAAAATAAATTCATCCAGAATAAACTCTGATTTCTCTAAGTTAGAATGCACTGAATGAAATTGTCTGCAGGGGGGGGGGGGGGGGATTTGTCAAATGTAAATATTTTTTTCCGATCAGAATTTCCTCTGCAAAAATCATTTAAAGGAAGGGAGGCTAGTGCGTTCTACAATCTAGTCTTTATCCTCCTTTCCCCATAAATCCGCCATTTTTTTTGCATTCTGAAATCAAAACGGTTTCAGATGCCTCTGAAACAGTTGGTATAATACAGGTTTGCCTTGATGTCTAGGTCCACAAAAATAACGCAAAGGATAATATAAGAAATTTGTTCTGGATGATATTTTTCATCTAAAACTTTTGTTATTTTTACAGAATCGATTTGTTACCCTGTGGTTCTTATCACATTTGTCGCCATGTTCCTATCCGGCATTCCTTATCAGTGCTCTTATACCTACTCTCCGAGGAGGAAAAGTGCACGTAAAACAATTCCACCTGGGCAACTTTCCATAGGACAGTGTCCTTATAACAACTACCACTAGAACAAACTATCCCTAGGACGATGTCCCTATAACAACTACCACTAGGACAAACTATCCCTAGGACAATGTCCCTATAACAACTACCTGCTAGAACAAACTATCCCTTGGACAATGTCCCTATAACAACTACCACTAGGACAAACTATCCCTAGGACTATGTCCATATAACAACTACCACTAGGACAAAATATACCTAGGACAATGTCCCTATAACAACCACCACTAGGACAAACTATCCCTAGGACTATGTCCATATAACAACTACCACTAGGACAAGTATACCGTTAAGACAATTTCTTCCTTGAAATATATCACAAGGACAACTATCCCTAAACAGGGGACAGTTACCCCTGAACAATAACTTTCAGTCAACAACGCCCATAGACATTTCCCTAATTACCCATCGGTAAACTTACCCGAGGCAATTATTGTCCCAGGGTGCACGTTTGGGTTTTGAAATGTGCTTTTTCTTTTTGATTTGATTTGATTTGATTTGATTTGATTTGATTTGTTTCCACAATCGGTTTACATAAAGCATGAGAAATATAAACATAAGCATATGGCATAATACAAAGGATAAAACATATATCATGACAATTCAGTATAATAAATAACTTCCAGTAAAAGTAATAAACATATACAGTATATACACTTGTGGGGGAACCTATTAAAAGCGAGGCTTGTCGAGTCAGGTCCCCATTTAGCGATAAAAGGAGCTGGAAAGTAAAATGGAGAGATTTAGATGAGAAGAAACAAAGAAAGGACGGGAATCAGCAGATGGAAACAAAAGAAAACATATAAAAATTAAGTAGCTATAGAGTGAAAGAGAGATAGAGAGAGTGTGTGTGTGGAGAGAGAGAGAGAGAAAAGAAAAGAGAGATAGAGAAGAAAGAAGAGAGAAGGGAGAAGAGAGAAGCGAAGTACAGATCGAGATCAGCAACCATGCAGCATTCTAGTATATGGTTTCAGCAAAAGAGATTTCAATTGTTTTTTAAAATGATGCAGTCTCTCTATTTCCTTAAGGTCTGGATCGAGACTGTTCCAAAATTTGGGACCTGTAAAGATTCTGAGCTGTTGTGAGGTTGGTTTCTCCGCGATATAAACATTTTGCGTTGTATACTTCATCCATTTTAAGTTTTATTTGGGTTGTATATTTTCCATTAGGTACGCGCCAAATCAACTTCCAATTCGATTAAAAAAATATTTTGCGTTGTATACTTCATTCATTTCATATTTTATTTGGGTTGCATAATCATCCCTAAGTTAATAAGCGCTAAATTAATTTTCGATTCGATAAATGTATTTTGCGTCTTATTTCTAATTTATTTGTTGTTTCATTTGGCCTGTAGATTCTTTGTCATTAAAACATACATATGGAAAAAGGTGAAATATTGACACCAGAATGAGTATACTAATAACAAAGGTGAAAAACAATGATAATGAACAAATTGATGAGAGAAACATGAAATCCTGTTGGAGATAATCTGTGGAGAAAAACAAGTCATCCTGTTGACGAAAGACATTACGGTTAAAAACATACATGTGGAAAAAGGGTGAAATAATGACATCAGAATGAGTATCCTAATGATGAATATAATGAATGCTAGGAATGAAACAACAAAACAAATTGAGGAGAGAAACATGAAATCCTGTTGAGGGAAGCAATTGTGGTTAAAATACATGTGGAAAAAACGGTTGATAAATGATGACATCAGGAGTTGCCTGTGGAGGGAAAGGTGATGAACAATGGTAATCATGTACAACCTGTGGAAAAAAATATAACACTAGTTATTGTTGGAAGAGTGAAATGTCGCTGATCTGTAAACCCTTGTCCTGTGTAACTGTGTTATGTCTATGTCTGTGTTCACGGACCCTCCTGGTGTACCAGTTGGAAGCGGGGGCTACAAGTTTGGTGTCTTCCCAGTGAATCTGGTGATCACGAGTGACAGAATGATTGATAATGGCAGATTGGTCGTAGTGACCAAGTCTCCCATGGGCACGGTGTTCCTTGATGCGAGATTTGATGTCCCTCCCAGTCTCTCCGATGTAGACCTGACCGCAGGAACATGGAATGCGGTACACTCCTGGTTTGCTGTCGGGAGAAGCTGTGTCTTTGTGTGTGTAGAGAGACCCGTATGTTAGCCTTCTGCAGGACTCGTTGAATGCGGTGAGAGACTTGACCTGTGTAGGGAATAGTGGAGCTGGAGGAAGGAAGAAGAAAACGATAAACTCGTGGAGGGTTTTCCCTTACAAAAATATCCTGTGGTATTCCTGTGGTATTTCTATGGTACTTTATAATACCACAGAAAATACCACAGGGATGAAGAGGTACCACACATAAGCATGTGGTACTGCAGAGGTGTAGCCTGTGGTACCCATGTGGTATGAAAAATACCATAAGAAATACCACAAAGAAAAACTATACCACAAAAATACCATACAGCAGTGCTGTGGTATTTATAAAGTACAGTGTACTACCACAGAAAATACCACAGGGATAAAAAGGCCCACACAGATTCCTGTGGTACTGCAGATGAGTAGCCTGTGGTACATACTTGGAACTAAAAATACCACAGGGATGAAGAGGTACCACACATAAGCATGTGGTACTGCAGAGGTGTAGCCTGTGGTACCCATGTGGTATGAAAAATACCATAAGAAATACCACAAAGAAAAACTATACCACAAAAATACCATACAGCAGTGCTGTGGTATTTATAAAGTACAGTGTACTACCACAGAAAATACCACAGGGATAAAAAGGCCCACACAGATTCCTGTGGTACTGCAGATGAGTAGCCTGTGGTACATACTTGGAACTAAAAATACCACAGGGATAAAGAGGTACCACACATAAGCATGTGGTACTGCAGAGGTGTAGCCTGTGGTACCCATGTGGTATGAAAAATACCATAAGAAATACCACAAAGAAAAACTATACCACAAAAATACCATACAGCAGTGCTGTGGTATTTATATAGTACAGTGTAATACCACAGAAAATACCACAGGGATGAAAAGGCCCACACAGATTCCTGTGGTACTGCAGAGGAGTATAGCCTGTGGTACATACTTGGAACTAAAAATACCACAGGGATGAAAAGGCCCACACAGATTCCTGTGGTATGTGTCGCCTGTGGTACCCATGTGGTATGACAAATACCATAAGAAATACCACAAAGAAAAACTATGCCACAAAAATACCATACAGCAGTGCTGTGGTATTTATATAGTACAGTGTAATACCACAGAAAATACCACAGGGATGAAAAGGCCCACACAGATTCCTGTGGTACTGCAGAGGAGTATAGCCTGTGGTACATACTTGGAACTAAAAATACCACAGGGATGAAAAGGCCCACACAGATTCCTGTGGTATGTGTCGCCTGTGGTACCCATGTGGTACCCATTTACCCACAGGAAATACTACAAAGAAAATTTACCACAGAAATATCATACAACAGTGCTGTACTGTTGTACAGTGTGACAAGGCTGTAAGAGATACCATACAGATTCCTGTGGTGCTGCAGAGGAGTAGCCTGTGGTACATACTTGGACCTAAAAATACCACAGGGATGAAAAGGCCCACACAGATTCCTGTGGTATACTGCAGATGTGATCGCCTGTGGTAGCCATGTGGTAAAAGAAATACCACAGGAAATACTACAAAGAAAATGTACCACAGAAATATCATACGACAGTGCTGTGTTATTTATGATTTTTTTACAGCCGTGTACACTGTACCACATAAATAACACAGCACGTACTGTTGTCTGATATTTCTGTAGTACATTTTTCTTTGTAGTATTTCCCGTGGTATTTCTTTTACCACATGACTACCACAGGCGATCACATCTACAGTACCACAGGAATCTGTGTGGGCCTTTTCATCCCTGTGGTATTACACTGTACTATATATATACCACAGCACTGCTGTATGGTATTTTTGTGCTATAGTTTTTCTTTGTGGTATTTCCTATGGTATTTTTCATACCACTGTACTATATAAATAACACAGCACCGCTGTATGGTATATATATATATAGTACAGTGTAATACCACAGGGATGAAAAGGCCCACACATATTCCTGTGGTACTGCAGATGTGATCGCCTGTGGTAGTCATGTGGTAAAAGAAATACCACAGGAAATACTACAAAGAAAAATGTACCACAGAAATATCATACAACAGTACGTGCTGTGTTATTTATGTGGTACAGTGTACACAGCTGTAAAAGATACCACATAAATCATAAATAACACAGCACTGTCGTATGATATTTCTGTGGTACATTTTTCTTTGTAGTATTTCCTGTGGTATTTCTTTTACCACATGGCTACCACAGGCGATCACATCTGCAGTATACCACAGTAATCTGTGTGGGTCTTTTCATCCCTGTGGTATTTTTAGGTCCAAGTATGTACCACAGGCTACTCCTCTGCAGCACCACAGGAATCTGTATGGTATCTCTTACAGCCTTGTCACACTGTACAACAGTACAACACTGTTGTACAGTGTGACAAGTCTGTAAGAGTTACTATACAGCAGTGCTGTGGTATATATATCTTCATCCCTGTGGTATTACACTGTACTATATATATACCACAGCACTGCTGTATGGTATATATATAGTACAGTGTAATACCACAGGGATGAAAAGGCCCACACAGATTCCTGTGGTATACTGCAGATGTGATCGCCTGTGGCAGCCATGTGGTAAAAGAAATACCACAGGAAATACTAGAAAGAAAAATGTACCACAGAAATATCATACAACAGTACGTGCTGTGTTATTTATGTGGTACAGTGTACACGGCTGTAAAAGATACCACATAAATCATAAATAACACGGCACTGTCGTATGATATTTCTGTGGTACATTTTTCTTTGTAGTATTTCCTGTGGTATTTCTTTTACCACATGACTACCACAGGCGATCACATCTGCAGTACCACAGGAATCTGTGTGGGCCTTTTCATCCCTGTGGTATTACACTGTACTATATATATACCACAGCACTGCTGTATGGTATTTTTGTGCTATAGTTTTTCTTTGTGGTATTTCCTATGAAATTTTTCATACCCTCAGAAGATGCCTCAGAATGAATAGCTCGAAACACATTGAATTATTTCAATCAGTTAGTGAATTCTGAACACTTTAGTACGTTTAATATCAGGGGCCTGTAACATTTATAAAGATACAATAAATCTTACAATCAATTGTAACTCTTTAGTACATGGTTTGCCATAGACTTACGATTGATCAATTGTAAGATTGAGTTGTCTCTTTATGTTACGGGCCCCAAATTAAAGTGCTATTAAGCATCAATACCATCGCGACGCGTCTACAGGCCTATTGATTACCAACATATTACATTTCATTGCAAAATGGTCTGAATCTAATAGACTATGCACAAGCAACTGCACACACACAGACACACACATGTATTGGTACACCAGTACACACCATAGAGTTGAGTTCTGTGTATAACTCTATGGCAGACACTATGGCAGACATATTTGGCAATATGCCAGCCGTTACATTAACACGGTCTTTGCATGCATGCAGTTCGGGCATGCGCAGCTATCTAGAGATTCAAATGATCTACAACAGCCAGTGATTGCAAATGAAAGGCAGAACATGTGCCTACAAGATTTCTGGATTATAAACTTCATTTCAAAGGTGAGCAATGGCAATGTATTTTATGAAGTAATAGCAATTCATTTAATATTATTCACTTTCTTGATGGGTATTTTTGTACTGAGCATCACTCGACAGTTGATGAGTGAGAGTAATGAATGAAGGTTTAAGTACTTAAGACAGTTAAGCTTGTAGTTCCACCTATTCATATACATGTATTCGTTGTTTTTGTCCTATGGTGGGTATCAACTTTCTGCATGCATGTTTGATAAATCAAATAAGCGATGCTACGTTATTTTATGAGTAGATAGACCTATAGTGTCCCTGAAAAGAGCCAAAATTATTCAAACATTATGTAGAGGCTGCATGGCCGGCAGGGGGGGGGGGGGGGGTGGGGGAGTTGCATCTGATCATTCGGTGCATAAATTTTGTTAGATGTATCAAATTTAATGACGAATCCGGAGGATTTAATAAAATTTACTTTGCAATAGTTGCTCAGGGACACTATAGGTCTATCTACTCATAAAATAACGTAGCATCGCTTATTTGATTTATCAAACATGCATGCAGAAAGTTGATACCCACCATAGGACAAAAACAACGAATACATGTATATGAATAGGTGGAACTACAAGCTTAACTGTCTTAAGTACTTAAACTTTCATTCATTACTCTCACTCATCAACTGTCGAGTGATGCTCAGTACAAAAATACCCATCAAGAAAGTGAATAATATTAAATGAATTGCTATTACTTCATAAAATACATTGCCATTGCTCACCTTTGAAATGAAGTTTATAATCCAGAAATCTTGTAGGCACATGTTCTGCCTTTCATTTGCAATCACTGGCTGTTGTAGATCATTTGAATCTCTAGATAGCTGCGCATGCCCGAACTGCATGCATGCAAAGACCGTGTTAATGTAACGGCTGGCATATTGCCAAATATGTCTGCCATAGTGTCTGCCATAGAGTTATACACAGAACTCAACTCTATGGTGTGTACTGGTGTACCAATACATGTGTGTGTCTGTGTGTATCCCTGCAGTATCCTTGATCATGAGAAGAGGAGACTGATAGTGTACATGTTATACTTGTACTTGTTATACTTAACAATTAGCCACTTGTGCATTCTTTCAAAATTGTAATCAAGAGGAAAACTGTGTTCTTCTAAACAAGAGACAATATTTCAGATATGTGTTAGTTGTGTATATTTAAGATTATAGTCATGTCCATTCATAGGAATGTAACTGCTGTCCTCATGAAAGTAGCATTTTTAACTGAGAAATGACCAGTAACAAAATTTTGCAATGTCCCTCAACTCTCTAGTGAGCGTGTGTGAAGAACATTTTATTTGACCAAGTTTATGAGTGATCACACATCAAAGGAAACTGTCGCTCTTCAAAATTCACAATGGTCTCTTCATAAGCTCATTGTACCAAGAATTCTTGGTACAATGAGCTTTTGAAGAATGTTCTTCACACATGCTAGCTAGAGAGTTTTGTACTCATGACTTATTTCATTCAAGTCTTGTGCATCTTTTCGGACAGAAAAAAAAAAGAATGTTTCAAAAGTATTATGGCGGTATTCATGAACTGTACTATTCAACTCTCAATATAATCATTAAATCAAACTGTAACATGGGAGCCTGGAACTGGCCTCCAAATTGGAAAATTTGCAGAGGACTTTGGTAGTTCTCAACTACTCATCGAGCATAATTTCATGTAGGTGTAAGATGCCAAAAGGGGAGCTCCTCAACAAATGTTGAACTTCAATGTCTTCTGAATTCAGGTTTTAGTGCTACATTCATTCTTGGAGCTTTTTTTTTTTCTCATTCCTGAATTAACTCAATACTGCCTCCCTTTTTTCCATGTAGTATCTGTTCAGGGATTTGAATCATATGTTACTAGTGTTTCAAAGTTAATTTCTTTACAGTTATCGGTCAATTTTACTTCAATACTTTACCTGCCTTTTACCTTGAGAGTTTGTACCACACAAATATTTATTGAGGTACACTCTGTATTTATTGCATGGCGACATGTTTTTATTATATATCTATCTTAAATGAAACTGATAAGTTCCTCAAGAATTTGTAAGTGTATATCAGATTACCAGCAAAGTGTATATACTTTTCCTATTTCTTTTTTTAAAGAGAGAGAATATCTGCAAATGCTTGAGGGACTTACAAGTTGTGCAGAGTTTAAATATCAGTATACACGTAGCAGTATATATATGTATATTTCCTTTTATTAAAAGTGAAGGAATTTGTTCCCTTAACTTGCAATTTCCACTTTCATTATATGTAGTAAAACGTGTTGGTCTGTAGTATTCTGATGGGATCATGCTCGATGGTGAATTATTTTGTGAATGTGGTAATACAGTGCAAGTCACAATTCTTCTACCTGTTAACCTGCAAGCGCTGAATTCAATAGATATGGTCCGGTGATCACACTGTGATCCTATTGTGATAAGCTTTTGCAGGTTAACAGGTAGCAGAAGAATTGTGACAGGCACTGTACTTGGCAAAACCGCACACCAGTAGCATGCATCAGTACCAAACAGAAAACCCACACAGTAGTATGACAGAGCGATACCACAGAGTATCACATATTGACACCGGCACAAGACTTCCACACAGCAATACCACATAGGAGTACCACAGAGCTTTACCACAGAGGAGTACCACACAGCTATACCACAGTGGAGTACCATACAGCTATACCACAGGGGAATACCAAATAGCAGTACCACAGGAGTACCTCACAGCAATACCACAGACGAGTACCACACAGCAATACCACAGATGAGTACCACACAGTAATACCACAGATGAGTACCACACAGTAATACCACAGGGAAACTACAGAGCAATACCACAGGGTAATACTACAGAAATACTACAGAGAAGTACCACACAGCAATACTACAGAGGAGTACCGCAAAGCAATACCACAAGGGAGTACCACATAGTAATACCATATGAGAGTAGCTGTGTGGTACTCTCATATTCAGTATGGTATTTTTGTGTGGTACTTCTCTGTGGTATTGGCCTATGTCCAAAGGTGAACTCAGGTATTGCTGTGTGGTACATCTGTGTGGTACTGGTTTGCGGTACCGCTATGCGGTGTGTGGTAAACATCCGTTGCCCTATGGTATACCACATGAATTGCTATGTGGTACAGCTATGTGGTACTGCTGTGTGGTACAGCCATGTGGTACTGCTGTGTGGTACAGCCATGTGGTACTGCTGTGTGGTACAGCCATGTGGTACAGCCATGTGGTACTGCTATGTGGTATTGCTGTGTGGTACAGCTATGTGGTACTGCTATGTGGTACAGCCATGTGGTATTGACGTGATTTGTGTGGTATATGTCCCAAAATACCACATGTATTGCTGTGTGGTACAGCCATGTGGTACTGCTGTGTGGTACAGCCATGTGGTACAGCCATGTGGTACTGCTATGTGGTACAGCTATGTGGTACTGCTATGTGGTACTGCTATGTGGTACAGCCATGTGGTACTGCTATGTGGTATTGCTGTATGGTACAGCTATATGGTACTGCTATGTGGTACAGCCATGTGGTACTGCTATGTGGTACAGCCATGTGGTATTGACGTGATTTGTGTGGTATATGTCCCAAAATACCACATGTATTGCCGCGTGGTACAGCCATGTGGTACTGCTGTGTGGTACAGCCATGTGGTATAGCCATGTGGTACTGCTATGTGGTACAGCCATGTGGTACTGCTATGTGGTATTGCTGTATGGTACAGCTATGTGGTACTGCTATGTGGTACAGCCATGTGGTACTGCTGTGTGGTACAGCCATGTGGTACAACCATGTGGTACTGCTGTGTGGTAGAGGTGTGTGGTATTGACGTGATTTGTGTGGTATATGTCCAAAAATACCACATGTATTGCTGTGTGGTACTGGCATGCGGTATTGCTTTGTGGTATTGTTTTGTGGTATTAACATGTGGTAATGGGCCCGGGGTTCTGTGGTATACGTCCCAAAATACCACAAGATCCACAGGGGAATTCCATGGGTATTTTTCTTGTGGTATTTTCTATGTGGTAATCCCGTGTGGTATTGATGTGTGGTACTTCTATGTGGTAAATGTCCCAAAAAACCACAGGAATTTTCCTATGGTATATCCTATGGTATATCCTGTGGTAACGTTGTGAAAATTTTTGTAAGGGTTATTTGGTCTGTACGTACATGCTATGTAAGTTATGCGCCGAACCAGTTTTTAGTGGCTTGCCACTGCCATAAATTTGATATCTTGTAAATATTGGTGGCAAGTTAGTTTCACAATGGTTTGTGAACCAGTGGAACCGAGATCGACAGCAGGCCCGTAACTAGGGGGGGGGGGGGGGGGGGGGGTTCAGGGGGTTCGAACGAACCCCCCCCCCCCCCCCCCCCCCCCCCCCCCCCCCCGTTGGCGAGCAGGGGTCCGCTAAAAAAAAAAAAAAGAAGCGAGGAGAGAGATGATGGAAAGGGGGGAAAAATGATAAAATGTCGGTCTTTCCGTCTATTTAATACATTTTATTTTGATTTTGCCTAATCTGGCAAATCTATAATTAATCAATGTCGTCTTTCACCATTCATTTTCGAATTTTGTTCATTATGCCATGTTGCAATCGATTTTCTTTCAAAGCGTCATTCAAAGAATTATTCAAATTCGTTTGCAGTATCGCCCCCAAACTGGCGAGCAGAAATCTGCTTCAACAACAACAACAACAAAAAGAATCATTAGGCGAAAAAAATTATCCAAAGTGACATCAGAATAGTGATTTTTTAGGTTAAATCATTAAAAACATTTCCATACCAACTGGCTTCGATAGGGGAGAGGCGCACAAGGGGGTCACGTGAAAGGGGAGAGAGGAAGGAAAGTGGAAAATAATGTGAGATAATAACGTTTCCAGTCGGGTTTCCTTCACTTTGAATACTTGCTATTGTCCTGCATCTTAATAATAAGGCCTAGATAATATACGTCTTTCGCCATTCATTTTCGGAATTTATTGTTCATTTTGCTATCGATTTTGTCAAAGACTGAAAGAGTATAAAGAGTTATTCAAATCGTCACCCGCTCGTTGTAAGGTCTTGTCTATGTGACGAATTTGAATGACAATTTCTTGAAATCGACTTCTCAAAGATGGATTTGATGAACATTTTGCAGCGGATTGCCAGGTCGGACGAATTCGAATAAAATCTGACGAAAATGAATGAGATATGGAAAAGAGAGAGGGGTATTTAATGTCTCTGTTCACTTTAAAATGAAAATTTTTCCCGCTCTCAAATTGCATAGAGTACTCCTGGCGGACCCGGTCTAGTCATTCAGGCCCTTAAATTATGGCCCTCTAATACAGCCTGTTCAACCGGAGTGCCATGAGAGTATTTTATAAGCATCGACTTCTTGAAAACTATAATCAGAAATAACAAGATGCCCCAATATAAAATTTGGGGTGTTTTGGAAACATTTGGGAGATAGTAAAGCGCTTTTTCGTCGCTCGCTTCGCTCATTCACCCAAACTCTGAAACGAGATGCGAGAATATTTCCATAGTATATGTCATTGTAATATGTCCATGAATATTCAATGTTATGACAATTTTCGGGCACGTCACTGCCTTATCGCCACCGCGCCCAGAAATTAGGGTTACCTTACTTTCTATATTGAAATGAGCAACAAATTAAAGTGCATTTTTCTTCGCTCGCTTCGCTCGCTCGCAAATCTTAGAAATGAGATAGTTTCAGGCAGCGAGGTCCATGAATATTTCCATAGGATGTTATTGCAATATTCAGGCACGTCGTTGCCCTATCGCCATGACACCCAAATACTTGTTAGGTCCACTTTCTTTATTGAAATGCGCAACAGCAAAGTAAAGTGCATTTTTTCCTCGCTCGCTTCGCTCGCTCGCAAACCTTATAAACGAGATGTTTCATGCAGCGAGGTCCATAAATATTCAGTGTTATGGCAATTTTCGGCACGTCACTGCCCTATCACCATGGCGCCCAGATATTCGGGTTGATTTTCTATAAAAGAACAGCAAAGTGCCCCCCCCCCCCCCACCCCGTTCGCTGCACTTCCTAAAACTTTATTAATATGAATGATTCCTACATGTGGCAGCTAGATGACCTATTGGTGACTAATGAAATAAAATTTTGCCATTTAAAAGTACATTTTATTTTTCTCTCGCTCGCTTTGCTCGCTCGCAGTATTTGGAATCCAACACAGTGGTAGTATATGTTCGGGCTTCACATTTGACCCACCCCCTGTCAAATTTTGACTACGCTCATGCCCATATCCTTGTAGGGGCACACCCCCTGACCCGACACCCCTACTCGGTCGCTTCGCTCCCTCAGAAAGGTCCACTTTTTTCAATGTTGAACCCCCCCCCCCCCCCCCGCAAAAATCCTAGTTACGGGCCTGGACAGTTCCTCCAGTTTTTTACCATCGGGGATGAAGCAACGTTTTCCATGGATGGAATGGTAAACAACCACGATGAGCACGAGTATGCTGAACTCCATCATCCACCAGGATATGCTTTTAATAAGAACATGAGCAGGGAGAAAGTGAGTGTCTGGATTGGTCTTTGTGGCAATGGTTCATTGGTGGGACCTTACTTTTTTAAAGGCAACATCAATGGCCAGGCGTGCCTTGACATGCTGAACAATTTTATTGTGTCTGAGATGGAACAGATGTTCCCCCGACAATGACGTGGAGCATTCCGCAGGGCCTGGTGGGCTCAGGATGGGGCCCCAGCCCACAGACTTCTTGCCGTGAGGAATCGTTTGACTGAACTCTTTGCCAATCGCATCATTGCTCTTCATTTCCCAGTTGAGTGGCCTGCACGTTCACCAGATCTGACACCATGCGATTTCTTTCTTTGGGGGTATCTTAAAGGAAAAGTGTTCCAAACCCCACCGGCCACAATTCAGGAGCTGAGGCAACGGATAACAGGTGAAGTGAACCGATTACGACAAGATCAGGGAATGATCAGGCGTGCTGTCAGGGACATGAGGAGGCGTTGCGAGCTTTGCATCGAAAGGAATGGCGGTCATGTCGAGGGTACAAATCCCTAAGCTATGCTCGTAGGAAATCAAATCTTCCAATCAAAAGTGCAATTCTAACTTGCCACAGTGATGATTTGACACCCATTCACTAAGTTGAATCATGCTCAGTCATGCATGAGAGTTACATAACCTACGTGGTATCATTGGACAGAGGACTTATTGGAGTATCTAACCATGAAAAAATATTGTGTAAATATTTTATAGTTTTCTGAAAATTTGCCGTTGAAGTTGGGTTTACTTTTTTTAGAGACACCCTGTATACTAGAACGGATTAGAAGTAGTAGTAGCAGCAGTGGTAGAAGTAGTAAAAGGATCCTTATTATTATCAATATTGTTGTTATTAATATTCCATCCCATGTGTCAAGATACGCTGTCATGTATTTTATATCATGCACGATCATAATTATTTAGAAAGACACTCCTGACATTTCTCTACCTGATATTTCCCTAACTACCATCAATAATTCTAATTAGATATAGCAGTTACTGCTTCACAACATCGAGAGCTGCATTTTGCCTTATTAATAAACTTCCTCTGCATTTTCACAAAACGTGATCATGAGTAAAGTGATGACCCAGCGACGCGTTTGATGGCCTTGTATAGTTAATGCTGTTAGAGGGATGGGGCTTTGGGTACGTGGGGGTACGTGATATAACTACCATCAATAATTCTAATTAGATATAGCAGTTACTGCTTCACAACATCAAGAGCTGCATTTTGCCTTATTAATAAACTTCTTCTGCATTCTCACAAAACGTGATCATGAGTAAAGTGATGACCCAGCGACGCGTTTGATGGCCTTGTATAGTTAATGCTGTTAGAGGGATGGGGCTTTGGGTACGTGGGGGTACGTGATATAAAATAAGGGGCAGATAGCAGATTGACATGATGAAGGGAAAACAAAAACTATTTTAATACCCAACATATCCAACATATCTGGACGACTAACCCCTAAGACAGTTACGCCTAGGGCTATGCCCTGTATTACCACTCGGACAGCAACATGTACCTCCGCACGTCCCCTAGGACGTCCCTAAGTTAATAAGCGCTAAATTAATTTTCCATTTGATAAATGTATTTTGCATCTTATTTCTAATTTATTTGTTGTTTCATTTGGTCTGTAGATTCTTTGTCATTTATGCGCCGAACCAATTTTCTATTCGATATAAACATTTTGCGTTGTATACTTCATCCATTTCATCTTTTATTTGGGTTGTATATTATCCATTAGTTACGCGCCAAATCAATTTCCAATCGTTAAAAAAAAAACATTTTGCGTTGTATACTTCATTCATTTCATAATTTATTTGGGTTGCATAATTATCCCTAATTAGGTACATGTACATTTTATTCACAATTTTCAATCAACTTTAGCCATAGACAAAATAAATTCATTCAGAATAAACTCTCATTCCTCTAAGTTAAAATACACTGAATGAAATTGTCGGTAGGGGGGGGGGGGGGGGGGGGTGGGGATGCAAATATTTTTTTCCGATCAGAATTTTCTCTACAAAAATCATTTAAAGGGAGGAAGGCTAGTGCGTTCTACGATGTAGTCTTTATGCCTCCTTTCCCCATAAATCCGCCATTTTAATAATAATAATAATATTCAGTTCTTGTATAGCGCATAACACATTGCCTTGGCATGTCCCTATGCGCTTGTATAGCAGAAAAAGAAAGAACAGCATATAGAATATATAGAACTGCTTTAAAGCAAGAAAAACAAAGTACATTTGGTGTTCGGCACTGGGTTCATATGCATGCAAATCAAGTGTTGAATAAATGCTTCTTAAGCATAGCCTTAAACTTATCTAAATCAGCAATACTTCGTAGATCATTTGGGGCCGAGTTCCATAAAACTGAAGCAGCATGTACAAAAGAGCGTTTACCATAAGATTTGGTCTTTATCATAGGAACAACAAACAGATTTTTTGTGCTTGACCTTAAGCTACGAGCTGGCTGGTATGAACTGAACAATTCAGATACGTATTCTGGGGCTATTCCATAGAAGCATTCATAGGCAAAGACAAGTAGTTTAAACAGTATGCGATTATGAACAGGAAGCCAATGCAAGTTTCGTAAGACAGGGGTTATTGATTCGTATTTTCGGGTCCTAGTAACTAGTCTTGCTGCTGCATTTTGTAATTTTCTAATTTTTTGTTGTGGTAATCCAAACATGAGGCTATAGCAGAAGTCAATGTGACATAAGAGGAACGCATGTACCAGTTTTTCAGTTGTACGTTTGTCCAAATAATGGCGTATTTTACCAATTCTGTAAAGCGCGTATGAAGCAGCACGACATTTGCGCAATATAAAGTTCTCAAATGTCATTCGAGAATCAAAGATCACTCCCAAATTCCTACAAGATTGGCTTGCTTGAACTAACGCTCCATCGATATCTAGTGCATTAATAGGTTGTGACTCACGAAAACGTGAGGATATATGGAGAAATTCTGTTTTGCTACTGTTAAGTTTGAGGCAATTGACTTGGGACCATTCCTTAATAGCCTGAATGCAAGGCAAGATTTCGTCGGCTGGATCAAAACTACTTGACTTTTCAAATGAAACATACAGTTGTGTATCATCAGCATAGAACATTTTTTGTACATTATACTGATCTATGAGTGATTCAAGTGGAGCAGTATATAATGTAAATAGAATCGGACCAAGTACAGATCCTTGCGGGACTCCCTGTTTAATGAGGTGAGATGATGATTGTTCACCATCAATGACCACACGATGACTTCGGTCTAAAAGATACGATTCAAACCACTTCAAGACCTGGCCTCTTAATCCAAATTTGTTTTTTAGTCGTGTCAGGAGAATGTCATGTCGTATGGTGTCAAAAGCAGCTGAAAAATCTAGCAATACTAGAATTGCTTCTTCACCTTTATCCAATGCTATTAGCACGTCATTCGTAACTCTAAGAAGAGCTGTTTCAACACCATAAAACTGACGATAACATGACTGAAATTTAGCATATAGGTTATTTTCCTGAAGATGATCTTTTTTTTTCAAGGATCTTTGCAAAGAATTTCAGATTGGCAATTGGACGATAATTCTTAAGATCGTCTTTATTCAATGAATTTCCTTTAAGTTTAGGCCGAATGTTTGCGAGTTTGAAGTTATCTGGGAAACATCCTGTTGTAAAAGAATCATTTACAATATTGGTCATAATTGGTACTAATTTATTTAACAATTTCTTTAGGATTGGGTCTAGGTCACAAGAAGTAGAGTTGGATTGTACAATTACCCGACGTACTTCCTGAGCAGTAACTGGTCTAAAGCTTTGAAACAACGAGCCATATGTTTTTTCATCCGTACAGAAATCATTGGCACCAGGGTCTGTTGATGCCAGTTGGCGTGTGATATTTTCTGTTTTTTCTTTGAAGTATTGAGCAAAGGATTCAGCAAGTGAATCACTTACGACATCAGAGTTAGGAAGAGCTGATGAGGCTGGGCGTGTTAACTGTTCAACCTTTTTGAACAGTTCACGTGGTGTGCAGTCCTTAAGCTGATCACGGTGATAGTCATTCTTTGCAGATTCAAGCTGATTGCTATAGTGATGAGCTGCTTTTCGGAAGTTCTGACGATCTACCTCTAACCCACGAGGAAATGCTTTTCGTTCCAGGACTCTAAGCTCGCGTTTGAGCTGGCGGAGATCATCACAGTACCAGGGAGTTTCAGGTCTACTCGTGATGGTGCGTGTAGCTTCTGGAGCATGCTCGTCCAAGAGACAAGAAAGGGTATCTTCAATCTGACAAACATATTCATTGATATTGTCTGGTGACAGTGAGTAAAATGGAGACGAAATAATGTCTTCACGAAACGTATCAATATCAATGTCCTTTATTTTCCTTGTCCTGATCTGAATCTTCCTCGGCTTGGGTTTACGAATGTTCATGGAGCACAAAACAGCAACATGATCAGATGGAAGATAGTTCGTAGATGATAGGTTGTAGATGAACTTGTCACTCGCTCGCGTGATAACCAGATCCAAAGTATGTCCACTGGTATGAGTCGGCTGTAGGACATGCTGCTGAAGGTTGAGCGATAGATAGATAGATAGATAGATAATTTTATTCGTCCAATTAAGGAAATTTGCTTTGTTGGCTTACAAAAGTACATAACATTCATATAAACAAACAAAATTACACAAGTTATGAACATGTAGTCATATGTGGTCATAAATATACAGAATTATACGTACTACAATCAGCATATTTTTTCAGCCTAAACTCATCAGAAAGGAAAGATTTTCAATTTAGGTTTAGATTGCTATACAAATTAGCTTTCTATATAGAGTCAACATAAAAAAAAATAAATATGAGGATAATACGTTGAACAAGTCAATAATGTCTAGTCTGGTGAGTTGCATGTAACGAGACGATAATTGTATAGCTTTGTTACTTGAGTTTATTGTATTCCCGGATTGACAGCGGGATAAATGAGTTTCCAAAACGATTTGTTCGAAATCCTACCGATCGAAACCGTTTTCCAGAACGCATGACAGTATAATAGGAATGGAGAGGGTGATTTGTATTTTCAAAGATAATTTCAGCCTGTTTCAAAATCAGAGAGGTACATGCCTCATTCAAATTAGTCTCTTCGCCTATCATTTCCTTCGCGTGCCTGGGGATTTTTTTCAATTGTTTAAAGTCCTCCTTTCTGCATGCTCCAAACCAAACTACACAACTAGACAGAATTACGCTTTCAATTACTGATTTGTAGAACAACAGGAGAATTGTCCTATCAACGTGAAAAGAGTACATCTTTTTCAGAAAGTATAACCGTTGCTGTGCTTTTGCATACACATTCTGACATTGGTCGATCCATGACAGTTTATTGTCAACAGTTGTTCCCAAGTACTTAAAACTATCAACTACTTCTATAGTCTTGCCCTTCATTGTTATCGGATTTACATTGTTTTGTTTTATAGAACGGAAATCGGTTATCATCTCTTTCGTTTGAGATGACATTCCGAAAATTAACAGCAGCTGAGTTTGTGGCACAGTCAAGGTGATAATTAAAGTCACCGATGATTATTAACTGATGCGATGGAGATACCAGCTGCTCCATAAACGTAGCGAATTCCACAAGGAATGTCTGATCTGTAGACTGTCCTGAAGCAGTTCGCTGTGGTCTGTACAAGACCACAAGACGTACTGGAACTTGTCGATGAGATGTGACAAGAACATCAATATGTTCAAACAATGTGAAGACTGTGGCTGTTTCAAATCTCTTGACCTGAAAGGACTGCTTAAGGAAGATAGCAACGCCACCTCCCGCACGACCAACTCTTGGATTGTGATGTGATTCATAGCTCCGAAGGGTGGATGATATCTGAGCTAAGGGGACGTTGTCACGTTCATCTCCTGTGAACCATGTCTCTGTTACAGCTGCGATGTCTACTCGATCATTGATCACAAAATCGCACAACATGTGCGTCTTATTATTCAATGATCTAGCGTTCCAAAGGGCAAATCTTACAGGATCCTCAATGTCTTCGGCAGTTTCCTGATGAGGCCGAGACTTCCGACGGCGCCTACACCTTCCACCTTTGCGGCATCGTCTTGTACGACCTCTACAAATACCTATTTGTTTTAACGTAGACCATACTGATAAAGATACTCTGAATTGCTTAGAATTTAAGTTGTAAAGTGTGTGAGTGCCATATGTAATTCTACCATTGGACACAGATCCATCTACATCAATACTGCTACTTGCATTTACATTCTCACTCATACATGTAGTAGAAGAAGGTCCTGGATTGGGATGGATATCCCCACATTCAAGTGAAATAAGTGAAAGGATGAAGTACATGAAGATGTTTGATAGTACAATATCCTTTTACCAACATATTTCAATGAATACCAAAATGATGGAGGGCTAGATTGAACAGGAATAAGTCCATGTTCAGTTGAGTCGGCACAAGATACAGTGTTACACAATGGCAGTGATAGCAACAATACAAAATAGAAGTGTAGGCCATGAATAGGGGCCATTGTAACATAGGAGTACACTAAGTGGATTCCTTTGAATCAATGAATGGTCTTACAATGAACTTACAAAGGCTACCTGATTGAGCAAGCACAATGCAAATAATCAAGTGTACATAGCCTTACACTACATGCAAATGGCTACAGTAGTCAAATGGCTAACTGATACAGTACTCACCAAAAGTAAAGTAACACAATTTTCCAAAGAACTAAGTAACACCATCATACCAAACTTGTCCAGGCAGATCACAAATACCTAATAAACAATCTGACATAGAAATATAAGCATGAAATGAACCCAGTGCAAATAAATAGAAAGAAACATGTGGAGCAGCTATTACGCGCCCCACAGGCTTCTATCTGCCCCACATATAGTCAATTTTATGCATTCTGAAATCAAAACAGTTTCACTTATATGCCTCTGAAACAGTTAGTATAATGCAGGTTTGCATTGATGTCTAGGTCCACAAAATAACGCAAAGGATAATATAAGAAATTTTTTCTGGATATTTTTCATCTAAAACTTTTGTTATTTTTACAGAATCGATTTGCGACCGGTTTTATCATGTTGGAGTTCATTTTCGTGTTGCTTACTCTAATTCAGAGTCAGGGAGCAGGTACAGTATTGCAAAGAAATGTGTGGCTATATTTGTGACTCTCAAGAAACTATTATTTTCTGAAATATTGATCCCAAAGAGATGTTGTATAAAAATTCAGCACAATAGGAGGTATTAATCCGATTATGACTTTATGAGAATGATTTTTCGTCTTGCTTTGATTTTATATGGGATAAAGCAAGATACTGCGTATATAAGCATACGCGGTGTCTCAAAGAGTGCAAGGAGATTTTAATTGGCAATATCATCAAAAGTACTTTATTATCTCAAATAATATTTTGTAGGTAACGAAGCTGTAGCACAACTTAAATTTCATGTGAATTTCACAAGGATCTAAGCTAATACCACAAAGTTATGATAATTTTGTGGTTTTTTTTTGGGGGGGGGGCGGGGGACGTAGCATTATTTTTTTGAAATGTTACAAGGAGAGTGCGTTAAATGGCACACATACTTGTCGCCTGAACATTTTGGGGCGAGCTCTCAAATTACCTTCAATTAAGATTAGAGTAATTTACACAAACGCTAAGGTGATTTAGTGTTTTAATATATCTTTAATACAGGCATATAGCGACCGTATTAAATGAAATAAAAATATGGGGAGAAACATAAAGGACACGTTAAGCAATGTTCATAGATCACCTGAGAATAGATATCATAAAATCAGTGTTTGTGTTTGTTGCTTAACTTGCAATACACGTTTGAAGAGTTGGGTAAGTAATGCAGTTATTGTTTCCATTAAAAAAAATACCTGGTTGTTTCCTACAGTACACTGTTCATGCCATGATGATTGAAATGTCAATGAGTTGAAGAAGTGAGTAAATCAACAATTACATCAAAATATTCTTGGAATATTCCTTGTGCTTAAAAGATATTTTGGATGCATATTCATGCAATTGTAAATAATACCAACACTCATAACGCGCAAACAAATACAAAAAAACTGTCTGATATCTGAAATGTCTCGCATTATATCTGGGTGATTTTACCAAGATATTATGAGTGAGAATGGCTTCAATGGATAGATTTGTCATGAACTACAGAAGCGATAGTTATGCGATTATAGTACACCGATGCTATTCAACGGGCTTGTCTCGAATGGGTGGGGTGCGGGAGCGGGATGGGAGCGGGATGGGAGCGGGAACGGGCACACCGTTTCGAGACAAGCCCCCCCGGTTATCTCGAATGGACGCGTTCCCAGCGAAAAGTTCAATGAACGCGCCACTTCGAGACAACCGGGGGGGCTTTCCTCGAATGGGTGTGTTGAGTAGACTTTTGTAACAGACGTTTTAGAATTTTTTTTGAAAAATGTACTCTTGCTGGTTTTTTCGTTTTTCTTTTGTCTAAGATGTAGAAAATATAAAAAAACGGTATCTAAAAATGCTTTTGACAAGGAAATCATTATTTGTGCAAAATAAATAGGAGAATTGAATAATTATGCATTAAAACACACGGGGAAGAAAGGGCAAGTGGCGTAGCTAGGATTGTTAATTTATTTTTATTTTTTTGGCGTGACCTGTTAAATATTGTGAAATTGTGTTACAGACATGTGCTGACATAAGCCAAGGTGTGTTTATCATCTTTCCAAAGTTAGAAACACCTTTTAATGCCACTATCATTCTATCAATACCCACTATCAAAAGTCAAAACTCATATCAAAAGGTAACTTAGTTTGTACCCGGCCCCCAACTCCCCATACAAGGGGTAGGCCTATGCTCGTAACTCCTTTTCAAAAGTGACCCCCTATTCCGGAGAAGTTGGAATTTGTTTTACCCCTATCCCGGGGAATTTTCTGAGATATTGGACCCCCTATCCAGGCAATTTAGGAAATTAACCCCCCCCCCCCCCCCCCCACCTATCCCCGGGGAGGAAACCACCAGAGTCTGCGAAAATTGACCCCTATTTACATTTTCCCGGGAATATTTTTTCATCTTCCTCATTCATCTTCCTATTTTCTTACTCACCCACCAATAAGGGGTGGGGCATGGCCATCTTGTGCCTCCCCCCCCCCCCCTAAAAAATACGCCGCAGTGAATTAACATTCTATTCTGGACTGTCTGCCCGACCAGACCTTTGAACTTTAAATGAAAATTCCATTATGAATTCATGCAACCTCATACATTCATTTGACAACCCCCGGTTATCAGTGACGGCACCGGGGGGCATGGGGGGGGGGGGCATTTGCCCCCCAGTCAGAAGCTTTGCCCCCCAGTTGCCCCCAATAATTTTCGGAGTGAAAAAAATAAAAGGGTGGAAAATTTTGTTTGTCCGCCCTTGCCCCCAACAATTTCTTTTGCCCATTTGCCCCCCCACCCCCACTTTAAAAATCCTGGTGCCGCCACTGCCGGTTATATTTTCTACATCTTAGACAAAAGAAAAACGAAAAAACCAGCAAGAGTACATTTTTCAAAAAAAATTCTAAAACGTCTATTACAAAAGTCTACTCAACACACTCATTCGAGGAAAGCCCCCCCGGTTGTCTCGAAGTGGCGCGTTCATTGAACTTCTCGCTGGGAACGCGTCCATTCGAGATAACCGGGGGGGCTTGTCTCGAAAGGATGTGCCCGTTCCCGCTCCCATCCCGCTCCCATCCCGCTCCCGCACCCCACCCATTCGAGACAAGCCATTCAACGCGCTCTCCTTGTAACATATCACATTTTCTATGTCTTGCAATACAATAACTTTGAATTTTTAGCACAAATCCTTGTGAAAAGAATTTTAAAAGACACTACAGCAACATTACCTACGAAACTTCATTGAGGATGGTTAAGTGTTTTTTTTTTAAGATTATACCAGTGAAAATCTCGTTACACTTTTCTTTCCTTTTGGAGACATCCCGTACGTTTATCTAGCTACGTTGTCACAAAACTTTGTTGAATCCATGGTATAAGGATAATTCTGATGTTGTAAAAGATGTAACTGTTCAATGTTCCTGTCAATTAAGTCTTCGATATGGCATTTTTTTTCTTGATTTCTGTTTCCTTTGTAATAGATAAGTTTGTGTGGCTGATGCCTTCTTCACATTTGTAAACTGATAAGTCGTATTGTCTAACGTTAATTCGCCATCTTTTTTTGAAACCTTAAAGCATTTGCCACTGAGCAGCCCTGCCTCCCGATTTGGTCATGTCCGTCAAAGACGTTGGAAAATGGTGATGTAGTACTACTCATCTTGAAGAATGTCCCAGCTTCAGACATACCAAGTGTATTTAATCTTCCTCCTGCGATATCAAGAGGGCACTACTGTGCAACACCGGGTAAGATTTTCTAACGAAGCAAGTAATAATTGCAATTCTAGTACAATTCTAGTACAATTGCACTTCTTGATGAAAGCAAGAAGTTTATCTTATTGGGACAACTATACCCGGACTATAGCCCTTCACAGGTACTACCATCCCGGACAATTCAACATCAAATTCAGAATCAATTTTTCGACGGCCATAACATTGGATGTAGCGGGAGACCTTGAGCGATGTGTGTTGTATATAAAGTAAAACATGTCCCATTAAATAACATAATGTCTGTTCCGATGTCTGATCTCATACAAAGTTATGGTTGGTATATTCGTCCAATCTTGGAATACTGTGTACCAGTTTTTAATGGTGGACTTACTATCAAACAGGTAGGATGTTTAGAGAGAATACAGAAAAGAGTGTGTAAAATAATTCTTGGTACAACTTACATAGATTGTGAAAATGCTCTTACAAAATGTGAATTAGAACGATTAGAAGCTAGGCGAGAAAAACTATGTATTGAGTTGCTAAATCTATATTAAATAACACAACAATGTAAAGGCTGGTTACCAAACAAGAAAAATATTTCCATTTCTTTAATGTATCAAATTTTGCATAGTTCAAATGCGAAACGGTTCGATTCAGAAATCCAACTTTATGTATATTGTCATTTTTCTGCAATGTAAACATGCTAATTTCAGCCCTTGGGCTGCCAACCATGTATTGAATTTTTAACTGAAATAAACCATTACTTGAACTTGAACTTGAACACTCGCAACGGGCACCGAGTGCCTGCGAGTTAAAGGCAGATTATGATACTGACGTTATTAAAGCAGGATTAATTTGAAAACACACTAAGATAATTTATGATTAAAACACCGTCTTTACCAACTAACCAGTACCCGAAACAGGGAAGGGAGGGGTGCAGGCTGAAAGAAAGGCATTTTTTGAAGGAAAGAGAATTTTTTTTTTTTTTTGGGGGGGGGGGGGGGGCAAAGCTTAGTGAGTACGTTGGTGAGCAACAACGGCTTTGGTTTTATTTCATTTCCGTTTTAATATGAATACTTAAATGACACGTTGGTCAACTTCACGCTCAGTGTTGGTTTTAGTGTTTATTTTGCAGCGAAATCATGATCTTTCACCGAACATGAAATGAAAAAAAAAATCAGTCGATATTAGATGTTGACTTCTGGTTATTTCAAATAGTTCCGGTAGCCGGTGTTTCATTTTGCTATAGTCAAATCTCTCTTATATCTAGCTCTGCGCCCGGTGTTTAATTTCATGTACATATTTTCATTCATTAACACTAGGGAATAAGAAATTTTTCTTTTATGTTTGGTGATGGTGTTTTTGGCGATTAGTCGTAAGAATCAGCAGAAGTCATTCGAAGTAGAATTTTATAGGTATTATAAGAACGTATACGTTAATATAGGCCTGTATTCAAATTTAGGCCAACATTTTGTCTATAGTTTTTTCTTAATAGGGCTGGAGGAATGAATGAAAAATCGTATTTTCCTTTAAGATAAATTTTTATAAATATGACAGCGGGATCATTCCATATTATGGGAGATTTTCTGTTCTAATACCATAGCATCTGCAACTTTCGTGTGTAAATTTACATAATGTAAAAAGAAATCAGTTGAATTGAATGAGAAAAATAATTTCTCTAGCTAAATTCATTGTTCCTCCTGTACTGATATCCTGTTTTCTGGAAATCACTCTATTCTGATTGATCATGCTAAATATACTGTAAATATCATAGTTACAAGGAATTCGGAAAGTAGAATTCCTTCTTTCATAACATTTTTAAAAGGTCATGTGTGTGCTCCTGTGTGTGCGAGTGTGTAGTGTGTGAGGGTGTACATGTTTACGCATTCAAACCGATGACATTGAACAAAAAGAAGAATGGGTCATCGGTAGTAATTCAATAGGTCATCGGTTGTCAACAATTGGTGAGGTTTATTCCGTCAATGAATTTTGTGACGCAATTCAATTAGTGGAGTCATCGGTTGAAATTCGAACAATATAAAACATAGATGTGTGTGTGTGCGCGCGCGCACGTGTGTGTATTATAAATAAATATATATATATATATAATAATAAAATAATTGTCCTGCGTCGGTTGATGATAAATACAAGTCAATGATTTATGAATGAAAATTTGATTTCTTTCATCTCTTAAAAATGTTGTTTCATTCATCATTGACTTATATATATATATATATATATATATATAATTTCCTGGTACTAAAAAATTTCAATATGACACAAAAAAGAGACATGATAACGAAGCTTTTCGACCTGCACTCATCAGGTTATCACGCAGGTATGTAACAAATTACTCGAAAGTATATTATACATGATTAACCCGGACGCCTTAATTTCAGAACAATCGCACCGCTTGGACGAGCTCCTTTTGTCTACACAAAAGGGTTTCATGCGATTGAATGTAAACGGCTTCCAGAAAGCGTAAATGCACTACGCTTCTGGCCCGGGACATACTTGAGAATTAATCGTCGGCTGCATGTCGTGTCTTGGTGTACGTCATCTGAAATAAAGATGCGCTTTCCTCTGATCTTGAAATTTTTCTTTTCTGTCGATGTTTTCAGCACAAGCTCGGGATCGCGGTAGCGAAGAAACTTATGGTCAACTGATCATGCGTGTCTTTGCGCGTGCGTGTCCGCCGCTGCGATCGGCTGTGGGCCAACTCCTGCGATTCGTACGTCCTTCTTTTGCCATGGTCACAACCAGTCGTGTACCTCTCTGCACCTCCTCTTGGGCGTCTTATACCCTTCTCATTAACATACTACCTCTTACCTTACTCTTGAGGCGAACGTAAAACCCCGTACAGTTACGTGCAACCGACGTGCGACATGTCACGGCTCCATATGGAGCCATGGGCTTTGTGAGACCTCCGCAAAGAGCCCGCGCAATTGTCGCAAGAAGCACGTGCAGGAAGTACGATGGCTGCGCGTGTCACGTGCGTTCATAAGAACATGTAGCCACACGCAGAGATTGTTGGACATGTCCAACAGCCTCCTTGCGTGTCCTGCATGCTCTTACATGCTTGAAAAAAATGTGCAGACGCGTGCGTGTGACGCAAGGATTTTCTGCGAAAATCCGACGCAGGGAGGTGCACGACCGGTTGTGACCAACTTTTTACGTGAATAGGCCTTGGTCTCGCGTCCGTGTGGGCGGTACCTTGGCGTAGTCGTGACGTCATCGCGGTGCGGTGTGCACGCTCAATTTCCAGAGCTTGGGGGGATTTCCATCTTTTCCATAGAAATGCATGAACCAGGCCCGTGCAGTCAACGTTGTCTCCTTCGGAACCTTCGGGTACATTATGTAATACCACATTGTTTCTTTTGTTCCTGTTCACCAAATTCGCAATTTACATCTTTACTTTTGTTATTTCCGAGGCGGCAGCTTTTGTATCTAGACCGCATTTTATTTCTTCAACTTCCGATTCCATATGACATATGATATCTAGTTTTTCTGACAGTGCAGTCTTATCCAGAGCGAAATCAAATGTATAGAGTAAATGTATGTATAGACACAAATTGATTTTTATGGTGCGTGTCTATTAGTCCAAAGAAGTCAGGCCGGTAGTTCACATTCAAAACAACAGAAATATCAAAAAATGTTGTCCATGGAGATGTTTGACTGTTTAAAACACGATAAAAATTACTTTGGAAAAATAAACTCAAGAGAAATTACAAAGGCCTATTGTAGTGCCCATAGAAATCAGGTTCGGATTATGTAATACGCAATTGTAATGTTCGCACATTTCTAAAGGTGACACACAGGGCTATTGAAATTGCCTTGAGTTTATTTATCGAAAGTAGTTTTTATCGTGTTTTAAAAAAATACAAAATCTGGAGAGATAGCTTTACTCCGCCATTCCAAAACGTAACACAAGGGCGCCCTCCACTTTCCAGGAATTTGAAGGCCTGGAAATTTCAAATATGAATCCAAAATATTTCATTAAATCTAAATTTGTTCTAATAAATTAATATTTGACAAATTTTACATGAAAAGTAACCTGTGGCGACCAGTCTGAAAACTGGGCACAACAGAACTAAAGGACCCACTTTGAGACGGCTCAATATACACTTTCTCTCATAACACATTTACTTGTATTACATGTATGCCAGGTTTGGTGCTTCTATCACAAAATGCACTATTAAGATTAAGGTAACACTTTATTTTAAACATATATTTTGGGCCCTTTCTCACAATGGGGCACAATGGCCACCGAGGCCACGTATTCTGTCGATTATGAATAGGGTATTAATTTCCTGATTACAATTAGGATAATTTAAAACATATTCTACAATGCAATATTTATATCAAACAATTTATGTATAAAATTTTAAGAGTATAAGTTGATCTTATAAGGAGCAAACGAGGGTTGCGACGTTTCGACCGCTAACTGCTAGTCTTCGTCAGGCAATGTGGACAATCGCCGCTGCAAGCGCCTTTTATAGCGTAAGCTGCGTTCCGAGGGCACCGGAAATTTTCCCTTTTGAAAAAAATGGCCACCTAACGCTTTTTCCAGAATTTTGAGACCTGGAAACTTAAATACGATTACAACACAATTCACTAAACTTAATTTTATAACAAATATACAGAAAAAATGACCTGTGGCAGCCGTTTTGAAAAACGGGCACAACGGCCACAGGGTCCAAATTACAGATGGCTGGATATCCATGTTTGCTTAGAACATATTCATCTACATCTGTGCCATATTTGGGGTTTTATCATAAAATGCACAAATGGCCTGGAATTTGTTGCTAAGCCGCCCCACTAGTACTGTCGAATGCAAAATAATTATACAGACATTGATACGCCTCTCGAGTTTTTTTTTTTATTATGGATCCTTCGCAATCGATGTTGATACACAATTATCAAGGATTATATTAATTTCTATGACAAATACTTGAGACTATGTTCTAAATGGAGGGATATAGTAAAACTGATATTTAATTACACTCAACTGACTTGCCATTTTTAACATACAAGTACTGTAAATATAATTGCTAATCTCTCTATTTATTGAAAATCACTAGAGCTGCATCATCAAGCTGCAATCATCATAATTAGAGGCTTAATGACAGAAATACTATTTATGAGTTGACAAAAATAGCAGGATAACACGGGAATGACACTTCCGGTCGGCATCAACTAGTGCGGATAGCGTTCATAATACGAGTCAACCCACTTCCGGTCAGGGCTTAGTCGGGACTTAACCCTGCTCGATAAGTGGTTCGAGCAAGGAGTTACCACAGAACTGTGATAAATCCTTGGTTCGAGAAGTTGGCCTTTAGTCCTGCCCAAAAGCGGGATTACTGAAGTTGATAGCTTTCATATTAGCTTTGGCATCACGGCTTAGTCACGGCTAAGTCCAGACTAATACCACTTCTTCCCCTAATATGTAGGGTAAAAGGGAAATATAGCTCGTAGTAACAGTGTAATGTGAATGGGTTCCGACTTTTTATAACACAGTGGATGCATGGAATATGTGTCTTGATATGATCGCTTATTTCAAAATCTGGCTGAACCCGTTACTGATTCAATAATTGTTGGTTGTTGTTAATTGTATCAGGAATAATTGACATAGGTGATAATACCACAATGACTTATCCCTCAATTTATAGTATCGTACATTCATAACAAACAGAGACTACAGTTGCCCAATTATCACTAATTAATTTGATGCAGAAATCGAAAAAATGAAAAGCGGGCCATAATTAACCCAGTATACCGTAAACAATAGTCATTAATGAGCAGCCAGGTACACCTCCAGAACATAATGGTTGCATTATTGTTACAAGATGAAACTACGTTCAGGGAGGTCATTGGCAATTCATACACGCTGGTTCACTGATTGCATTACAGGAGAATTAACCTCAAACAATAAAGACGATAGTGTTCAAAGGTGTTATTTGTTCCTACTTGTTAGACTATATGGCTTCGCGTCAAAATATACGAGATCGATACGAACATTGGCGGATCCAGGGGGGGAGGGGCACAGCCGGCCCGTGGCCCCCCCCCCCCCTTTTGGGAGAGAAGTATGAATTTTTACGATAGACGATCCGCCATTTTCGCGATTGGGCCCCCCCCCCCCCCTTTTTTAGAGTGAAGACCTTTTTTTTTTTTTTTTTTTACTTGTCAGGGAATTATGGAGGGAAACTGGACCCCATAACCCCTTACTAAGCGATTTTTGAAGGTTTGGCGATTTTTTTTTTCGTCCCTACCCAAATCAGCAAGAAAATGGCAGCCCCCATGGAAATGAGTAGGAGACGATACCGGGTGTTGGAATATCTTTATTTATACCCTTTTCTGATATCTTATTAGAAAATGATTTAGGCCAATAAGTAGGAATATATTACACCTTCCAATATAAGTAAATGTGTAATCAGGGGTTAATGCTCCTTTAATTTTTAATACATGCGAGGATACGAGGATAATGGTCTGCTGTAGGTGCTCGGTACTTGGATTTTAAGGGTGTTTTTGACAGGACATGCATTGTCTACTTAAACTGCTAAATAAATAAAATGGTAATTCTGACATGAAAAGAATATCGGTTGAGGAGCGGCTTTAGGATTTTGTAAGAGGGGTCCAAAAAAACAAACAAACAAACAAACCAAACAGAAAGGTTTTTTTGGGGGGGGGGGGGGAGAGAGAAAACCGTCATTAGACTGGTCGGGTCTTGACTTAAACCCCAAAGTTTCTGACTATCAAAAAAGGGGGTTCTAGAGTACGGTAATAAAGTGGTTCGTTGTTAAATTAGATACATGTACTTACAATTTCATTCAATATGTCCCTTGCATAAGGCGCTCACTGCTTAAAAGAGATGTATTTTATTCCAATTTAGAATCAAAACTGCCATAACATTTTTTTTTCTGTCAGGACTTGCGCCATTTATGTAGGGCTCTGGTCAAGAGGCCCCGTTTTCTTCAATTTGGCGCTCAAATACTGCCGTCTCTCGTTGGTGGCTCAAGTCCTGACAAAAAAGAAAGCGCTGGCGGGAGACCCAGAGAGATGTGTGTTTTAAGTAAAACATGTCCCCCTAGAATGGATTAATGCATGAGTTAGAAACACGTAACAGGCTCCGAGGCAGCCTGCCAGATAAGGCGAATTGTCCTGACGTTATTAAAGGGGAAGCAAAAAAACGACAACAGACAAACCGATCACTATGAAGAAAATTGGACAACTAATAAGAACATTTATGAATTTTAATGACATGAACAACTAAAGAAAACTGTTTTGGTACTCTCTAAATGTAATAGAGTGAAAAAGCACTCAAAAGAGAGTGAAATTCCACTCTCACAAGGAGTTAAATGAAGGGCAACCCTTTTTCGAGTTAAAAAGCGTTCTCAACATTTCACTCAGGAAATAAGAGTGAAACACCAGTCCTTTAAAGAGTGAAAAAAATGTATCGCTCATGTGGACAGAATGTTGATAATTCACTCCTTTATGAGTGAAATCCTTAAACTCGGTTGACACGGCTATACTGTCAAGATGCCCCCGTGCCTGGCCAAGATTCCCGTTCTTCTCAGTCGCGGCTCTACACTGGGATTAACTGCCCAAAAGCTTTCGCTCCTTCCTGCTTAATTTGCGTAAAATAAACAAGTTGTTTACGTAAAACCGCTACCGAAGAGTCTCAGCTAAATTGTGAAATCTCGCCCGAGAAAAAACCAAATGAAATGAACTAAACGTCAAATTCCAGAATAAGAGATGCTCTAACCCATAATTAGTATCACTCGTAGTCAAATCATTTTTTAATTTGTGACAATTTGGAGAAATGAGGAGCCATATTATTTTTTTTTAAGTCTGAAAATGTAGCATTATTTTTCACATTTGCTCTCATTGCGCAAGATCAAAACTTTCACATATGAAAAATCAAAGTATATTGAGGGGATCCTCGAAATATCTTTCCATAATCATCCGTCGAACGGTTATGTCGGGCAAAAATCGAAGGCAATGCATTCATGAACCCTCTACCGTTCTTCGCGTGTAGTCCCACGTATAGCAGTGCATGCAGGATGGTTTCAACTCGAGCGTACGCTAAACAGGGGGCGTGTCTTGTCAGTGATTGTTACCGACAAATTTGTTCTCAGCCAATCAGATTGCAAGGATTTGAGTATTTTTCACGTTTTTTTCAAGTCTTCGATTTTTGATGGCAGTTTTACACAAAACTACTAACTGCGCAAACTTGAAACTGCCCAGGGAGTGAGACTGGAGTTTAAAGTTCAGCAATATGTTATTTGTTTGCATATTCATTTCGTCCCAGACTTGTGTCGGGGAAAAAAACAAAAAATCATTTCTCGGCCCTCTAAAACAGAAAAATACTCGTATCTAAAAAAATACTCATCCGTTTTCAGTGAAAATTAATAAGAAGCATAATATCCTCATTTCCTATCTACTCTGGAATTTTCATGATATATAAGGCCCGAATGGGGGAGATACGAGAATGTGAATTTTCGAGGATTTCTGCTCCTCGCTCAGCAGAGGGCTTCGATAGCCGTTAGGAATTCAAAAGCTTTGACGACTTTACAAAGACGTTAATTGGGGTGTAGAGCCGCGCCTGTTCTGATGAAAATGTATGACCGCTATGCTGGAGTTACCGGCACTCGACAATCACCAACCGTCAGTAATAAGCCAGTTCGGGGTTAGCGCATGGTACAAATGACCCCAAATATCCACAGATATTTTAGACATGGAGGTTCCCTTTATGTGCACTTCAGAAAAATAACTCTGGGAGTGGTAGAGTTGCCTCATGAATAGCTTTTGTTTCCACCTTTAAAAAGAATACTTCCACCTGGATATCATGGAATGCACCATTAGTGCATAATTGAATAATGATTACATGACATTCATGAGCACATATCGAATATTAGTGTCAGTGGGTTTTAGAATTTGGTACAGATGACCTTTATCTGCTCATGCTCAGATTGCATCCCCGAAGTGGCTTATTACTGTACACCACCAGGCCTACCAGTAATCACTCAACCGTCGATGGCAATTGATCAGCATAAATAGACCATAGGCTGCAGAGTAGTTTCCTGATGAAACTTCGAAGAGGTCCATCGGGTCATGATGTGGCCGGATACAGTGTGATGGCTTATTATCTGAAGCACGCAATCGTAGCATTTAAGAAGTACTACACTGTACAATAATGTAAAGCATGGTTTGACTCCATATGGAACATGTAAAATCATCATTATTGTAACTTATTTTCATACAGAGAAAGGATTCTTTATTATCACATCTATAAAAATTGAAATATTTGAAATTTCATATAATAAAATACATAAGGAAAAGAGAGTGTGTGACATCATCGGTTCACTCATTTGCATACCGTCCATGCTATGCATATCACTGTTTCATGAAATAATGCAAAATTTCAAAATGCCATAGCTTTTTTATTTTACATCCGATTTCAGTGACATTTTTACTGTTATGCTTGTTTAATTTAACTCTGTTTATTCAAATGAACTTTATATTGATCATATTGAAAAAAAGTAAACATCACATCAAAATTCACAATTTTTCTCTTTTATATGACAGCTCATGCGTAGAAAATCAATAATGTATGCTAGAGAAGAAGTAAAATGAAAACATGCCTGATTTCTGCGCAAATATGTGGATAGTTAAGTAAGAAGCCATTCAGCTTTTCTGACCTATCAGCTAACAATAGACTTTATGCTTGGGTGAATTTTCACGAACATGGGGAATGAAAAGGAACATTAGAGATGGTTGGCGACTTGTGGTATAAAAAGGCCGAAAATTACGGATACTTGGGTATTCTCCTGGATGACACGCCTTACTTCTGCCATATTCCCTTCCAGTATGGCAATTCTTCTTCCACCAGATCACCCCTTGTTGACATTGAGGCCTGCCCTTCCCTGCTGATATTTTATTTTTCTGCATAATGTAGACTTCGCAGGAACGTCGCTATCTGGAAATCTATCATTGAAGGCGGAAACAACTTGCTGCATGCTCCCAGAGCAAGCCAATTCTCTTTAATAGATGAACACCTTTTATTTTGTGGTCAGGTGCATGGTCACGCAACCTAAGAAAGCTTTTAAGAAAGATGGTTTGCTTAATTTCAGCCTTTTTATTATCCCCAACCATCTTTAATATTCATTGCCATACCCAATGTTTGTGTAAATTCACCCAAGCATTAAAGTCCATTGTCAGCTGCTAGGTCAGAAGACCTGAATGGCTTCTTACTCAATTATCAACTCAATTGGGCAGAAATCAATAATGTTTTTATTTTACTTGTTCCCTGAAATACAACAATTATTTTTTTTTAAGAATGAGGTGTCATGTAAAAGAGCAAATTATGAATTTTTATCTTTTGTTTTCCTTTTGCAAATGAATTACGTTTAATACACTTAAAACTCGTTCAAGGTAGCAATTTGTTCGTGCAAATGAAATCTTGTGACCACTTTCCATTGTTTTAATGCAATCATGGGTGAATTATGAAATAATTAGTTGTGCATCAAATATATATATAAGTATAACTCATCAAGTAAATTATTCCTTATGATAGAAGATTTCTGCCATGAAATCCGGTTTCCTTTCTGGGACACACTGTATATCCATATAACAAATCAATGACGTAACAGTTAGTAAACTTACACTTTCATTAAAACAACATAATCCCTACTGAATTATCAAATTAATGTAACCACTGATTCTCGGCAAGACAACTTTATCAAGAAATAATCTTTCAAAATGAGTCATTACAAAACCCCTATTAAAACCCCTAATTAAATATATGAATCACAATTTCTTAAATCATTTCATAATTTTCATAATTTCATAAAATCATAATATTAATGCTCACTTTCCTGCCTGATGCCCAACTAGTACCGATACGTTGTAATCTCCATTGGTTTGCACGTTGTAACCGATGTGCTGTCACTTATAAAATATTTAGCCCGGTTCGCTAGAGTATCAACCACTCCTTTTCAAGAGTGGTGCCTGCAGTTTTGTTCACAACAAAGAAATGATACTGGCAATGAATTTTAAGTGGCTTGTCATTGGTTGCCTTGCGTCAATCGTTGCTTACGATAGAAAATACTTCAGTCTGCGCACGATATTGAGTGGAACACAGGCTCGCTCTGTCAGGGAGACTGCTGATGATGGAATATCGGCATGCACACTCAAAGAGGGAGTGCTTTACCACTCAATTTGGAGTGAAAGTTCCTTCAATCTTGTTGTCAAGTGGCAAATTCATTCCTTTACATTTAGAGAGTAAAGTACAGTCAAACAACATCCTTCTGACAAAGTTAGGTGCATATGTCAGATGGGTTGAAATCTAGCCAACTTTTGGGGCCCTTTAGGGGGGCCCTGGGGGCCAAACCCGACGGCTACGTTTAGGATTATAAGCTTTCTGCGAATGAAATGGAAGGTCCAAGTTATTTTAAGGGGTCAAATCTGATATGTAAAATAGGGTGACTATTTCTGCATAGCCTCCTGGCCTATTATATTAATCAGTTTCAAATAATTATCAATTCTAATGCCTATTGTTTAATGGATTTTCAGCCTGTTTATCGAGTCCCTGTGAACATGGTGGTACGTGCGAAGAAACGGAGAAGGGGTTTAACTGCACGTGCTTGGAAGGCTACAATGGAGAGAGGTGTGAGTATGGTAAGTGGAAGAAGCTTTTAGGGATATGGTTGATGTCATGTATGTAGAATATGCAGAAAATAAAAAGCACAATAGAATCGTAAATCCTTGTTTATTTGATGATTGTTTATATTAACATATTAGCGTTCGTTGACCGGTGTGACATGTAGGTCTAAATTACTTATACATTTACAAGGTTATTTAAGATAGCGATCTAACTGTAGTAGCCAGATGAGAATGATGTAAACACGTGACACGCGCAGCCATCGTACTTCCTGCGCGGGCTTCTTAAGAGCATCTCACGGGTTTCGTGCACATCGGTTGCAAGGTACCTGTACGGGCGCTGTACGTTCGTCTCAAAAGAGTTCTTGCAGGTAAAAGGTTGGTCACAACCGGAAACAGTGTTTCCATTATTCTACGATGGAGCTAAGCGGGCAAACGATTTTTTATTTTTTTTGTTAATGATGAAGCCTTGTGCAAAAACGATTTCACGCTCCCCCCCCCCCCCCCTTCGATAGAGGGGGAAATCTGCGCCTTCGCTTTTGGCGTCACTGGTAGACAGGGTGTCTACAATCACTACTCTAAATGTATCATAAAGGGAGCGAAGCACTAGAAAGCTGATCGGAATACCGTAAAATTTATTGTAGTTGGGGGAGTAGTCACCCCTCCCCCCCCCCCCCAGACTCCAATAGATGAAATCAAGCATCTGGCGCATTTCTCATTGCACCTATGATAGACAGGGATTAAAAAATATTCTTGGGAGTCTGGCGACAGAGTGAGAGATATTTAAACACGTTATGCTAAAGGTTTGCATTTTAGAGCATTGATAAGCATATTAGTACCTCGTTGTAATGCAAAATTATTATATTATTACATTTTCTTTCTTTCCTCCGTTCTTTCTTTCTCTCTCTCTCTCTCTCTCTTTCTCTTGCTGACATTTTCCGTTTTTTTTTCCTTATTCGCCATTCCATAGAATAAAAGTACCTCCCTTTCTCCCGTAGCTAAGTCATTGAAATTATATATCACGACAGATTTTAGCTCAGTAGACAATGATAGGATCAGATGTATCAGAGATAATAAATGATTTTGTAAGTCAATATCTAATAACGCGATAAGCATCGCAAACTTCATGTACCGTAATGCAATAGCTTTAAAAGGGGAGATTGAATTAACTTACAAGTAAGGATTTGCTGACATAAATTTTGAAATGTGTATTTTGGCATAATCTATTTCAGATAATTTCATCCATTCTTTGAGAATGGTCGGTGGAAGTGACGGTGAAGGAAGAATCGCTTTTACATCTCGGTCTCGTCCCACGACGTACATGTTAATCCACCAAGTAAATTGGTCCAGTCATTCATCGCGGTTAGTCTGCCTATATCTAGAATTTGAAGGTAATTTTTTTATTCACTCCTTTTACGTGCTGCTTTTTTAAAGCTTATAATCTAGTTTAATTGGTACAGGTCATTGTTGCAGTGCAGTAGAAGAAGGAATTTTCATAGATATTTTTGTTTGTTCTTGAACATTACTGTGATTAATGTAGTCATGTTGATGAGTAGAGCAATATTTTTCAAATAATAAATCTCAGAAATAGTGTTAATGCTCTTGGTCGACTTAAGTTTATAAGAAGATGGATTGTCATAATACATGTAGTCGTCCATAATCGGGTTGATCAGTAAAGCAATAATTTTCAAATAATAAAACTCACAAATAGTGTTAATGCTCTTTGTCGACTTAAGCTTTTAAACATCAGAGTACAAGATATTTAATAATAGTGATATTTGGTCACTAATTATGTATATATAGTTTATAATTTGATGGTGTTTTTTCTTTCTAACAATCTGTTAAAAGACGTGTATGCGACAGTGGGTGGAGATCTCTTCAAGATGTCGTCACTAGATACTCCGTCAGATGTTGTGACTGTGAGCTGTCCTCCCGATGTCACTAACATTACCGACTGCTGGTACGATGATACTACGGTGAACGGTAGCAGAGTGGAGAGCATAGCGCTTATCTGCTGTACATGTGAGTGTTTCATAACGTATTTTGGCACAGGCAGTTACATTGTAGGGGTCTTGATAGTATTTTGCAGGTACTCTGGAAGCCTATAAGTGGGACAGGGGGTCTACAAAAACGGAAAAGTTAACATTTCTTCCAAGCACGCAAAATAATGTTAGCACTTTCATTATTAATTCTCATTTAGTCCAAATTATATCACTTACTTGGTCCAACTGAGATGCATTCTTTGATTTTTAGACCCAATAATTGCATTTCTATTTTTTCTTATTTGACAGTGAACATGTGCAACACACCTCGGGGTAGTCCTGTCGGTCTTGAAAGCGGGAAGCTTCCCAACAAATCTATTGAAGTCTCAAGTATCTCTGAGACTTATAGTTTTAGTCAACTTGAGGCTCGCTTGAACAGCCCGTCTGCATGGGCCCCTGTTGAGACCGACGAAGATCCCTGGCTCCAGATCCAATTTGAGTCTACCTTTGTCATCACCGCCATCATAACACAAGGCAGGAAAAATGCTCCTCAGTGGGTTACGTCCTATACGGTTTCATCTAGCCTGGACAGCGCATCGTGGACTTACTACCAAGATAATTACAGGGGTGCAATCAAGGTACAATGTCACGTATACTAACTATCGTGACAGTCAAGGGGAGGGGGAATAACATCAGATATAATGACGATCCATGTACCCTCGCAGTACGTTTGCTTGGGTGGGGGCAGGGCTTCCTTTATTCTATCTCTTCTTAATTTTTGGAATTCTGATTACCTATTTTGACAAACTATAAATAATTCATTAGCTACGAGATTATCAAGAAACCAGTGTTGGTGTAAAAAGAGAGATTCAATTTATATTTGGATAAAGTGACATTATACAGGCCCGTAGCCAGAGGGGGTCGGAGGGGTCGGACGACCCCACCTTCTTGGGCTGTCACTGTGGTCTATCTACTAGTGGTCTAGCTGTTACAAGTGAATGTAACACACACTTCAAATACGTATGTTCAAAATCATCATTCACAACCCCTAAATTTCCCCTGGGGAGTCCTTAAATTGCAGCAGAAAGCATCAAGATTTTAAAATTTTCCGGGGGAGCATGCCCCGGACCCCCCTAGCAAGGACCTGCCGTAGACAGGTCCTTATTGATTATGACAAAAAGGTCCACTTTTGCCAAAAACGACCCACCCCTTTAGAAACCCTGGCTACGGGCCTGTTATACATTGGCGAAACGTCAAGGTTGGATTATCTTTCAAATACATTGTAGTCAGCTGTGAGAAGCGATGATAATGCACTTTGTCTTAAAGTCAAATTTGGGATAGAGGGTTAAGTACCGGAGTAGTGTGATTATTTAAATATCAGCTTTATGAATAACGTCGTAACGTGAAATAATCCATAAATGTGCAAAAAGGTTTGTCTGATGTCTCGAGTTGGGAAATAGTAAACATGGTGAAGATATTAGAAAACTAATTATATTGGGTTAGTTAACGGATAAACGAAACAACAAATAACAAGTTTACTTCAGATTTAACTTTAATCCCAAGAACAAAGTTACCGTTTGGAATTTTTTAAAGGTCTTTACAGGAAACTATAACAACAAACGTTCTGTGGTACACACCCTCTATAAGCCGATGGTATGCCGTTTCTTTCGTATCCATCCCAAGACGGCCCATTTGCTCGTGGCACTCAGGTTAGAACTTATTGGATACGGACCACTCAATGACGTAATAGGTGGGTAAAGTTCCGGTCAAGCAATTATATCGTGAAAAAAAAATTGGAAGCAATTACAAAACCAAATGCAGAAATGTGCATGTGGGACTCAGGGGCGTCCCTAGATGGGGGTGCCACCCCCCCCCCCCCCTACTCAATATTACTGTCAGCGAAGTGAGGTGCCAGAATATCCACATACTTGGGGTCCCAGATAATTCTTATGTAACTTCTGTATACAAAAGATTGAATAAAATATTGGCTCGCTCCCAAAAATTTAGAAATTGAAAAGTTTATATTCGGGCTAAAGGTGTCCCCCTTCGGTAATCGGTTGCCAGGTAATTATGTCACTTCTGTATGTAACTTCTGTACATTTTCATCACGAAAAGTTATACAAAATTTGTCGCTCTCTTCGCTTTCTCGAAATTGTTTTTGAAAAGTTGATATTCGGGCATAGGGCGTCAGCCCCCTCCTCACGAAAATAGGCCTCTATGATCAAGATCTCTACATCTGTGATTTTCTTTCATTATCATTTGCGGGGGATTAGGGTGCAGCATATTTGGGATTCACACTCCTGCCCCTCCCCCCCCCCCCCCATGGAAATGTTCTAGCGTCGCCCCTGATGGGACTACACTCATGATACGCGGCTAGAAAAATACGAGTACTAGCTAGAGGATTGCATTTACCTGTCAGTACGAATATGATTTTTAAAAATATAATTTATTAGCAACTATGCCAATATAATATACAAAAATATACCCTTCAACAAGAGGAAAGAGAACAGATTTTGACGAAGAGCATGCAATAATAAATCAACAGAGGGGTTAACAAAATCTCTGCAGGCTGCAGGAATTATATCACATAGGAGGACAATGATACTAATGTAGATAAGAACATAAGCATTTTATTTGTGTGAAATGAAAACTACATTGCAACTGGTACAAACATGTACATTATATTATCACAGACGTGAATAAGAGATTCGTGTTTTTTTTTTATCACACTCTTTCAGAATTTCCAAATCGCGGTGTCCCGACTCCCTAATATAAGTCTGAAATCATAGCAAATTAGGATTTTAAGATTTGCCCCCTCTCTCTGCAGGCAACCATTCAACGAAAAAACGATGAAGGCTGCCACACTATTATGCCCTTTTTGTATGTGTTTCTACCGTTTCTTGTATTGACACGCATCAATGGGCTTCCTCTAAACATATGGAATGCCGTATGGAAGGCCATTCCCGACACAATTATACTGTCATCGGTCACAAGAAACATGCAGAATTTGAAAATGACTGTATTTTAAGAAATGGGCATAGAATCAAAATTACTTTACCAAATTCAATGATCCTGATTTCATTCACTTTGATAGAAGATGCTTTACCTAAATTGTAAAAAAAATACATACTTTTCTAAGGCAAAGTACTGAAAATCCGCCGTTCAGTTCTACAGTTCTATGCCTAGTAATATGGATGTCTCTCACAGATCTTGCTGGATAATTATGAAAATTACAATTAAATTTAAACAGATTACAAAACTGTTCGGGGATATATTTGTAGATCTACTTAATAAGACATAAAAACGTACTATTGGGAACTGACAATATCTTCAAATTTTAAGAGTCTCAAGTCATGAAATAAGGGGTTGGTGTGAGTCTCGAATGGTACATCGCAGACAGTTCTTATTATCTTATTTTTTAATGTAGTTAGCTTACTTATAGATTAATCTGTATTGCTCCACACAAGAGTGCAATACGATAAATACGGGAGAACTTAAGAGCAATACAAATACGAAGAACATTCTGAAATAAACTGAAAATAAAGTTTATCTACAATACCTATATTTTTTGGCAATTTTATGTTCTACTTCATGGATATGCGGTTTCCAAGACTATCAATACAAATGCCTAGAAATTTTGGTCTTTTCAACTCTTGCATTTTGTATTTGTATTGTTCACGTTTAATGTTGTCTCTTTTGCTGATTATAATGAAATTGTATTTCTTGGAGTTGAAAGATAGCCGATTGGCTTGCAGCCGTCGCATACATAGGGAGTTAATATTTGTGTCAGAGTACAGTACATTTGCATCATCTGCATATAAAACAAAAGAGAGTTCTGAAGCAGATTTGTCAGTATCATTTATGTAGATTAAGAACAAAAGAGGGCCTATGAATGATAATAATAATAATAATAACGTCTATTTATATAGCGCTTTTCAGAAGTAAACTAATATCAAAGCGCTTTACATAATACGATACTATTATTACCCCGGTCCTCGGATTCTGACATGCCCGCACACAATGTGTGCACTTTATCCGCTCCCTGGGGAGTATTCCAGCAAGAGCAGCACAGTTGCGCTTAAATTGCTAAACAAACGACATAAGATGCTATAAAATGCCGAGATTAAAGATTCATATTTTGCGCATTGTTGACGATTATTCAGATAATAAACCACTAATACCATAATAGTGATAGAGTTCAAATAGTAGAATTTTGGGATTTTAGTATCGAATGGCTTCGAAAAATTCAAAAGAAAATTCCTGTTGCATAATCATTTCTTTCAAAAGCATCTATTATGTTGTTAGCAAGGTCAATTGTAGCCATGAACGTAGAATACCCTTTGCAGAACCCACATTGATTTTTACAAAGAATGTTACGTTTATCTAAAATCTCCCATCATTAAGACGGGTTTAGTTTCTCTATTCATGAGCCCAAGATGTTTTCAAACGCTTCTGTAAAAGCACACATGTTTATACTTGGAGGTTTATAAATTACACCAACAATGACATTCTTGCCAGCATCATTGTTAATTTCGGCAAAGAGAGAGTCACATAATATTATTATTTAAGATAACATCGTTTCGCTGGGTGTAAGATAATACATCCATAAAATATAATGAAACACCACCGCCACGTTTGTGTAATCTGTTCTTACACCATGTACACAGCGATATGTATAAATTATGTTGGCATACACACTCCATATCATTGATATCGTATGCAACACATGCATGACTTAATGGCTCAAAGAAGTTCATTACGTTAAATACGTCAATCACATTTCATTAATTGTATTAGATTGAAATAACATACAAGTACAGCCACCAAAAAAATATTCATCAAAGTAAAGCTATCAGTATTTGCTTAGCATCATTGAGTACACAATATTTTGAAATGGTATATGGACTTCGAGTTGCGAATGTCAAGATATAGTGAGTTCAAGGTATCTGGACCAGAGTACCTAATGGATTTCATAGCCACTGCTGTTTCAGGATTACTTAAGTGATATTTATTTGATTGCCTTGTAGGGTATGCATGACTATCTTTATTAAAAGCGGAATAATGGTGGAAAGTAGGATGGCAGCAAACCATGATTTAAACGGAACATGAACAATGCCTTTTGTACAAAAAACAAGTATATAAGTTAATTTCGGTGTTTTCACCATCGCAAATAGAGAGTCAGAATGTTCACAATAAGAAGTATTCCTACAAACACGAATTGCTTGCTTTTGCAAAAGAATCATTTTATCAGTATGTACCTGCTCTGGGAATGGATGAAGTTCAGAGATAGTTCGTTGCTTTTGAACCATGTTGACAGCTTCGGTAGATCATTGTTTAACTCTTTTAAGGAACTGAAAATCTGAGTCGGAGCAAAAAACGTTAGTATCATCTCCAAAAAAAATGTATTGCAAAGATGTAGTTGAATTCGAAATATCATTAACATAAATAATAACGGACCAAGTATCGGTCTTTGTGGGACAGCACATGTTATAGGTAATAATTTCGACTCTTCAGATTCGTAATATACATATCGTTTCCTGTCTGACAAATAATCACTGAACCATTGAAGAGCAACACCTCTAACCACATGGCAGTGAAGCTTGTGTAAAAGAATGGTGTGGTCTTGAGTGTCAAATAAATACTCATGTAACATGCTTTCGGGATGCTAAGGCATTTGAGACTTTATCATATAACTGCGTTAGGTCTAAATCGGTGGAGTGGTATTTCTTGAAAACGTATTGATCTTGATTCAATATTTCATTTTCTGATAGAAAAACAGTAGAGCCTTCTGTATACTATAATTTAGACAGACTAGTGAGAATAGAAACAGGGAGATAGTTTGAGACTTTTTTCTATATATCGAACGACCTCCGCAATTTTTAATGGTTCCAGGAAAACACATGTCATTAGCGAGAGATTAAAAGCATGCACAAGTGGGATTAGAATACTTCTTATCATTTAATGGAACAAAAGATACCCTTGGATATCCGTGGTTGCTTACTTCTATTTTTGGTCGATTTTTTGTTAGTATTTGTGATATGATTGTCGAGAAAAGAAGAAATTAAATCCCAGATAATTCTGTTCATTTAAAACTGCTACATTTTCATTTGTGAATTTACGTATCATGGCCTGTTTCCTTTCCTTGTCAAGGTAATTATCACTTGATTATAAATAAGTAAATTGTATATAGGTAGGCAGTTTCACTTTGTACACTGACATTTATTTACTTTTATTCTTGTGTTGCATTTAGCGGCGATGAATCGGGAAGAAGCAAGCTGCTCACCTCCTATCCGAGGTGAAGGAATGGGAGTCGAAGATGGGCGTATACTAGACTCCAGTCTTACCTCCTCATCGAGTCATGGACCTGGATATCCTGCATCAGCTGGAAGGCTGAACGGTGGAGTCGGCCCTAATGAAAAAGCAGCTTGGATTGCTAGGAATGATGACATGGATAAATGGGTGAAGGTGAACCTACATTAGATTACAAGCCCAATAATAACGACGAAAATATATGGGTTTATGGACACTTGGGCTAAAACCACTTGGTCTAATTTCCAGATGGGCTACCTTCATTCGGGCTAAACCCTTTTGGTCCACTCTTCATTTGGTCTAATTATCACTTGATCTACTAACAGTTCGTCTAATGTCAGTTTGTCTAACTCTCAGTCTAAAACTAGTTGGTCTACAGGCATTTCGTCCAAAATCCACTTGGTCTAGTATCCATTTGGTCTACATGGCATTTATATGGTCTAATGTGCGCTTGGTCTAACTTTCATTTAGTCCATTTTCCATTTAGTCTAATTGTCAGTTGGTCTAAATGCCAATTTGTCTAAACATCACTTTGTCTAATTATCACTATTAAAGGCTAAATGCCTGTTGGGCTATTCCCTTTTCGTCTACGCACCTACCATAACACTATGGGTCATTTTGTTGGCCGTCCCTGTAAGAAAAAAAAATCAGCTAAATGTAAGTCAACAGGCCTACCAAGGTTTGAAAAAGTTTTGACAGCTATCAAAACATATTATGATATGGAAAAGTATATATCAAAGATAAAACTTAAAGACGATAAGTTTGAAGGAAAAATGTTTTCATTTCACCAAATGTTTCTGAGAGTCTACTATTTTCTTTGCCTGTTTTGTATGTAATATATTATTGTACACAACGTGTATTTTGTCAAACTATCCCATACACCGCTGTGCGGCTGCATATTTTGTTATATTATGGTAATTATTTACATGACAAATCATGGGGGAAATATATATGTATATATGTACGATCTTTTGTAAGAATTGTTACATTGATGATGAATGAAGGAACTCCGTAGAAGAGTAAAAATATAATTGAATTAAAAAAAATGCTGCTCGGTCGCTTCGCTGCCTCGCATAACATAATTTGACTCTGGGGTGGGGGGAGGGGGGGGGGGGGGGTGGGGCGCAAATTCACTGTTTGCCCAGAGCGTCATAATACCTATATACGCCACTGCCTTAAAATAAGAAAAAGGAGGCAGTGAACAAGTATAAAAAGCGGCATTTTTGTGGGTAGCAGGAGACACTTTTGGGTGCTTGGAAAGGGGGGGGGGGGGGATTGCGCACCCCGCCAAAGAGCGAGTTAATTTACGTTTTAGATGAACAAATAATAACTAGAATTTAATTCGTCATGAGGACGAATTAGGTGGTCTGTCTTTCAATTTGTATGATCATGATTGTAATCAGGGTGATCATAATGCTAGACTGAAGATACATGTAGGAAGTCAAGAATGCCACGCATGGAGATGCTTCTTGAGGACATGAATGTAGAAAAATGTGTGAAACAGTCATTGGAAGATGTGATGATGTTGATGATAATCATCATCATGAATATCATGACAGTGATGATGATAATAATGTTGATGATAATCATCATGATGATCATTATATCATGACAGTGATGATGATAATGAGGAGGATGATGATGGTGATAATTGTGATGACCATGACTGGAATAACATTGACCTTAACTATGCCAAATATGAAACAGAAATGACATTTCGTTATGAAGATACGACCATAAGTTGATTTGTAGAAAATGGCGCGTAGATGACGTCACAATAATCTGAGGACCTTGAAAAAGATGCGGGAACTTGACCTTATTAGGACTGATGACTAACGAAAATTTTAAGATAATTGACTGAGCCAATTTTGATAAATTGTGATATCAAATAGGACTAATGATATTGCAGGATAGCTTTAATACACGTCAGAGAATCAGATTTTCCATAGGGTTATACATAAACCACTGCACAGTACTTTCCAATAGACAAAACACGCAAAATAAGGCAGTTTATTACTTGGTTTGTGATTGCTTATGTTATAATTGTCGAACAAGATGGTAAAATGAAAGGCAAAAAGAAGCAAAAACAAAAAAAAAATTAATGGACCCACCGGGGATCGAACCTGGGTCACCAGAGTGAGAGGCAAGTGCTTTGACCAATATACCAAAATATTTCCCGTAGAGATAACACGTAAACGAAAAACGAGATTCTCAAATCCCATTTTGTAGTGAAAAATTGGTCATGATCCCGACATCTGATCAAAAATTGGAGACCACATTTATAAAAGCTTATAGTCTCAGCTATAACATACTAAAATCTGGAAGAAAATAGACCAAAAACAACTGAGATACAGCTCAGAGAACAATGTCATGTAGATTCATGATGCGAAAAAAAATCATCTTCCATAGACATAACACGCAAATAGGGAAAATTCTGACATGGCATTTTTAATTTAAATTTTCACTGTAATGAAGTCATCAAAATGAAAAATGATGACGACTGATTTTGTAGGAAATTGCCTCAGCTAGAACATATTAAAATCTGGGCGACAAACGACCAATAATTTCGAATCTAGAGCAAAATTTGAAGAAATGTGATGACGTCAAAACATGAAAAATGGAAATTTTGAATTCTGGCGCCAATTTAATGACGTCATAACGTTTATAAGGGTCAAATGATACATGAAATGAAATCTATGATTCATACCCTACCTGATGATGAAAAAAAATTTGGGGGTTTATTTAAAGAGCTAGAGTTAATTTTGTAGAGGCATGTTTTTGCACGTTTTTACCTTATTTTCGCCATAGATGCGCGCACGGATTATGAAATTTGACGCGCCCGTACGACCTTATTATTGATTGAAATTGATTCCAATTTGATGGAAATGATGAAGAAAAGTGTCAGGATTGCAAATCAATCAAAAAAACAGCGTTTTAACTTTATTTACGACTTACGCACGGACATTTTTGAAATGCTCAAAATGACCTGAAACGTGTGCAGACTTGATCCTACGTGATTCTGAGCATTTTTAAATTTTGACGCGCGCGTACGCGCACGTCCTGACCTCTAGATGACCTGTGAGGACATGACTTGATGACCCGTCATGTGAAGTTTATGTGATGTAAATATAGTTGATTTTTGATGATCGATTATGAAGATATAATCGATCTTGTAAATTTACAAAATGACGTCTTGATGACGTCACGATGACCTGATGACCTCCAAAAGCTTAATGGACCATGTCCATGATTGACCTCATACATGACATGAAACTCGATGATATTGACCTGGCCGATTTTGAGATTTGGTGGGAACAACAATTTGTTATAAAAAGAAGAAAATAAAGAAAGAAAAATCTTGACAAAATTAAAAGGAGGTCTGTCATAAATGACAGACCACCTAATAATGATGATGATAAGGATAATAATAGCAATAATAATAATTCATCTTTCTTCTTCTCCTTCTTTTGTGTTTTGCTTCTCTCTCTCTCTCTCTCTCTTTTAGGTCACTTGAAAAATCATAGGGGGCAACCGCCCCTGCCCCCTCCCCCTGTAGCGCCGCCCCTGAAAATAGCAGTTTGCACAGCTCAAAAGAATCAGAGAAGCTTAATTGGAGAATATTTAGTTCTTGATATGACAACGGTGTGACACCTTTGAGCAGGAACTTGGCCAGAGCTGAGGGCACAGTGCCAAAAAGTTTGATAATATTGCAGCAATTAAGATATCCCCGCACGAAGCTTGATCGCTACGCTCGCTCGCACTCACTTATTGTAACTCATGGCAGTAACATAAAGTCTTATCTATCTCTTTTATTGAGAGATTATGCTTGAAATTAAACGCTTTTGCGGCGTCTTTGTCATGAAATCAATATAAATTCGTCGCATCAGTGGAAAAAGGGCATAACGTCATGTATAGACGCTTCACACTGAACGTAATGCAAGCATCATGTATGACCTTCAACAAGAACATAATATAATTATGATCCTCCACCACAAAACGACCAATAAGTCGGAAATTTGGGTTTTTAAATTTCAGCACAGTTTGAAAGCTTAGATTCTTAGCCTTAAAATTATATACAACTTGTCTTGCATAGACTAAGCAAACCCTTATAGATTACAGCGAGAATGTCAGAGTGTCAGACAGGCTAATGACCAAAACAATAGAGAAAACGGGCTCTAAAGAAGAGTGACCATTTAAGAGCGCCTAATCTGTGTCCTATTGTTTGTCGCACAAAAGGTTGAGTCAAAACTTTCAAAGCCTACACTGTGAAGTACTCATTGGATTGGCTTGAAACTTTCCATACCATTAGAATAGATATATGTCTTTCTCTCTGTAGATTTGGAATATCAGACAGCGCATAGATTTTGAGCTATACCAGAAAAGCGATGTGAAGTACGATCCCAGCAGGCTGACTGACAAAGTTTGAATATCCAAGAAAAAAATGATCATTTTGAATGAGAGTAAAAACATATTTCAGCATGGTATTTCACCCCGAAATTTTTGTCAGATGGTAGATTAATAAATTAACTTTCATAAAATACCAAAAACTTAAAATAGAAATTTCCACCCCAAACAACCTTTTTTAGCTGTTTACTCTAAAACACCCATTGCAACTTATTGGTCGTTTTGTGGTGGAGGGTCACATATTTTGGTCGCTCGCTTGCAAGTTAGGAGTAAGGCAGAATTGCATATTATGCAAAGATTAGAAAATATATCCTTAACATTTAATGCGTGTTAGTACAATGTAGGGGTAAAGTAACGTATCAAAACGCCATTTTTCCATTCTTGTCTTCACCCTTTGTAATTAAGTTCCCCCTTTTCCAAAAACGGTACCCAGTTCGTTGAAACCCCAAGTGCGTGGGTCGTCTTGCCCCTCCTATGAAAATACCCTGGCACCGCTCCTAGCTTTTATTGACTACTTGCACAAACATTTGTACATCGGATATCAAATAAGAACCATGAATAACAGATTATCAACCCAACAAACATAATTAGAAGTGCAATACAAAATCAGGTTCTTCTACTTAAGTCATGAAAGGAAGAGAAGACCTAGGACTTTTAATTACTAAAAATAATACTAAATAATTAGTTAAATAAATTAGATAATTAATAAATAAAATTTAGGGATATTGATTGACTTGATATAAGCAGCAGCAAGTGGAAATAACTCTTTTAATGCACATTTACGTATAGATGACTTCTTTGAAGTTTCATTTTTTAAAGTTTCATTTCCCTTTCCTTTCTCAACTTGCTACTAAATGGCCAGAAAAATAAATGGTCATTAAACTATATGAAAATTAGACCAAATGATAAGTAGCCTAACTCGTTATTAGACAAATTGGATATTAGACCAAATGGTCATGAGACCATATGACAGACTAAATGATAAGTAGCCCAACTGGTTATTAGACAATGGAATTGGACCAAATGATAGGTAGACCATATGGTATTAGCCAAAGTAAGTGTAGCCCAAATGGATATGAGACCGTGTGGCTTGTACACAAAATGACTGTTAGACTATTTGGAAACAGACGAAGTGAAAATTAGCCGAAGTGAAAATTATCCCAAAAGGGTTTTAGACTAAATGGGGTTAGCAAAACTGTGTATTAGACGAATTGGCTATTAGGCCAAATGGACGAAATGGTAAGTAGACAAACTTGTTGTAGACAAAATGAAGTTAGACCACGTGGAGTTCGACGAACTGATGATTAGACCAAGTGGTGGTAGACCAAGCGATAGTGTACCAATATATGATAATGATCCTCCTCCTCCTCATCATCATCCTCATAAAAATAATAAAAGCCCGGCGCACACTGCACGATCTGACTACGATGCGAATTTGGGAAAAGTTGTAATAACATTTGATATGAACCTTCAAACATGTAAAATATTCGTGATCAAAGTTCTGAATAGTAGTATGAATAATAAACTCGAAATTCCGGGCTACTGCGAGCCCCCGTGTAGGAATAAAAGCGAATTCAATTCCAAATCGTAGTGACGTCATACCAATCTTGCGATCGACTAAGATTTGAAGCCGTTTTGGCCTTTACTCTAACCACAAGAATTGCAGTTAACCAAAATTTCGATATTCGTACCATTATTCCGAACTTCAAATGAGATAATTTCCCTTTTTTAAACTTTCACATTTAATGCAAACTGCAATTTGTTCGAAAATCGGGTCGCAGTCGGATCGTATAGTGTGCGCCGGGCTAAAGATGTATTCATAAAACTCATTTTCTGTATGCATGGTTCAAATGCGCTTCACAAAGATGTTATTAACAGAACGAGAGAGTTTTGAGATTTTTCGACATTTTTCGAGATTGGTGGTCGTGGAGAATTCTGGGTATAATCCACAGTGTGGGAGCCGAAGGGGCCTGCACAAATATGCCGAGAACATTATAGAGAGTTTCCAACAGAGGTGGCTGTCAAGCCCCTTAAACATGCCAAGGAGTTATAGTAGGATTGCCTGGTACCTCCTTGAACATACACACACCCATGCACATAAGAGACACCTGCACCAACGCTCCCACATCAGCCCAATAAATATATAATAATTTCTATAAATATGAATAATTAGATTTGCTTGGTTTGTAATTAATACTACGACATTTACACATTCAGCTTATTATTTATTTATTTATTTATTTCTAATATTTAGACAGGGTGACTCATTATCACCAATAGTGGTGGTGTTTCACGAGGCCCTGTTAAACACACTAAAAAACAATATTTAAAAAAAAACACACACCAAATCATGAATATAAACTCACAATAGCAACAAAAAATAAAACATGTCTAAACAGATATACAAAGTATTGGGTATCCTCGTATTTTCAAATTTTATGGGAATCTTGAATTTCCACACATCGGTAGACGTACAAATTTTATCCATTATTTGTTCATTACAACTGCAACGATCTAGATTGATCTTGGAAAGGCCTCTTTCGTCACTGGTGTTATCACGCAAGGCAGATACGCCTTGGATCAATGGATTACATCTATCAGTATCTCCTATTCGATGGACGACTTGTCATGGACTTATGCTTTCGAGCCACAGTGTGGTGTGCGAGAAGTAAGTTATCCTCTCTTGAAATAAAATTTCGGGTAAATACCAGTAGATTGACAGTCCAGAAATTAAATTTCCGAAAGAACGACGGCCCATGAGTCCGAGAGCATATAAGACGGACATTTAAAATATGCATAGGCCTTTGTAATAGAAAAGAAGAAGAAACGTAAATGAAACAAATGAAGAAACAAAATATAAGGAAGAAAAGGGAAGACAGAAAAAGGGGGAAAAAATTTCAGAGGGGAAAAGACAGAAAGGTCTCGTAAGCGGTCCGTTTGGACATACTTGAAACCGGCATAAAAACAGATACCTTCTCCATACATGGCACCGACAGCATAATTATGATAATCTAAATGTGACCCAAAACTTCACTGAGAGGGGAGAATGCGAGGCGTACTCCTTTATCCGAAGGTTTGTTTTTCGGAAGGTTCATAATTCTTAAACACAAAATTCCTATACCAGGCGGTCAGACCCAACTTCGGAAAACCGAGCACAGTTATATACTCCGAAAACTGCGTATGAGTATAGAGCCCTCATCGTTCAGTACGAGACAGTTTGGACAAAAGGCATGTGGAAAATCTTGCAAAGTTAACCTGCCAACGATATACGTAGTCTTAAAAATAATGCTGCTTGTCAATTATCTTCAAAATACTTGAATGATTCGTCATATGAAATGACTTTCAAATGACAAACATTTGAAATGAATATATCCGCAGCATTATTTTTAAAAAATATATTATCAACAGGAGGTCGACCCTGCACGAGTTTCCCCATGGCTTTTGTACACACTGCCTCGCACTGAACGATGAGGGCTCTATATTCATCTTGTTCTATACGCCATTTTCGGAGTATATACCTGTGCTCGGTATTCCGGATTTGGGTCTGACTGCCAGGTGGTTTTCTGAAAGAGAAATAGCTCGCATAGTCCCGAATATTTGTTTTATTACTCCTAAGGTTCGTAATTCCGAGGGAAAAAATGTAGGGTTCTAAACACAACAAAAAGTAAGTTCCCCTTTGAGCAACTCCTCATAATTTCTGAACCGCAAAGTTTTGAACAAATTTACCTAGAAGGGACTGTGCTTATGGTTCTAATGTAACTTTTTTGTGAGAATCAGGGGTATCCCTCAAGTGATGCTTGAACGAACACACTTTAAAGATCAAATGAACACGAGATTGCTATCATTTGTATAGTGTACTGAGTGTCGGCGCTGTGTGTATATATTGGAAAAGGGTTAATGATCTTCTTACACCCTGCTGACCTTGAATCAATTATTTCACAGTTGATTGAGCACAAGTTAAAGGAAAACCATTTTCACAGCTTGAAGTTATGGATACAATGTCAGATCATTTTACAAGGTTATGGAATGGGGTCACCCCTATAGCTAGAAGGTCCGATAGTTAGCGGGTCCGATATACCGACATCCAATAGATAGAAGGTTCGATAGACCGAGTGTACGAGAGGGTCCAGTAGACAGAAGATTCTATAGACCGAATCGGCAGGAGGGTCCAATAGTCCGAAGGTTCTATAGATCGAATGACCAACGGGTCCGATAGTCAGAAGGTCCGATAGATAGAAGGTTCGATAGTCCGAATGTACATGAGGGTCCAATAGACAGAAGGTTCTATAGACCGAATCGGCAAAAGGGTCCGATAGTTAGAAGGTCCGATAGACCGACAATAAATACGTAAAAAGGGTAAAATAGTGGATAAAATGATAAGCGGGTAGAAAATAAGTGGTTAAAATAAGTGGGGGCGTTATGTTTTCAGATCGTCAGTCCGTACCGTCCGTCCGTCCCGTATTTGCGTTCTAGGGATAACTTGGAAAACATTCGACGGATCAACTTCAAACTTGGCTCATCTAGAGGAATGACTATTATCTGATTTATATTTTGGGGTCACGGGGTCAAAGGTAACAAAGGTCTTTGTGTTCATAATGTCATGAGAAACTTTGGAGATCACTTTAAACACAGCCCATGTACGTGTATACACAGAGAAGTGACAATGCTTTCATTAATTCAATAGGACCCGGACCCTCAGTAATTTCAGATAATAATTGAAGTGACAAAAGTATTTTTTAGCTCATTACATAGAGTGATATAAATTTTAAATATGAATGTGCGATTTGTTTCTTACCCTTTATGTATAAACTTATTTTTTTATTGCCCATTGGACTCGTTGGCTGCCCATCTGGGGCCTGGTCCCGGGGGGGGGGGGCACTCAGATATATGGGTGTACACATGCGCGTCCAAGAAAACGCGTAAAAGGGGTCCTTTTTTCAGGTGGAACGCGTAACGCGCGTTACACATTTAGGGTTCCAAAAACGCTGATTTTCAATAAAAAGGGGTGCTTTTGACTAATCTGGCTGAAGTCAAACCTGTTTAGGGGGGTTGGATGATGAAAAACCGCGCAAAAATCCTCGTTTAGGGGTCTTTTTTCAATCAAGTATAAAACCTGTTTAGGGGGAATTTTGAAAACCAATGGACACGCATGTGTACACCCATCTATCTGGGGGCCTGGTGGCCTTAAGTGCTAGAGCTCCTGTGAGTGATGTGCTGACTGGGATTGTCCCTTAAATTAAATTGTGCAGCAAGAGGGTACCATGCCTCACTGGGTGAGCTAAGGATTCCAACTGGGTGATGCAAAATGAAATTTGATTTAGGTAAAAAACCTCCATTAAAATCATCACAATTGTCATCATTATGCATCAAAGGCATTTAAGAGCTTTTGTAACTCAGTTGAATGTATAGAAATAGTTTTATAAATGATTTATTATTATTATCAGTCCATGCTCACTCTATCGCATCATCTTTTTAGGTTGTCCACTTGGGGAGGACCTTATGCGTTTGTGTGACTCTCTGGGCATAGGCCTGTTTGTCTGTTTGTACCTGACGTCAACAAATACTATACACATTTTCATCATCTTTCGCCATTTTTGTATGATTTTGATAGTGTTAACAGATTTTTATTTTTTTTTACAAAATGTATTCTTTCTTTCATTGTCATTTTACCTCACACAGCATACATTAAAATTCATTAGTCCAAATAATAGACCTTGTCCATTCTCTGTCTCTCTTTTTCTTCATAGGTCTATCTTTCTTTCTCTCTTCCTTCTTATATCCAACCTTAATATTAACACTCTAAAAAAATCTAGATGTAGTCACATTTGACTCCAACGCTGGGTGCAACAGTTCTTTTCCAAACTGACAGAACGATAAGACCATTGTGGAAGTAGAAATTAAAATATTGTGTAGGATCGATAATTCTCACTATAATCGGTTCCCTTTTGACTGGAATGTTACTCGTTAGTCAAATGTGACTAGACTTGTTTTTATAGAGTGCCTGTGATTTAACTGAACACTGAACTGAAAGAGCTGAACAAAGTGGGTCAAATCCTTATTCATAAAGTAAATAAATAGGTACTTGTGTTAGAAGGGGACGCCCTTTCCTCAGCTTGCTCCACTAGAAAAAAATGCTTCAGGCATGATGGGCCTCGGGGCTTTAGTGTGCACCATATAATTAGATTTCCATGTTTCAAAAAATGGTCAGCGTTCCCCATTGGTTTTGCCAATACATCGGTTTAGTGGCAAAATTAACCGGGCGCTGAGCTGTGTGGGTGGACCACCCCCGCCCCACGGTGATGATAATGATGCTCTGATAAAAATACTTTTAACATGTTGAAAATGTATAAAACAAAACTTTAAAATAAGTTCCCCATTTGGTCTGCGTGTGGTCTACGACGGATTTCGCAGAAAATCCTTGCGTCGGACATGTCGGACGCACGGGTCTGCGCATGTTATTTCTAAGCACGTGAAGCATGCATCTTTGTGTGGCCGTGGCTACGTGTTCTGATGAACGCACGGGATATGCGTAGTCATCGTACAACCTGCATGGGGTTCTTGCGGAGGTTGGATGGTACCTCCCAGATGGCAAAACCAGTAGCAACTGGTCCAGCTAAACCAGTTAAACTCAACTGGTAACCCTGGAAATCGAAATGGGATAACTGGTCCAGTTAAGCTTGGACACCAGTTGACACGAGTTAACTGTAAACAATTGAAACAACACATGATCGCTGGTTTGTCTGCAATGTTTCCAATGTAAAGGCATTGGCAATAGGTAGACTTAATGTATTCAATGCTAATTCCATATAGTTGTATTTTAATGAACGTATTTTAGTTCATGGTTAGTGTTTCCATAATTCATGCTTAATCACCTATAATTCATACACAGTAATGAAATGTCCTAAAAATTGTCAGTTGATCTTTCTTTGTATTTTTGAAATGTCATTGCATGAAAATAAATCATCAGTAATAAATAAATATGCTGTAAATCCAAATAAATTGTATGAAATTATAGATCTAAACGCACCCAGTATTCATTATGCTAATGAACCGGTGTCACCTGGTGCAACTGGAAATATGCCCAAAGATCACGAACTGGGTCGACTGGAATATGCCCACAGACCAGTTATCAACTGGTACAACTGGAAATATACCCAAATACCAGTTAACAACCGGTGCAACTGGAAATATGCCCACAGACCATCAGCTGGTTCCACTGGAATATGCCCACAGACCAGTTATCAACTGATAGAACTGGAAATATATGTCATGCATATGACCAGTTATTAACTGGTGGAACTGGAAATATGCCCATAGACCATTTAACAACTGGTGTAACTGGTCAGGAAAAACTGGGGTAAGCACATCGACTGGTCGCTTGAATGCCAGAGACTAGTTAGAATCAACTGAAACCAGTTACATGTAACTGGTTCGGTGGTTCCATTTGAAATTAACTGGAACAAGTTGGAAATTCCATCTGGCGTAACTGGTTTTTCCTTCTGGGCTGTGCGGGGGTTGTACGTTCGCCTCGAGAGTTCTTGCAGATAAGATGGGGTATTTTAATGAGGAGGGTTCAAGACGCCCAAGATGAGATGCAGAGAAGATGGCACACAGCCGATCACAGGTGCGGACACGCACGTGCAAATACACGCACGATCAGTTGTGACCATAGCATTATATACACACAGCGACGACAGTCATGAACTTGTGTCTCTTAGTACAATATAGCAATTACATCAATCTTATTAATTCTGAAATATGGTCATTTTGTCTTTAAAGCATACTCATTCAAGTATGACTTGACGTATACCTCTGATTTTCACACAATAGTTACATAAAAACCACAGGCACAATCCCTTCTCGGTAAATTTGTTCAAAATTTTGGGATCAGGAATTATCAGGAGTTGCCGAAGGGGGAACTAGCTTTTTTGTTGTGTTTACATTTTACATTTTTAGAATTATGAACCTTCGGGATTTTCAACCCCATTTCACATTCGGAATTACGGACCTTCAGAATTATGAACCTTCGGGAAAACAATATGTAACCGAGAATGTACAGCCCAAGTGAATTTTGTAACAATTTTCGCAGTTTTCCATGCTGATGTAGATTCGAGAGTGTTGCGCCGAACCCCCTCCCCCTCCCCCCCCCCTCCCAACAGTAGTGGATGTCACTATGATGTATTGTAAAACAAATTTTGCTTACTTGCCTGCTCACAAAATTTGAAAAATGGAAAGTTGACATTTAAGAAGAGACGTCAGCCCCCCCCCCCTAACAGAGTCACCTTTTAAAAGATTTTGGCCAACTAGGTTTCAGTTTGACACAAAATGGCGCATATGTTTCGTTATATGCTTGCCCAACAAAACAACATGTGTCATATTGTTATCTACTTGAGTCAAGTTGGCAAAACTCCATGTATAGATGGCTTTTCACGCACATGAGAACTAACTTGTGGTTATGCGCACGTATGCCGTTGGATAGTTACATGTATAATCTATAAAAGTGTTTTTTTTCTTCTCATTTTGTGATCTCCAGACCTATGCAGCAAACTTCGACCATAGCACTCATGCGACCATACTGTTCCCTCAACCAATCACTGCTCGATACATCAGAATACATCCGATCACATGGGTGATACACCAGGCGATGAGATATGAAGTCCTTGGCATACCTTAATTTGCAAAATCTTTTGATGATAAAATGTTGTGTGTTTTTAAACTTTCCTGAAATTGCTTTAATTTATGATTGAGAAATGGCACGATATCTATATTCAAAGGGCACACCCTCTCGTAAATACAGAATGGCAGGATTTGTGTGAAATAAGGTTGAGATCGAAAATCCATGACTATTCATTTTTCATGAATCGACGTTTAATTATGATTTCGGAAGACAATTGGCAAGGAAGGGAAAAAATAAAAAAAATGGAATACATTCCCCTCCTAGACAAGTGCGGAGTAAAAATAACTGATCTCTTTTCAATATTAAAGGAGGTTGTGATCAAATTCGATTAAAGTGTAATCTTATACAAAGAAAATGTTTGAAAATATCAATCCTAGCTGGCTGCTCGGAACTTTGCTTTTGGTCAGAACACTCTTGCAAATATTTAAAAATAGTAATTCTTTAGCGGTAGCGAATAGTCCATAGTTAAGTATACCTATACCCGGCACAGGAAATACTGAATATCTTAACTATAGTTTTGGGGAGTGTTAAACACTGACGGATATATTTAACCAAAAGTGGATAATCAGCCTTCGATACGATTGACCACAACATTTTATTTGTCGTTTGTCAAAGAGAATTGGTGTTAGGGGAACTGCGTTGAGTTGGTTTCAGTCTTATCTTGATGGCTGGTCAGCACAAGTCGACATAGATGGGGAACTTTCAGATCCAACCATTTCTAAGTTTGGTTTAACCCAGGGCTCAGTTGTAGGTCCCACTGGTTTCACAGTTTATATTCTCCCAGTTGGCGACATCGCCCGGTACCATAATGTTTCGTATCATGTTTATGCTGATGACATTCAGTTGTATGTAGCATTTGATCCTAAAATTCCTGGGGAACTAGATAAGGCCATGTTTTGACTACAATCTTGTATAAGGAACTGGCTGACAGCAAATAAGTTAAAACTCAATGATAGTAAAACTGAATTTTTCATTGCTGCATCACCATACAATTACAAAAATTTGCCAGATTTAACACTGTCAGTTGGTGAAGTTTCTATACATCCATCAGATTCAATAAGGAATCTGGGTGCCTTTTTTGATGTTAACATGACTATGTCAACACACATTAACAATGTTTGCCGCAGTGTGATTTTTCATTTGAGGAACATATCTAGGATTCGTAAATTTATTGATCAAACTACTTGACATCATGCTGTAAGGTCACTTATTCTATCCAGACTAGACTATCGTAATGGGCTTCTTTCCTCTATACCAAAATCTCATGTAAACCGTCTACAGCGTCTGCAGAGTTGGGCTGCACGTCTTGTTTTTGAGGTTGGCAGAAGTCATTCTTCCCAACCTTTACTTCGTTCCCTTCACTGGCTGCCCATTCAAAAACGTATCATCTTGAAATTAGTTCTTTATGTTCATAAATCTCTCAATAACCAGGCTCCAGGGTACATATCTGAATGCTTAACTGTATATACACCTAGTAGAAATCTCAGATCCTTAAATCACAACCTTCAGCTCAGCTACCCAATGACCCGAAATTTGTCAGGTGATAGAACTTTCATAGTTACTGCATCGAGGCTGTAGAATAATCTCCCCTTGACCATTAGACAGTCAGCATCCATAAAGACCTTTAAAAAAGCTGTGAAATCATATTTATTTTAAATCCGCTATCAAACTTTGTAACGGGTACATTCATTGCATTTTGTCTCCATGAAACCACCTGGTAGTTCCCACATGGACGAATGAAGAGTTTTCTGATTTGTGTTATATAAAAATTATAATGTAAATATTTTGTAAACGCTCCGAGCCTTATGGGAAGGGCGTACTAAATGCTTATTGTATTGCATTGTATTGTATAATCAACAGAAGTGATATTTCGTGAATATTTCTTACAAGAAAGCATAGACAATAAAAGTTGCATAGTACATTTTTTTTTTTTACTGTTAGGCCTATTCATTTGTTTTAACAATAGAACATGTCTGATAATAGAGAATCTCTTACAACAGATTTTGTTGCAATATACTATATAAAATGTAATTCAATATGCGATTATTTATGTAACTATGTCACTTGTAAAGTATGTGTAAACAATTATTCAGTGTCTGATTTTCTGATCCAAGTTTATTGTGTTGCCTATAGCACTATATACAAGAAAAAACAACAATCAATCGAAAATCTTTTGGGGCAGAAGGAAGACAAAGAAAAAGAAGTTGTCCAGCAAATCACAAAATAAGATATTTCATTTTATTTTTTCTCTCTATTTTTGCATTATGGGTAAATAAACTAATAATAATAAACTATTGGACCAATATATATTGGCAAGGAACTATTTATAAACTTTAAAAATCGAACACAATGTACACATATTCAACTTGCTTATTATATACATGTACATCATTTTCCTTATTAAAGGGTCTCCGAGGCAAAAAATAATTTGTATACAGTTAGAATGTATAAAATTAACCCCAAATAACTTTACCCGGCATTCTACAGCTTAGCGGTTGAGGAGTTTGAAGAAAATAAAGGACAGCGTAAACGATCGACGCACGGAACTTAACTCGAGTTGAGTTCCGCGCGAGCAGTTTTCTATGCGTGTGCGGTTCTTTTTTATTCGTGCACGTTCTTTTTGTTTTCAGAAGTTTTTATTATTTTCTCTCATAAAGAAAATTGAAAATTTGAACTGACAAGCACTCGAAAATTAATTTGGGGCGGAACTTACGGATAATAAGAAATTTGGCTTCAATAATATTTTGGTTACCAAAAAAATGACAAAGTAAATCTCGAAATATCAATGCAATGCAAATAGTCATAATATTAATAATGATAATGATTATTAATGACGACGACGACGATGAACAGTCAGACCCAACTTCGGAAAACCGAGCACAGGTATATACTTCGAAAACGGCGTATGAATAAAGAGCCCTCATCGTTCAGTGCGAGGCAGTGTGCACAAAAGGCATGGGGAAAATTTTGCAAAGTCAATCTGCCAACGATATATATATATTCTTAAAAATAATGCTGCGTGTCAATTACCTTCAAAATCCGTGAATGATTCGCCATATGAAATCACTTTCAAATGACAAACATTTGAAATAAATATATCCGCAGCATTATTTTTGAAAATTATATTATCAACAGCAAGTCGACATTGCAGGATTTTTCCCATGCCTTTTGTTCACACTGTCTTGCACTGAACGATGAGGGCTCTATATTCATCTTGCTCTGTACGCCGTTTTCGGAGTATAAACCTGTGCTCGGTTTTCCGAAGTTGGGTCTGACTGATGAAGATAATTAAAATAATAATGACAGTAATAATAATCATAGCTAAATTTACTCAATAATCCATAGCTTGAGCCCTGTTGCCCTAAGTTATGGGTCACAGAAAAATAATACCAACAAGATTAATAGGCATTCGAAATCGCATACCATATGACGAGAAGAGTTGTCCCCTTGTGTTGTATCTTTTGAGGGGAACAAAACTTTTTTTGTTCTGCTTCAGACCATCTTATCTTTAATAGGGGATGGTGGGATGCATGGAGAGACTCCTTACACCCGACGCACACTGTACGATCCGACTACGATGCGATTTTGGCAAAAGTTGTTATAACACTTGATATGAACCTTCAAACATGTAAAATCTTCGTGATCAAAGTTCCAAATAGTAGTATGGATACTAAAATCGAAATTCCGGGCTACTGCGAGCCCCCGTGTAGGAATAAAAGCGAATTCAATTCCAAATCGTAGTGACGTCATACGAATCTTGCGATGGACCTTAACCAGAAGAATTGCAGTTAACCAAAATTTCGATATTAGTATTGCTATCATTATTCCGAATTTCAAATAAGATAATTTCACTTTCTAAACTTTCACATTTGATGCAAACTGCAGTTTGTTCGAAAATCGGGTCGCAGTCGGATCGTGTGCGCCGGGCTTAAGAAATGCTTTGGATGCAAATGGTGCTTGTAATTGTTGTTGTTTTTGTTGTTGCTGCTGCTGCTGCTGTTGATGTTGGTTTTGTGGCGACTATTCGTCACTTTTTTCGCCAGTTTTTCCAAGAGGTCGTTGAATTCTTCTATTTTTCCATTTTGTTAACTTTTACCTCAATGACCAATCCTTGCACTGTTGGATCAACATTGCCTTTGATGGCTTGCTGCACTTTGGTGACATTTTTACTGAGGTAAGTAAGGTAAGTAAAGGCTAGGCGTGTGGTTGTTATTTTGCATGTTGCATGTTAAAGGGGGAGGGGGAATCTTTACTCGATCGCTCGAGCATAATAATGACATTAGTAAAATAATATGTAACACTTTTGAGGATCGTTCGTTCCTAAGGTATGCTGAGTCTGTAGGCGATGATTAGCCTGTGTTTGAAATTACTATAAAACACGACGTTTTAACACTACAAAATGAAAAGAACCCATTCTTGAAACCTTCATTTCAGATAAATTAATCTGATGCTCCTTACGGTATCAATAAGGAATATAATTTAGGTCTGTTCGTGAACATGGTTAATTAATACGGCAAGGTGTATAAAGTCTATTTGAAACAACCGTCCATGATATTTCGGTGCAGAGCGAAACAAAACAAAAAATCATTTCAATTTGATTATCTTCAACTTCTTTCGCATATGTCCATGCCATTTTCCTAAACAATCACACCAGCACCTGAAAGAGTAAGATTGTTGAATGGCAAAAGAAGGCCTGTGGGACGTGTTGAGGTTTTCCTTTTCGGTCAATGGGCACGGTATGCAACAATATGTGGACTCTCAACGAAGCAACCGTCGTGTGCACGCAGTTGGGGTTCGTCAGTGCTGACAGAGTCTTCTACGATGGGGCCAAGTTCGGCGAAGGAGTTGGAGAAATATTGCTTGACATGGTGCAGTGCAACGGGACTGAGCAAGACTTATTTGATTGCCAGCAAGGTGTAAACGCTGGCCCAGAGTGTGACCATACTAAAGATGTTGTAGTTAAATGCACTACGACAAGTTAGTCAGTTATTCTGTTACTTTGCATTGAGTTTAAAATCAATAAGGGATAGCCAATATATAAATAATATATATATATATATAGCGAGAGAGGTGTGGATGTGTGTACCGTTCGGTTGAACCATGTTAAATTCAGACATGTGAACAGATATGATGGAACGAAATGAAGCAGGTCACTCGATGTATTTACAAGCTTTCGGCTCCTGGCCTTCTTCAAGTTTATTTGCTAGATCAAACAGAATGAAACAAATAATAATGATAATCAACTTAACAAAACTAAAGATGATTTATGTTGCCAACTTTATGATAATTCTGTTCTGTTGTCCTTAGTTTTGTTAAGCTGTTTATTATTATTATTTGTTTCATTCTGTTTGATCTAGCAAATAATCTTAAAGAAGGCCAGGAGCCGAAAGCTTGTAAATACACCGAGTGACCAACTTCATTTCATTCCATCATATCTGCTCATATATACTTATATGATATGGTTCACCATGCTTTACAGGTTGTTTCAGGACTTTCAGAACTAGAATTTCGATGGAAGAGAACCGTAATTACGCAACTCCCGTGGGGCATAATAGTTGCTAGTTGGCATTCATATGTTGACTTTTGAATTCATTATCTTACTTTCAAAATTTATTTGCACATGATGCACTTTGGACGTTCTCTGTAAGTTTCCATGTTGAGTGACTATGAAAAAAATTACCCATAAATGGGTTATTTTTCACGAAAGAATATATCAACAGCCTTTTCACAGAGGCTCCCAGATGGTGTTACCAACAGGCTTCAATTGTGAATGATGTTTCAAGTTAACGGTGAATGTGTTTTTATATTCGTCGCCTGGTGATTAATTACAACATTCGAATGCAAACATTTTCTTACACTACCAATTTCATAACAGAAAGGAAATGTTGGATAATTTTCATTATTTCACTTGTACCTTAATGAATATTAAGGTACAAAACACGACGATACCATTTTCATGATGGCATTTTGCATAGATTGGCACGATAGTGGTCAGATGATTTACAGCTCGACATCCCAAAGATTCGTACTCCGAACTCATGGCTTGCCTTTACCTTGGGAGGGGAGGGGGTAGTAAACTTCATGTTGTTGACGTGAAGCTTTGTAATTCTTAAGATAAAGGAGACCCTGGAATGAGGGCTGTCATTAGAAAGTGGAAACGAGAATTCTCTTCATGAAGTTTGCCCAAGAGTATGAATCCAGCCGGACCGACTTCAGAAGCTTTCCCAGTTTGGAAAGTCCCTTAAAATAACTTTTCTCAAACTTCCGCTAATATTAATTTGGACTTTTACCCAGAAACCAAATCTTCCCAATGCATCTATTTCTCTTCGTTCTGGACCTCTCTCTATCTCTCTCTTTCCATTCTCTATTTTCTCTCACAGAACATCGTGATGCTACATTTCGCATCATAGAGTAGATACAGCACCCGTCCATTTAGCAATTCAATGCTCTCAAATTTTGAGGAGGGGATGGGGTCGGATCTTTGGCAATTTAATCATACTAAACGTAACTTTGAAGGAGCATTGTTAAGTGCGCTCTCCACTTTTATGCCTACGCATGCTTTTAAGCCATAATTTTCATTTATCGCAGCTCCAGCAGAGGAAAGTTTAGTACCACTAGTCAATGGTGGAACGGTTAAAGCCCTATAGCTAGAAGGTCCGATAGTTAGCGGGTCCGATAGACCGACACCCAATAGATAGAAGGTTCGATAGACCGAATGTACGAGAGGGTCTAATAGACAGACGGTTCTATAGACCGAATCGATGGAGGGTCCGATAGTCCGAAGGTTTTATAGATCGAATGTCCAGCGGGGTCCGATAGTCAGAAGGTCCGATAGATAGAAGGTTCGATAAACCGAATCGGCAAAAGGGTCCGATAGTTAGAAGGTCCGATAGACCGACAATAACGTTAAAAAAGGTAAAATAAGTGGATACAATAAGTTTGTAATAGTTTTATCTCATAAAAGGAAAAGGGTAATGCCTTATCTTCTTCTATGTGTATTGTAATAAACCGATGCACTAGGTCTGAAAGCCCACCCTCCCCCCTCTCCCCCCCCCCCAAAAAAAATGGGGAACTTATTTTAAAGTTTTGTTTTATACATTGTCAACATGTTAAAAGTATTTTTATCAGAGCATCATCATCATCACCGTGGGGCGGGGGTGGTCCACCCATGCAGCTCAGCCCCCGGTTAATTTTGCCACTAAACCGATGTATTGGCAATGGGGAACGCTGACCATTTTTTGAAACATGGAAATCTAATTATATGGTGCACATTAAGCCCCGAGGCCCACAATGCCGGAAGCATTTTTTTCTAGTGGAGCATGCTGAGGAAAGGGCAGCTTTAAACAAAGAAATCTTATGGGGTGCACACTTTATAGTTGAATTTTCATTAAAAGTAACCAAAGATAAGATTCTGACAACAAAAGATTCTGACAACAAAAGATTCTGACCAATAAAAATGAAATTGTTTCAATTATGCCCTACCACCTTCTTGGGGGGGGGGGGCGTTTCCATTTTTTGAAGGGTTGTCAGGTGATATTTTGATAATTCGAGAATAGTCGGATACCTCACTGCCCGAATATTATGATATTCGGGCTTTTTGTTGCTGCAGGACGTAAGAGGTGCTTGCTTCAAGAAACAATCTAGGCCTAGTTTTTTTTATTATTATAAGCTAGCAAAGCGAGCGAACGAGAGAGGGAGAAAAAAAAAGAGAAGAATTTTGTATCCTGAGAATTTGTTCTAGCGTATTGTTATTCCGCTCTCATATTGGGAAGAGTCTATTGTCACAGGCCATTATTTCTGAAAATTCATCTCTTTAGCCCCTTTACGTCAACTTGCTACTCGGTTCCTTTCAGTTATGTTGTAACCTTCTTTGAGTTGAAAAATAGCATAACATTAGCTATAGATTCAAGATGCAAACCAAATAACTTCCATAAGCATATGACTTATTAAAGTAGAACTTTAATGATTTTAAATATTGGCTTAATACTTATTATTGCATAGATGGCATAAATTAAACTTAAACTCCAAATTCAACGCTTGGAAACATTTGAAGTAATGATTATTATCAATTATAAAACGGTAAAATACAGCCCCCGATATAGCAGCTGAAGAGCTCCTCGAACGCTGCTGAGATATGTGACGACACACCATGGACCAGTCCTGTCTAAGCAGACGATGTCCTTTAACATCTTACACATTTTTCAGAGCCTATTTTGTCATCTCCTCTTCACTTATTTCTCTTCCTTCACTAGCGTCAGTCTTAATGTTAGTCTGTTGCCTCACTCTTAACTTCGTGTATGGTATTATTTTGTTGAAAAATGCAGCGTTAAAAAAATAAAGGAATCAGTCACTTGTAAACAAAATAAGACGCCATTGTATTTCAGCTGCTTGCACCGGGGCATGTTCGGCGTTTCAAGAGGGAACGAATACCATCCTGCTATTATTCGGAGGGCTTTTCAATTTGAAAGTGGGGTTTATTTCATTGATCATTGACCCTTCTCCTGTGTATTTACAATCAAACGGTTTTAGCTACCAGAATCAGTTTCACTTTCCCTTTATAATGGTGTGAAATAGGGTCATGTTTAAATACACCAAACTCTTTATAATTTGATAAATAATTGCATTGCAATTACGTTCATTCATTATAGGACGTCGTCTGCTTAAGCAGGATCGATCCCAAGTGTGACGACATCAAAACATCGCTATATTTCTGGCGAATCCTCGGATATTCCAGATGCTGAGAAGAGCTTTTATGTGTGTTGTTTTAATAATCATCAGATACGCAGTTGACATAAAACTTATACGATTGCCATCTGTAAGCTTCCCAGTTTCTAGTGATACAGTACATTAATTGCCATATTTGTGATTTTCTTTGAATAGCTACTTTAATATAATTGGCTTTGGTTTATATACATAAATATGGCGATTATATTAATAACTAATATCAATAATGAAAATATAATGGGCATTGGTAAATAACCCTAATAATGCTAGAGAGCGAAGTTTTTGAATTTTTATTTTCTTCTCTTTCCTTTCTGATTTCTTCTTTTCTTTTTCTCTTCTTTTCCTTTCTTTTCTTTCCTTCTTTCCTTTTCAACCTCTTCCCTTTTTGCTTTTTCGTTGGTTGGGAGGGTATTCCCCCTCCTCCCCACATTTGAAAACATCTGAAAACATAACGCCCCACTTATTTTAACCACCTATCTTTTACCCACTTTTCATTTTATCCACTATTTACCATTTTTACGTATTTATTGTCGGTCTATCGGACCTTCTAACTATCGGACCCCTACTGAACCTTTGGACTAGCGGACCCTTTTGCCCATTCGGTCTATAGAACCTTTTGTCTATTGGACCCTCATGTACATTCGGACTATCGAACCTTCTTTCTATCGGACCTTCTGACTATCGGACCCGTTGGTCATTCGATCTATAGAACCTTCGGACTATTGGACCCTCCTGCCGATTGGGTCTACAGAACCTTCTGTCTACTGGACCCTCTCGTACATTCGGTCTATCGAACCTTCTATCTTTTGGGTGTCGGTCTATCGGACCCGCTAACTATCGGACCTTCTAGCTATAGGGATGACCCCGGTGGAGCAACCTCAGAAGGAGTACTGGAGTACAAGATTTCAGGTCTACCAGCGTTCATCTGCGATCGAGACTGGAGCGATAATGAGGCCACAGTCGCATGCCGATCGCATGGATATATTATGGGCAATGATACCGACCTAGTTCGTCTTGGCCACTCAAAAGACAGGTGACTGCCAGGGGCCTGGGAACGATTTTTTTACTGGGGGTGCAGTGTCTCTTTTTAAGTCCAAAAATCTCTGACAAGAAAAAAAAAAAAAAAAGGTCCTCAATATTTGTGACTGCAAATCTTTTTTCAATCTTTGTACGTTTCTAAGTTCATAATCAGGTAAGGTCTAGATATAAGCACCTCGTAGGGCCAGTCTTTAAAAAATACAACGCCATAAACCTCCTTTGATAGGGGTCAGCCACGTAAGATCTTAATGGTATCTGCTACGTAAGGCCGTGTAATTTCCAATCATGTAGCGTCATGTAACGTCACGTAAGGCCATGGAATACACGTACCCTTTCATAGTCTCACATAGGTCCCATGAAGTTGGACAGGTCGACTCTGAGTGGTATAATTTCTTTTTTTCACTTTTTATCAATGTTCTACCCCGTATCATAAGATGAAGATGATTTATCAGGAAAGAACTTTTGTTGTCGATAGAAAACAGATGCTTGCTCGAAAAAGCTACCAAAGAAGTTTCAAATGGTTTCGTAAATTTGCGGAAGAAAACGTTTTATATAATGGGGATGGTACGTCCACGGAATAAAATCAAACATTCATTTTTTAGAGCATTTGGTGACCATCGGTGAAAATAGTGTTAAGTAATCAATTGGCAAATTGTTATAGAGCCATACACTCTTAAAATGTTGGGTAAATTTAGTTCGGTAACTAAAATAATTACCCAACTGAGAATATAATCAACCGTTGGGCAATTGTAGAGTTGGGTAAAATCTGATGGGTCGCCAACTGATTTGCCCAACAACATAATAAATGGATTGCCCAACATCAGTTGGGCAAATTTTAACCAATAGTTGTGTGGACAGTATGTTGCCCAGTGTTGGTTAAAAGTTGGGCATTCTCTTGCAAATTCAATTGACAAATTGTCTGATACTGTAATTTTTAAAAACCTTTTCAATGGGCAGATGACCATGTAGTAAATCGTTCGGATAAATAGTCCGGTCACAAAATTCAAATTTAGATTTGCCAAACATTAAATGTTAATCCAACCATGCCGACGGCAGGGTTTGGTGCCCAAAGTATATGAAATATCTTTCTCTTTCTCTACAGTTTTCCTTACAGTTTTCAGAGCTGAAGGCAAATTGGCTGACTGTCAGATGGAACCTATCGCAGCTGCCGATGGATGCAATCCAGATGACATAGTCCAGATCACATGTCAGCCCAACAAAAGTATGACTACTGGCATGTATAATTTATACACACATTCACTTTTTTCGGTTGCTTTGTTCATTATAAATGTAGTATATTGATGGTTTGAAATTACTATTACGTGTAACAGGGTTCTGCTACCCAATGGTCCAGAACTTCATAAAATCGCCTAATTGTTGATAACGGAAGGATGGGGGTACGTACAAAATATGAAATAAAGACTGAAGACATGAATATAATTATTAAAAGCATTATCGTCTTACAAGACTTTCCAAAGTCTGTGCTTTAAATGTGATAAAAGAAAGTTCATGTTGGATAAAACTTCAGATATGTGTATTAACTGTTCTATTCCACATCAGATTGGGACCTCCGTTGGTGGGCAGCACCGCATCGGAGCAGGGTAGTGTGGAGGTCTTTCTAGGAGGAGAATGGGGATCTGTCGTGTTTGATAAGATTGCAAATAATTTTCTTCTCGATGATCTGTGTCAGCAACTTGGATATAAGGAACTCGTCACAGGTACATCCAGGATGGATGTTGGAATCCGTTTGGCGCAGGACCAGGGAAAGTTTTGAAGTGCGGTTACACATTTCCTGATGATTGTGAAGACGTTCTAAGTGAACTTTCTGAAGATGAGCCACGGAATGATATAAGCGTCGTCTGCTTGCCATATGGTAATTAAGTAATTAAACATTATCTTGAATAGAAGGACTTTGAGGACGTTTCGCAGTGTGTTAACAAGGTTAAAGCTTAACGTAATATCGGACGAACGTTTAATGTTTTACTTACTTGGAGGTTCTAAGCCCGTTGGGCACGTGGCGTTACTCCACTAACGCCAATTTAGTCAGTTTTGAATCGGCCTTTCTCAAAAAAGACGGTTTCAGGGGAAGCATAAGCGCACAATCCGTCGCTGGTTTCGCGAACCGACGTATCACCTGCACTTAATGCGCTACCATAAGGACGTCATTATAATTATGTTTCAGGTTGACGTAAATATCCGCGTGCCGCTTGCGCAATGATTTTTTTCTCTCTCAATGCATGCATAAGCAGTCGACATCCGAACACGACTTACCTGTTACTTAATACTTATTTTATAATTATATTGTTGAGTTGAGGTCTAAAATTTTATAGTGAAGATGAACTACGAGCCTTTCTCCTTAAATGGTCAAAGTCTGAATTTCAACAAGAGTTGAACTGAATGACATGGAAAATTTGCTGTCGCTGCAGGCTTTGCTAGAAGAACGGGGCAAGCAGTACAAACAGTAACTCAAAACTTTAGAAAAACGTAGCATGCGCAATGCATGTTTGCAAACCCAGCTGGAGAGCCCGAACTCGACTGGAGAAAAGAAGCATGAACTTTACCCCATGAAACTGCGTTTAGTCCACTGCCTGGACTGTTTCCGTTTCGCATGATCCGATTTCTTGAGTCATATATACACCCGCAACGCTAAAACAATAACAGTCCTTTAGAAAATTCCACCCACGCGACGGGATCGCGCGATTAACGGAGAGTCGCACTTTGTGTGGGATATGCGTGTAGCAAGAGAGAGAGAGAGAGAGAGAAAAGGAGCAGCTTTGGGGAATAAACCAAATATATATTTTTTAAAAACCCAGATAGCATCTAGACTCGTGTATACCCCGAAAACGGCGTATAAAGCACGATGAATATAGAGCCCTCATTGTCCTTTTTGTCCTGGTCACAACCTGTGATGCACCTCTCTGCATCTCCTCTCGGGCGTCTTGCAACGTCCTCATTAATATACCCCCTTTTAACTAACGTACAGCCCTTACATGTACCGTGCAACCGACGATCGACATATCACGGCTCCGTATGGAGCAATGGGATTTGTGAGATGTCCTCAAAGACCTCGTGCAATGGTCGCAAGAAGCATGTGCAGGAACTACGATGGCTGTGCGACGTGCGTTGATCAGAGCGCGTAGCCACACGCAGAGATTGTTGGGCATGTCCAACAGCCTCCTTGCGTGTCCTGCGTGATCCTACGTGCTTGAAAAAGACGTGCAGACCCGTGCGTGCAACGCAAGGATTTCTGCAAAGTCCATCCTAGCCCACACGCAAGGAGTTGCACAACCGGTTGTGACCAACATTTCACTAAGAGGGATATGAATCACCTAACTAGACTAAACCTAGGTCTATTATAAAAATTAAAACAAAACGTCATCGCATTTTGTTATCGAACAAGAACATTAAATTGAATATATCATAAAGAAATGTGAGAAAATCACAATGCCCCGATCGGGATTCGAACCCGGAACGCTGGATTATATGACCAGTGCTCTACCAACTGAGCTATCCGGGCTCCCGTCGAAACAAAGTAACAATCTCACATAGCCCCTCTCTTTCCATCGAGCGTAAGGGGTACATACATACCAATTCCATGCGTACGCTATATAATGGCCTACCAATGAGACAGGTCTTCCCTCTAAAGTCGGGCAAATCCATGCCAACGAATTTCTATAGAGGACAATTTAAATTCGTAATTAAATATCATAATTGATAGGATTGAAGTAAATTGAATATATCATAAAGAAATGTGAGAAAATCACAATGCCCCGATCGGGATTCGAACCCGGAACGCTGGATTATATGACCAGTGCTCTACCAACTGAGCTATCCGGGCTCCCGTCGAAACAAAGTAACAATCTCACATAGCCCCTCTCTTTCCATCGAGCGTAGGGGGTACATACATACCAATTCCATGCGTACGCTATATAATGGCCTACCAATGAGACAGGTCTTCCCTCTAAAGTCGGGCAAATCCATGCCAACGAATTTTTATAGAGGACAATTTAAATTCGTAATTAAATATCATAATTGATAGGATTGAAGTAAATTGAATATATCATAAAGAAATGTGAGAAAATTACAATGCCCCGACCGGAATTCGAACCCGGGACCCTGGATTACATGACCAGTGCTCTACCAACTGAGCTATCCGGGCTCCCGTCGAAAGAAAGTAGCAATCTCACATAGCCCCTCTCTTTCCATCGAACGTAGGGGGTACATCCATACCAATTCCATGCGTACGCTATATAATGGCCTACCAATGAGACAGTTCTTCCCTCTAAAGTCGGGCAAATCCATGCCAACGAATTTCTTTAGAGGTAATGATATATTCAATTTACTTCAATCCTATCAATAATATTTAAGAACATTAAACGACTGAATATCTAGTGTTATCTAGTCTTTGCTAAGATTATTACTCCTCAGTCCTAATGATAATAAATAATTTATATAGATATGAATATACATGATACATTTTGGTTTATTTTTCTCTAGCAATCTGAAAATGTATCGTTTTACGTTTGAATGGGACACAGCTAGCTTAATCTTAGATACGGTTGAGAACCACCCAGTACGACTAGTCTCCGAGACAGGAGTGGCCAATAATGAAACGGGGCGAGTTGAGATCTTGCATGATGGAGAATGGGGTTCAGTCTGTGAAACAGAAACTGGCATCTTTACAAGTGTTGACAGGGTATGATATAGCCTTTGTTGATTGGTGTCGCTGGACAAATTTGAGTAGGGAAGTCAGAATTTTCCAACAGGGATAAAAATTGTGGTCAGATTTGCAAATTTGCGAAACGTTGTTCAATTTTCGATTTAAAAATTCAAATTTAAAAATTCAAATATCCTCACTCAAATTATTCAACTAGATGCCAAAACCCCGACAAATCTTCAAGTCCTTTTCGTTTATGTAGGCCTACATAATATAACTGAAGTGACCATAATGGTTCAAATAGGTGTGGTAAAATCTTTTATGCAAATTTTGAATTATAGATTATATTGGAACAGAAATGACTACTTTCAATGAAATTATAAAAATACGAGGTGGGATGGGATGTGAAATGGTTATTTTGGGTTGCAGAATACATAAATACTGTAAATTGTAACGACCGTTATATTTGTTGACTGACAATTACAAAACTCATTTTCATTTCGAGATAAACAAGATCACTTTTAAATTTCATATCCCTTTGACAATTCCAATTACTGTTGGCTACGTGGGCTTTAAATCTGAAATGTCAACATTTCAATATTAGTGTAGCAATCATTTTGGCAGATGATGATCAGGGATGAGTAGGCTTACTTGTGTCTATGCTAAACATGACTGTCGTCCAATGTGTATGTTGTTTGCAGGGAGCTTGGTTACACTGACTTGCAGTATGCAGAACATCTTACCGGAGACGGTAAGGAACCATTTCTCACTGGGGACGACAAGATCTGGTTATGATTTGATTTGATTTTATTAACATATTTACATGAATGAATTGATGTTTACAAACATTTACAATACATGTATACATAACATAAAGATTATCATTATAATTATGTATAGAATACTTAATATAAACATGGATAGAGATGACATACAGAAAAAAAAAACAGTCAGGAATTAAGAAAAGTTTGAATTACCTGGTTCTAGGATAATTACCCCCTGGGCAATCACCCCCCGGAAAATTACCCCCCGGAAAACTACCCCCAAGGAAAATTATCCCCTGTAAAATTACTTCCCGGAAAATAACCCCCCACAGACAACCACCCCCGAGGACAATTACCACCTGGAAAATTACCCCCCGGAAAACTACCCCCAAAGACAATTACCCCCTGTAAAATCCCCCCCCCCCGCAACTACCCCCAGCAAGGAAGTCACTAATATTTTTTAAATGATATTTCTTCATGAAATTACATGCTCTAACCGTTTTTGATAATTGTTTTTAAAAAAATCAACGTTTTTAGAATAAGTTTCATGTAACTAAAATCATCTTCCTGCACGCCGATTGAAAATCTTGCTCAAGAGCTACAAAATCAAATGAAATTAATGTACCACAAAGCAGATCATTTACTTTATTTTTAAGCACCGTGCATACTAATAAGTCTTGAAGGTAAATTTCATTCTGAAATAATTACTGAGCCAGAAAGCATAATATCTTACTTCAATATGAAATGGATCATGAGATAGATCATGAAATAGATCATACAAAGGCAAATACATGATCAGTTGATTAGCAAAATTACAGAGGATGCATAAATGATGAAAACTTACACCCTGTTTTCTTTGTTGGGTCCCCTTTTCTTTTGGCGACAGGATATAGCGCGTATACCTATTATTAAATTTCCTATATAGAAATTTAATCAGAGGTTTAAATTATCTTTAGAACACTTTGTGATGATTCCTGCCTTTGTTAAATTCACCCAAGGGTTAATGAGAAGTTTAAATTAACTTTTTAGAATGGGGGAGGTAGCCCCATCGATAACAGACATCCTTGCTTTAATCCTCGATGAATTTACAGTTATGTTATTTGTTGTGTTATGATTATGTCATTACGCACTTTCATATTAATATTTTATTTTTCCTTCTTTTCCTTCTTATATATAGTATATATTTATTACACAAGCTCTGCTTCTCAGTAGATCCTTCCATTTTTACGGTTTACAGCAAATAATTCGATACATTCCTCCTTAGTTGAAATGATGATTTGCAAAATGCATTAAAGTAATGTCACTCAGTTCTGTGATTATTTGTCATAATTTTAGAAATATTGATTGTCCTGTTATAAGTGAAAATAAAACTGAAAACTGAACACTATTTAATATGCTGATAAAGTTATCCACATTTAAGGCGGAAAATTGTTGGTGATTGGCAACTAAATTATCATGGAGTGTGATAGATAATGTAAATAGTTTAATGTCCTTGTTATACGTTGATTTATCTTCAAAACATTTTTAATTTCATTACTTTTTTAAATTAAAAGTATGGTGACAATAGAGATTATCACCACATTGACATTAGTCAAGCGTAAACACAACAAATCAACCTTTTAAAACAGTTAAAGTAGCAGTCCTTTGCTTCGAGAATTCATGAAAAGTCAAACTTCTATAAGGTCAGGGGGCCAGTAATTTTATGGGGGAATTATCCCGGTGTGGGATTATTGCCCTCGGGGTAATTACCCGGGGGGAATTTTCTGGAGGGTAATTAGCCGGGGGGAATTGTCCTCGGGGGGTGGTTGTCCTTGGGGGGTAATTTTAACTATAGCACGCATAGCCATTTTCTGTGCCAGAAAATACAATTTAAATGGCTTTTATAGCAACTTCCCCAAACTTCAATTCCATAAAACATGTGAGGCTGGATAAATGATTTATATAAGAGCATAAGAATGCACCTTGGTACATAATGTCTTACAGTAAAGAGAAGACCAATTTTCCTCCGAATACATTTATTAATATTTTGAATTTGGGTTTTCCACATCAAACTTTCATCAATAAGAATTTCAATAAAGGATGCTATAGCAACTCTTTCTATTTCTATTTCTATTTCAGAAAGTTTTAAGGTACCCCTTATGGTATTAGTTTGCCTTTGCCCTTTAAGGAACACATATAGTTTGTTTTATTCAAGTTTATTGTTAATGTATTAACTATACGCCATTGCTGTACTTCCATCAATTTATCATTTATCTCAGTCATGTCTATTTCTCGTTGTCCCATATCAAATGTATGAAACATATTTGTATCATCTGCAAACATTCGAAATTGAAAATAATTAGTGGAACATAGCAAATCATTAATATATAAAAGAAATAAGGTGGGCCCGAGGACAGATCCTTGGGGAACACCACCCGATATCACACTATTACTAGATAATTCTTCCTTGTAACGTAACACTTGTGACCGATTTGATAGGTAGCTTTGAAACCATGGTAATACTATACTTCGTATACCATAATATTCTTACTTTTTCTATAAGAATTCTATGATTAATAATGTCAAATGCTTTTTTAAAATCTATAAAAATTTGCCTTAATTTGCCTTTATCCATCGACTGCAATAATGCATTCACTAAGTTTATCAATGACAACATCGTTCTATGCCCCTTTCGAAAACCATACTGATGTTTATACAAAATATCATTGGATTCTAGGAAGTCCATTAAAGGGCCATTAACTAATTTCTCTAGGACCTTTGCAATAATCTGGAAAACTGAAATAGGCCTATGATTTCCAGGGTCACTCTTGGATCCTTTTTTATAAATTGGGGTAACTCTTGCTATTTTCAACGAGTCTGGGAATTCCCCTGTTTCCAACGATAAATTAAATATATAGGTCAATGGTGCAACAATTAGAGGTGCTGCATCCTTAATTAGTCTTGCTGGTAAATTGTCATACCCATGGGATTTATTAATATCCAAAGCCCCTAAATTATCAAAGATTTCTTTTTGTGTAATGGGCTTCCAAAATAAAGACTTGTCTTGCCTTTTTCCTAAATACTTTTTAAAACAGTTTTCGTTTTTTTGGCATCTGCTCTACTAATCTTGACCCAATTGTAACAAAGTAATTATTAAGTTCCTCAGCTATGTCTTTTTCAGAAGACACAACTTTATCTGCCGCATCTAGAGGAATTACTAACTGTTTAATGTCTGTATTTTGCCCTGCTCTTTACCACTAATTAACTCTTTAATAATACCCCATGTTTTTTCATGTTTTTACTATTATCATTAAATGAGTTACAATAGTATATTCGCTTTGCATTTTTTATTATTGTTACTAACATGTTTCTATATCGTTTATATGCAGCACCATGCTCTTCATTAAAAATTTAAAATCTTATATTTTTTATACAGGGTATGCTTCTTCCTAATAGATTTAGCAATGGCTGCTGAAATCCAAGGTTTTTTAGGAGCATGCTTTTTCCTTGAAAACTTGCTTTGTACATTAGGTGAATGTTTATCACACACTTGCATAAACATCGGTTGTGTCCTGTGTTCCTGATGACGACGATAATGATGATGAAAATGCAGGTTCCTTCTATATTTTAGAATGGGATGGTATTGAGGTCATACAAATTATTATTGACCAGTAGGCTTAGGTGACCGTCTTAATATGGCTCGAATAATATTTTTTTCCCTTCTGATTCTGTATCTCCAAATCATTTATTTGTACAAATTTATGCATATTTACATGTATTTAACTAGAGTTTACATCATGGTTTTTTTAATGCATCTTGTCCTTCATTGCGAGCAGGCCCGGGTTTTCTTTACGCTCATCAAACCCGTTTAATCGCTGGAGGTGTGATACTGGTGCTTCTCATCATCGCTGTCTGACCTCGACCTCTACTCTGCATGATTGACAAAATATGATTCTCGAGCCTTTGGTGCAATCAAATGCGGTAACAAGAGCATCGTTTTGTATTTATACTCAGAAAAAAAATTATAAAACATTTTCATAGTCTAGCGGTGGCTAATCCAGGGAGATCTGCCTGTTTTTTTAATAACGAACCCCCCCCCCCCTTTCTGGTGAAAGAATCGTAGGTCTGCCACTGTCTGTGTAACATGAAATTAACACCAATGATTCGACTGAGAATTAAGTATAAATTATTGCATGTCGTAGGGTGTGTCTGTACAGTGTTCTTGTGTTTTACTTGTATGTGAGGGGGGGGGGGGGGGGGGTAAATCGCATGTACATATTCATTAAGTCAAAGAAATGTCTAGGCAATATTGCGAAGTTATTGTTATTCTTCCTCCGTTCTGGTTTGTTTATACATTATTCTGATACTATATTTTTTTACAATATTTTTACCTCTTCAGAGGTCATTTATTCCATACAAACATACATTATGAAAATACATTCACTTCTCAACGATTATGTTCATTTATTTCGTTTTTGAAAATGCATTTCTTTTTTCAGTTTTCCAAGTATCTATGCCTTTGTCACTTTCTATCCTTTCCTCTGTCTTTCCGTTTCATATTTCCCGCTTTTCCTCCATAGTTGTATGCTATGAACATTGATTGAAGTATCACTTTATCAAAAAGGATCTTATGAAAAATTTTCATATTTAATGACATTTTAGATTGTTTGTTGCTACATATCTACTGAAAAGGGAATATTTGGCTTAATATATAACAAAAAAACAAAAAACAAAAAACGTAAGAAAATCTCCTGCGTCTAATATCGACGTTCATAATTTATTCAATGTATTTATTCAATTTCGTACATTATTATTCATAAATTATGTATATGTATAAATATTATGTATTCAATTATGTATTCAGTTATGAATTCAATTATGTATTCAAATGTGTATTCAATTATGAATTCAATTATGATTCAATTATGTATTCAATTATGATTCATTTATGTATTCAAATATATATTCAATTATGTATTCAGTCTTGTAGGCCTTTCCAATTATGTATTGAATTATGTGCCTAATTATGTATTTGATCATGCATTCAGCAAGTATAATCATGTACTACATGAATGAGATCCGTACCATGCCTGAAAATATATGATGAAAATGATGCAGATACCAATAAATCCAATCAAATTTTTAAAATATGGCATGCTGGCTTCCTAAGTATCAGTAAACTTATAAACGCCATTAAACCAAAGATCACAATGTTTTGTGTAGGTGCAATTGTCATTATATCTTTGTGTTTGCTCCATACAGTCCTAAAATAGTTGCCTAAATAAAACATGATTTATGATAATACATTACTAAGCTTGGCATTATGTGTGTTATACTATATCTATGGGGACTCGCGGTGAGCCTGTGTGTGCACCTTATAAAATCGAGTTTATTAAGAGAATATAGATGCGCAGAGGATTCAAAAGTAAAAATGTAATTGCTTTGCTCGCTATCATGTAAGTATCATCTGCCTCTTGCTAAGTATTACGCCCCAATATAGGATGAAATGCATATAACAGCATTTTCAGAGGGTCAACACTTAAAGAAATCCCAACTTCTTTATTTTTCCCGGACGTCATGAATCCCTAGATACCCCACTGATTGTGGATTGCATATTGTTATAGATCTCCCAAAACTGAAAGATCCTTCCGAGTCATACACTTTGATAGATAGACATTTTAGTATTTTGGTGTGTTGGATCGAATTGGAGAGTTGTTCACAGTGACATTACTGATTCGGCCATTTTGACATTTTTGTATGTGTATAGTGATTACAACTTTCAAAAATTATAACTTACTGATTGTTAGATTTCGTTCAAACTTTCTAGAATCTGCCTCTCTCATTTTGATCCTTCCTTTGGCCTTCAGCGCAACTTGTATGGTTAAATTTTTATTCAAGGCAAAATTTGCATGAGTAAACCTCACAAAACAAATGTTGGTCTACCCACTACACTGTAAAAAATAACTTTAGATTAACAGGTTCTTTGACTTGTAAATGTAGATTAATTTTCCTGCCATTTCACAAGAAAAATACCGTATTAACAGAAAAAAGGCCAAAACTTGTAATTTTACAAGTCAAAAAAACCTGTTAATCTACAGTTATTTTTTACAGTGTATCTTAATGAAGAAAGGGGACCCCTATAAGCAAGGGAGATGTTACATTTTATATACACTCTTAAAAAAAGTTACCCCATTGGTGTTAAAAAATAACACCAAAATGTGTTAAAAGGGAACATGGTCGTCTATGGTGTAAACCATTACACACCATGATTGGTTAGATTTTGTTTGATACATGTGTTATGTTTTACCCCATGCTGTGCAACTTTTAAACACTACCAGCCTGTGTAACAATTCACCCCGCAGCTGTGTTATTATTTTACCCCTTAAGGACGTTCCCTAGTTATGTTTGTGCGCAGCTCAGCTGCGCATCCTGGCTGGCTGTGTTACGTCATCACAACACCAGTTAAGACAATGTATACGCACATTTAACACAATGCTTAATAATGGGTATGCAAGTGTGCGCAGTAAGAAGAACCCGGTAAATATAGATGAAATCAATAATTCTGTACCTGCGAAAAATATACCAAATATTAACTAGCTTGAGTTGAAAGATAACATTCGTTGTCCCCTTATGAATTTTCTATTGGCAAAGTTAGTCGTATAGGAAAAAAAACTAATAAAGATACCTGTCCTTTTGAATTCATAGTCAATTTTTTTGTACACTAAACTAACACAAAAAGAGCTGGAGAAAGAAATTCAAAATATAATTATATGCCGAAGAATCATTTGTCTATGACCCGGGTTCTTAATCATTTTGTCAGGTGCATGGCCAGAAATATTCTCCAAATTACGTCGCGGGCCACTGAATATTACAAATACATACAAAAAATGTATGGGACTGGCGTATCTTGCCCGAAAGCGAGCAAAGCAAGCAATCCAAAGACATTGACACATTAGAACCGTGAAACGTAATTTCGTCATCAAAATGTGCTAATTCAGAAAAGATATAAAAAGTACCAGGAGATCATTCGGGTGCCCGAATGCCAGGTAATTTTGATATTTTCGGGAGGGGGCTACAACCCCCATCCCAGGTCTCATACGCCTCCACATACACCCGAATGGCCTATTTAAGGACTGAGGAGGAATTTCAGAATACACAGCCCCGTATCATAAATAATATTAATATCCTTATTTTTCTTTGTTTGATGATAACTCTTTGGTTTGACTATTTTTCAAATTATGCGTGGTAGGACATGTAATGATAACTCCTTGGTAGGACAGGGAACAGATAATTATGATATGCTAATTGCGAGCGAGCGAAGCGAGTGAGAAAAAAATTGACACCTGTAATCATACCGATAGTTAGGATATTACTTAAAATATTACTTAAAACCACAGGCCTCAAATGGCCCATGGGCGGCACTAATTAACTAATTTGAGGATATTAAGGCAACTCGCTCCCAAAATATGAGGATATTCGGGCACCTTGCAAAATTATTGTATTATCAAAATGCGGGGGCGCTTCAGCCCCGCCTCGTACGCCTATGCGGCTATTCATGCTAAAAATCCTTAGGAGAATATTGGAACTCAGCCACCAAGAGAATGTTTCAAAGCATATTATTAGAGAATCATTAAACATTTTTCTCTTTTCTTAAGACGGAACAGCTTTAAAGTAGGTATTCAAAGAAAATCACAAATATGGCAATTAATGTATCACTAGAAACTGGGAAGCTTACAGATGGCAATCGTATAAGTTTTATGTCAACTGCGTATCTGATGATTATAAAAACAACACAAATAAAAGCTCTTCTCAGCATCTGGAATATCCGAGGATTCGCCAGAAATATAGCGATGTTTTGATGTCGTCACACTCGGGATCGATCCTGCTTAAGCAGACGACGTCCCATAATGAATGAACGTAATTGCAATGCAATTATTTATCAAATTATAAAGAGTTTGGTGTATTTAAACATGACCTTATTTCACACCATTATAAAGGGAAACTGATACTATGATTCTGATATTTAAAACCGTTTGATTGTAAATACTCAGGAGAAGGGTCAATGATCAATGAAATAAACCCCACTTTCAAATTGAAAAGCCCTCCGAATAATAGCAGGATGGTATTCGTTCCCTCTTGAAACGCCGAACATGCCCCGGTGCAAGCAGCTGAAAATACAATGGCGTCTTATTTTGTTTACAAGTGACTGATTCCTTTATTTTTTTAACGCTGCATTTTTCACCAAAATAATACCATACACGAAGTTAAGAGTGAGGCAACAGACTAACATTAAGACTGACGCTAGTGAAGGAAGAGAAATAAGTGAAGAGGAGATGACAAAATAGGCTCTGAAAAATGTGTAAGATGTTATGGGACATCGTCTGCTTAGACAGGACTGGTCCATGGTGTGTAGTCACATATCTCAGCAGCGTTCGAGGAGCTCTTCAGCTGCTATATCGGGGGCTGTATTTTACCGTTTTATAATTGATAATAATCATTACTTCAAATGTTTCCAAGCGTTGAATTTGGATGACCTTGTTGAATGTATGCCATCTATGCAATAATAAGTATTAAGCCAATATTTAAAATCATTAAAGTTCTACTTTAATAAAACAGAATTTCAGCAGCATATATGACTATTTTTCTTCGTATGACTACTTGGTGAGGGGGCGTAGCGACCGAGCGAAAAAGTTGCTTTCATAATACATGTATTGATAATTATTTGCATTCAAGAGAAACTTTACACACACAGGCAGGTCACAGCTTACTTAGAATTATGACTTACATAACATCAAATATAGTTATATATAACCATATAAAGTAGATAACAATCTTGCGATAAGGTGGGAACAAAACGAGGAGAGCCTCTGCCCCACACGTACGTGTTAATAAACACTGCATTTACTGAAATGCGAGAGATCGTAAGTATCGATTTAGATTTGGATTATTCAATGTTGAAACTACGTTTATTAGAGCACAACAATGTTTCCATTAGTAAACTGCAAAATGATTGATGTCATAATGAGGAGGAGAATAATAACGACATTTTCCCTTCTTTTTAGGCACAGAAAAGCACCTGCCACACCCGTGCGCTTCGGGGCCTTGTAATATAGAAGATATATTGTAAAGTCAAATAATCAATGTTGCCATTAATGTGGGAGGGAGTATAGCGACTGAGCGAAAAAGGAGAATGTAGAGGAATTTTATATTAGAGCAAAGGTTGGCAAAGTAAATCTTGTTCTTACATTGTTTAACTTAAAGTAATATTTCTTGTCTTGCGAGGGGCCCCTCTGAGGGGACAGAACAGATTATTGCAAACAGGAAAATTAAGATCATTGCGTGTTGAAACCTTGCATTTCGCATCACTAGAAAATTATTCGTTATACCCCTATCCGCCTCCTCCTTTAATAGTAAGAAAAATCTGCCACTTCGCTTTTGTCGCCACTGGTGGTAGACAGTATTAATACTGTCTTCAGATAACTTGCTCCTATATATGTGCATGTAATGGAGCGGAGCGACCATGTGATGGTGATACCTCGCCTTTTGGAACACTAGAAAGGTGATGCAATATTGCAAGTTTTATTGTCTTGTGTGTATGTGTGGGGGGGGGGGGGGGTAGAGGGGAAAATATACAATAGACAGGGTTTCTAAATGTTAAGAAACATTGCGCCTATCAATATAATAGGGACCGTGGTGACAGAGTGCGATTTGTTAAAATTTTAAATACTGAAGGTTTGCATTATTAGTGACAAGGCAGCTTATTATACAAGTCACCCTTGTCATAGTTGTAATGCTAAATTAATTAAGATGTAATTTTTTCTTCCGAGGGGATCCGGGAGAGGGGGGTCCCCTTTTTTGAATGATTACTGGGGAAAATGCCCCCTCTGCCCACCCCCTCCCCGCGCTTCCGGTGCCTATGGTCGTGCATGTATATAACAAAATATCAGTTACATGGTGACAATTTCAAATGTCTGATAACAGGCAAACAGGGGGGGGGGGGGGGCGCGCTGCTAGCACAAAAAAACCAGTACATGGACCCCCTTTTGCAAACTCTCTCTTCCTTTAGTATACTTCTCTCTACAAATCTGGAAACTTTGGTGAAAATGACATGGTTTTTTTTTTCGAACCCATCCTCTTCTTACACTGTTTCCCATCCAGCCATACACAGTTTTCGCTAGTTTTGCGAGTTTTTTACTTTTTCCACCACCTAAAGTTGCTGCTAGCACAAAAACGAGTGCATGGACCCCCTTTTTAAAGTTTTCTCCTTCTACAGTATACAATTCTCTACGAATCTGGAAAAATTTAGGAATCTGACATGGATTTTAAAAATACAGTAGAGTTATTACGAACCCATCCCCTTCCGACACAGATTCTTACCCTGCCATGCACAGTTTTCACTAGTTTTGCGAGTTTTTGAATTTTTCCGCTAAATGAGGGCGCTGCTAGCACAAAAATGAGTGCATGGACCCCCCTTTTTAAAGCTTTCTCCTTCTACAGTATACAATTCTCTACGAATCTGGAAAAATTTAGGAATCTGACATGGATTTTAAAAATACAGTAGAGTTATTACGAGCCCATCCCCTTCCGACACAGATTCTTACCCTGCCATGCACAGTTTTCACTAGTTTTGCGAGTTTTTGAATTTTTCCGCCAAATGAGGGCGCTGCTAGCACAAAAACGAGTGCATGGACCCCCATTTTTAAAGCTTTCTCCTTCTGCAGTATACAATTCTCTACGAATCTGGAAAAATTTACGAATCTGGCATGGATTTTAAATATACAGTAGAGTTATTACGAACCCATCCCCTTCCGACACAGGTTCTTACCCTGCCATGCCCAGTTTTCACTAGTGTTTTGCAAGTTTTTGAATTTTTCAAGCAACTGAGGGCGCTGCTAGCACAAAAACAAGCGCATGGACCCCCGTTTTTTAAACTTTCTCCTTCTGCAGTATACAATTCTCTACGAATCTGGAAAAATTTTGGAATCTGGCATGGATTTTAAATATACAGTAGAGTTATTACGAACCCATCCCCTTCCGACACAGATTCTTACCCTGCCATGCACAGTTTTCACTGGTGTTTTGCAAGTTTTTGAATTTTTCAAGCAACTGAGGGCGCTGCTAGCACAAAAACGAGTGCATGGACCCCCGTTTTTTAAACTTTCTCCTTCTGCAGTATACAATTCTCTACGAATCTGGAAAAATTTTGGAATCTGGCATGGATTTTAAATATACAGTACAGTTATTACGAACCCATCCCCTTCCTAGACAGGTTCCCACCCTGCCATGCACAGTTTTTCACTAGTTTTGCAAGTTTTTGAATTTTTCCGCCAAAATGAGGGTGCTGCTAGCACAAAAACGAGTGCATGGACCCCCCCCCTTTTTTTTATAACTTTCTCCTTCTGCAGTATACAATTCTCTACGAATCTGGAAAAATTTACGAATCTGGCATGGATTTTAAATATACAGTAGAGTTATTACGAACCCATCCCCTTCCTAGACAGGTTCCCACCCTGCCATGCACAGTTTTCACTAGTTTTGCAAGTTTTTGAATTTTTCCAGCAACTGAGGGCGCTACTAGCACAAAAACGAGTGAATGGACCCCCGTTTTTTAAACTTTCTCCTTCTGCAGTATGCAATTCTCTACGAATCTGGAAAAATTTACGAATCTGGCATGGATTTTAAATATACAGTACAGTTATTACGAACCCATCCCCTTCCTAGACAGGTTCCCACCCTGCCATGCACAGTTTTTCACTAGTTTTGCAAGTTTTTGAATTTTTCCGCCAAAATGAGGGTGCTGCTAGCACAAAAACGAGTGCATGGACCCCCCCTTTTTTTTTTAACTTTCTCCTTCTGCAGTATACAATTCTCTACGAATCTGGAAAAATTTACGAATCTGGCATGGATTTTAAATATACAGTAGAGTTATTACGAACCCATCCCCTTCCTAGACAGGTTCCCACCCTGCCATGCACAGTTTTCACTAGTTTTGCAAGTTTTTGAATTTTTCCAGCAACTGAGGGCGCTACTAGCACAAAAACGAGTGAATGGACCCCCATTTTTTAAACTTTCTCCTTCTGCAGTATACAATTCTCTACGAATCTGGAAAAATTTACGAATCTGGCATGGATTTTAAATATACAGTAGAGTTATTACGAACCCATCCCATTCCGACACAGGTTCTTACCCTGCGATGCACAGTTTTCACTAATTTTGCAAGTTTTTTAAATTTTTCAAGCAACTGAGGGCGCTGCTAGCACAAAAACGAGTGCATGGACCCCCTTTTTTAAGCTTTCTCCTTCTGAAGTATACTATTCTCTACGAATCTGGAAAAATTTAGGAATCTGGCATGGATTTTAAATATACAGTAGAGTTATTACGAACCCATGCCCTTCCAAGACAGGTTCTCAGCCAGTTTTCACTAGTTTTGCTAGTTTTTCACTTTTTCCACCACCTGAGGGCGCTGCTAGCATAAAAACAAGTGCCTGGACCCCCTTTTTAAAACTTTCTCCTTTTGCAGTCTCAATAATGGAAAACAAAACAAACTACAAAACAATGTTAAAACAGACTTTCCAACTATATAGCATGATCCGAAAGGTTGATTTTCACATAAATGATTTACATATAATTTAGACATAATTATAATTGTGGCGTCACAGTATAGATACTTAGGAATAAATCTGGACAAAAATTGAGCTAACTGCATGGCATTTTTGGCTGGCTATGAAATTATTGGTGCACACGTGTAAATCGGGAGGTTCCGCCCGGGGCTCCTCCGCCGGCCTTCGCGGCGGAACTCAACATCAAACATCCACTTCCAATGTGCAATCAACTCTGAAATGTGCTCTGGGTCTATAACGTAGCTTCTGATGCAATAATAAAATATAATGAAAATGTGAATGTTTTACAATTAAATGAAGAGATGACATCGGCTGGCATCCCCCACGATCTCAGCAACGACTCCATGATGACGATGAACTCTAGTGTAGCTTCACCACTGCACTGCATGTGATCGTACTTGGCCGCGTTTCGCGTCTGTATACACACACTAGAACTATGAACATGGAAAACAAAGAAGCGGACAAAATATACAGCTCATCATTGTACCTACCACACTGGTTCTGGTAGACAAAGAACGTCCCTTCATTGCTAATGCTATTATGTAAAAAATGTAGAACAGGTGTTACATGCAAAAGGGATGTTCTTCTACCAGAACAATAGACCTGTTTACTAAGTGTTCAAATTTATGGATGTTTCTTTCCTGGTGACGAGGTATTCCATTAACCTGTTATTAATGAATAAACTACAATACTTGGAATCCAGTTTGCATACATTACTTGTTGCTATGTATGACAAACTTCTGGCAAGCTTTCAGGTTGTCAAGAACAACCTTTGTTTCAAAAGTATGCATAAAATTTGAATCACTTAGTAAACAGGTCTATTGTGGAGGGTACAATCAGGAGCAGTATATTTTGCCCACTCTCTTTTGTGATCGTGTCCAAGTAGTAGGGTATCTAAGAGGGGTATCCGTGCGCCCCCCCCCCCCCGGACTAAAGGAAACCAACTTTTTTAACTTCTTCATAATATGCTTTAAAAAAAATGGTGTAAGAAAAAAAAGGGGCCCCGGATAGGGAAAATCAAGGGGGCGTCAAGGTGGTCAAAAAATGCCCTTTTCAAATTTTGTTGAGAGGTCCTTTTGTACTACCGTCAAATTTTGACCTGTAACTTTCTGTATGGTCATTAGATTGGTATGAAAATTGGTAGCGTTCTTGCCAGAACTGTTCTACACATTTTGATATAAAAAAAAATATCAAAATGTATGTTGCCATGGCAACAGTTATCATGAATGAAAATCTAACTAGAATAGAAGAATTTCATATTTTGTTGAAAGAAAATTGCTTAGACATGAAAACAATCACTTAGTATGAGTTTGATGCAATATTCATGGTGTTTAAGGACATTTCCTATCACTTTGAAACATGTACAACATATATTGATGAAAGGAACTCAATTGCATATTGGCATAGTAATATGTTATACGTATTACAAACCTATTGGCCCGAATTCACAAAGGTGGTTTCATTTGAAACCGTGGTTTCAAGAATCCATGGATTTTTGAAACCACGGTTTCACTGAGTCTGTGATTCACAAACAGTGGACTCAAAAATCCACGGTTTGAAACTCCGGTTGAAACCGGAGGTAGGGATTTCCCCTTTTTGCATTGCACTGAGCATGCTCAGTAAGATTGATCCAACCAGTATACCGAGTTTTCTTTACAATTTATTGTCGTGTTTTTTGGAATAAACAAGGACGCGTATCGCAGGGGGCAGGGTTATCGTATTTTGCATAATCCTTACTGTGCTTGTCTCTCCCGAGTAACAAGCGTATATCATGCGCCATATCGATCGACGCGTTGTTGTCCGCGCGCCATGCCACAGCCCAGCCTAGGCCTATGTTTCACTACTAGTATACTTCATTCAACAAATAGTAGCCTGCTATAATTGCAAAGACGTAGACCGGACCGCGAACATGTACGTCGAGCTGGATCTGGAGGGTCCGACTCGCCTGCAATCAAATCATTATATATTCAAGTGTTCTCTCTTTGAAAAAAATTTGTTTATCAAAAACTATTTAAGGACGAAAATGACATGTATTTTGTAATTGCATGTATGAGACGCTTATGGCCAACTCTGGGCATCTACTTGGTGTGTTATTAAAGATCACACATGTCTACAAAAGTACAAGTGAAATGTAAAATTTTCTTTGAATTTATCGAAGTTGTATATGTATACATGCACAGTATTATGACAGTTTATTCTCAATTTTTGAATTAAATTCAGAGACAAACATCAAAGTCGATTCATGTATTTGCAAGGATAAGGGGTTTATTGTTCTGAGGATTATTGTAAATTGTAGATTCAGGAATTCATTTTTTTTCAGCAGTACGGTAGGCCTATCATATATATAATTATGGGAGGGGGCAGCCCCCCCCCCCCCCCCCATGTGAACATTTTGGAAAAAGACTATAGAAAACTGTTTTAAACAAAGTCGGCGTCCCCTCTTATTTTCAAGGGGGTGTGATTGGAGTGAGGACCCCCTTTTTTGCTTGTCAGAGAATTTTGGAAGAAACACTGCTCCATAAATAGCGGGGAACCTTTTTTTTCCTCGTCATGTGAGATTTTTGTCAGAATCGTGGCCCCCACCCCTAATGGTCAACCCTGCATCAGCCCCTGATTTTGCCAGTGACATTTTAAGACTTTTTTCATTGAGAATCTTTTATGCAATAGGATGGGAAAGTAAAGTGGTTGGTAATGATTACATGCGCACACCCACAAACATCTGGACAACCCCCCCCCCCCCCATCTTACACCATGATCTCACAAGAGGAAAGCATCATATCAACAAATCCAACATGGTGCCATCTTCAATCATAGCCTCCCAAGATCATTATCAACATAAATTAACAAATTGCTTTAGCAAGTTAGTGTGATATCCCCCATTAGATTCTTTATCAAGCATATTTACACTGCCTCAACATCAACACCAAACACAAAATACCATGACATCATTCACATCTTGCCATAAAGTAACATGACTACCAATGTCAGGCCTTTACGATACAAAGTATAGTATAAAATGTAAAGTTGTTATAGAGTAACTTATTTTCAGCAATTTAATATTACATATTTGTCATATTTCTGTTACATAAAATACATTAAAAACATTTATATACATATATTTTCCATTAATAGTTAAAGGTTAAATAAGTTATGCATTGATTCATGGAATAAATAATATGACTACCTATGTACATAAAACATTGGTGGATCCAGGGGGGCACTTCCGGGCCGTGCCCCCCCCCCCCCCCCCCCTTTTTGGAAGAAAACTATGCATTTCAACCATAGACGATCCTTCATTTTCTCCCACCTTTTAGAATGAAGACTTTTTTTTTTTTTGCTTGTCAAGGAATTATGGAGGGGAACTGGACCCCCATACCCCCCCCCCCCCCCCCATATTGAGCGACTTTTCGAAAAGCTGCTGAGACCCAAAAAATACGGGTCTACCTTTTCCAAAAGTTGACAAACCTTCATTTGTGTGCCCCCTCTTATACTCAATCGTGGATCCGCCCCTGCATAAAAGTCTATTGTAAATCTATTGAGAGTATTACAGTTCTTAGAGGTTTTAAGAAATATTTCATTTATAAACGATACTATGATTATGAAATGTAATATTTATGACTCACATTTTGAGGTGAACACAATACATGTATTTTAAAATACAATAGACCTTTTTACTAAATGATTCAAATTTATGGGTATTTCTTTCCTGGGGACCTAGTAACGAGGTATTCCATTAACATGTTTTTAATGAATGAACCACAATACTTGGAATCCAGTTTTCATACATTACTTGTTGCTATGTCTGGCAAGCCTCTGGCAAGCTTTCACTTTGTCAAGAACCTTTGTTTCAAAAGTATGCATAAAATTTGAATCACTTAGTAAACGGGTCTATTTCCCAGATTTCACTTAATATGAAATTATAATAAGAATGTACTTATGAATTTATAATAAGAATGTACAATACACTGAAAGATAATTTAGTTCTGGAAATCAACTTCTTCAAAAATAATTTAGTTTAGTTTTCAATCTTGCAAAAAATTCATTATCTACATGTACTTTTTATTTTTTTCTCAATTTTTGCACGATCAAGACAATGTGCAGTTTTCATCTAAATATCTGAATTCAGGAAACCCTATATAGGATTGTACACGATGGGAATTTCTCTTCTTATTCCAATATATTTTTTAACAAAATTTCCGAAAATATTTAATTTTGATATAATGATTAGGAATCAAAATATTCAATACAAATCTGACTATGATACACTGCAATTCACATATGTCAAAGAAACATAATTATGTATGTAACTACAGGCAAACCTCGTTACAACAAACTCCTCTGTACTTTTTTTCTCGGGGGGGGGGGGGGGGGGGGGGGACGACTACAAGCGGAAACAAAGGGTTTTGTATGTGTGTATATCTTTTTCAAGGCAATGGAGAGCATGTGCCTCCTATGCCCCCCCCCCCCCCACCTCCATTTTACTCCACTGCTCTTCTGGATTAAGGAAATATCAAAGCATTGCTATATTAGGGTTTTAAAAAGTATACAAAGATGTAGGACCAGAGAGATAACGTTGTTATAACGAGTTTGTAACTGCGTTCTTCTAACGTTACTGTACTTTAACCGTAGTCCGTTGGTTGGTGGATTCAACCTCTTCTCTCATAGTTGGAAACGCCATGATTTTCTCCTCCTTGCGTTAGCTTTGGAAGCCTCATTTTGGTCTCTGCAAACAGATGATTGTGATATTGATGCCCCATCACACTGACCAAGCATCCTATGGAATGACCCTGTAAATGACAACGTATCAACAGATAGTGGGCTGAAAAATATTTTATCAGAAATATTGAATTTTAATTTATGAAAAAAGAGAAAATATATTATATACAAAGTAACGAAAAGAAGATCAAAATTTTGCAGAAAAAATGTAATCAATTTGTGATTTAATAATTATAAGCTACAACAAAATTAAAGGGGAATGAAACCCAGGCATCAGTATGCTATAAGTGAATGGGGATGACCAAGAAGAGTAAATAGTGAAAGTTGGAGCAAAATCGGACAATCCATTCAATAGTTATGACTTTTTAAAGTTACAGTAAATCCCCATCACGGGGATCCTTGAGTTGGCAACTTTGCCAGCATCTGTGATGTCATCGTGGACAACTTTCTATTCATTTTGTGTATACATTTTTTTTAAATGATTAATATGAAATTTCAAATTAGGAATCAACATAATTCTTTCCAAATTGCTTTCAGAATTGATGAAGTCATGTCATACTCAAACAACAATTCAAAAGAATTTCAATTTTTCTTGAAAAAGAAGAAAATGTGAAATTCTGTGTACAAAATAGAGAGGCCAATACCTGCAGGATCACATGTAGTGGACTTTTTCCTTCCTCCCCATCCCCTTCCAGCATGTTAATGAGGCAGAATGCAGTGTCGTCATACAATTCAAATGGATTCCTCCGGTCTACAAGACCTCGTTGTTGTCTGACAGCTGTCTGTATGGAAAATGGTGTTAGAAATTTAGAATTAGAGGGAAGATCAAAATATAAGAAAATTTGAGCAAATTTGATGTCTGTTTTTGACTGCTGAAACAGTGAATGTTTGCTAGTCCCGCATAAGTTTGGGCCTATGAGTGGGATCAATGGAACCTTGATATCATACCGTCTCCGATATTGTCGCTCATTACAGTCCCTCCCATCTAATGTGTGCTGCTTAACCTGCCTTTGTGCTTCGCTCTGCTTTATATGTGCATTGATGCATCCTGAAGCTGTAAGTAATAATCTAAATTTTTGTAAACCTTCCTGTAATGGTATCTTACATTCATGACATTACAGATGGGTATACAAGTTCGCAAAAATTAAGATTCCTACATCATGCTCTACAATGTACATGTACTTAGATTCTAGCTTTAGCTTATGACATTAGACTTTACATACAATTACAATTTCAGCCGAAGGCAAAGCAAAACACAAACATAGCACACAGGGTCCGGGGGGGGGGGGGGGTCAGACTCAAACTAAGAATAGTTCCCTAGGTCTCATTTTACTCAAAATCAATTTGGGTGAAAGATTGAATAGATCTTGCTTTTAAACCAAGATCTCGAGCAGAGTCTGGACATTGACATGTTGCTGACCACCTAATTTTTGAATCATTCATTCATAATCATAGATTAGCCTAACTCAACTGGCCTTGAGTCGGACTCTGGAATTGGATTAAATAGACTACCCCTTGGCCCTAGGCCTACGTGCGTGGGCGTTGATATTTTTGCAACCAAGTAAAATGTGCAATGTCTTGTTCATCGATTCCCCAATAATGGTGAAATTTTGATGAAAATCCATACAAAATAATACATGCTGGATAATACTAAATAGTCGAGGCCTATTTACAAGAATGCCAGGTTACCTGATGAGGCTGACCTCGACTTTCTTCAGTCTCAGACTCGTCTTTGTTTGTTGTGATCAGGGACACCAAAATAAACGCCCGGGACTAAAGAATTGACCAGAGTGCGATTTTTTTTCCCTCCACCGGCTGCACTCTGGCGCTAGGCTCCAAACAGCATGCTTTTATGAAGTAATTTTTACTTTTCTGCGCAACACGATACGTACAGATAAGAAGAAAAGAAATTTCTAAATTAGATATCACTCGGAATCGGTAAATTACTTACGATTTCCTTCGTGCTTGGGCTCGGGAAAGTATGCTAGCTCCTCAATTTTTGTTGCGAAAAAAGTTTCTTTCCGCAGCGTTCACGATCGATCATGATCAGCCGGCTGGTTGATGATGTCTGTAGCCTAAATGCTGCACTCTGATTGGTTAAAACCGTGGTTTCACCTGAATCCACGGTTTCAGACCACCCCAAGCAGTTGACTCAAAATGATGACGTAAAATCCGTGGGTGAAACCATGGATTCACTTGAAACCACCTTTGTGAATCGCAAAAGTGAAACCGTGGTCTAATCCATGGTTTCAAACCACTGTTAAAACCATGGATTTGACTGAAACCACCTTTGTGAATTCGGGCCATTGTGTTTGCGTATTTTTCAAGATTTTGCAGTCTTTATTCATTAAGAATACGGACAGCTTCATTTTAACCTGCAACCCTGTTTTGTGATAATCTGATTATAATAAAGCTTGATGTTGATTGTGTGTACCGATATGTCACTCATTTTGACACATGTTATAATATCTGTTGTCATGACAACCATTGTTATAACTGGTAAACTCACCCCCTTTTTTTTTTGCATTTAGAATGACCAAGAAGGACATATTACGGTATCTAAGAGGGGTATCCGTGCACCCCCATGACTAAACAAAACCGACTGTTTAACTTCTTCATAGTATGCTTAAAACATCAAGATGTTAACAAGAAAAAAAAGTGGCCCTTCTTAGGGAAAATAAAGGGGGCGTCAAGATGGTTAAAAAATGCCCTTTTCAAATTTTGTTGAGAGGTCCTTTTGTACTACCGTCACATTTTGACCTGTAACTTTCTGTATGGTCACCACATTGGTATGAAAATTGGTAGCGTTCTTGGCAGTACTGTTCTACACATTTTGATATAAAAAATATATCCATATCAAAATGTATGTTGCCATGGCAACAGTTATCATGAATGAAAATCTAACTAGAATAGAAGAATTTCATATTTTTTTTCAAAGAAAATTGCTTAGACATGAAAACAATCACTTCAGTATGTCTGTGATGCAATATTCACGGTGTTTAATGACATTTCCTGTCACTTTGAAACATATACAACATATATTGATAAAAGGAACTCAATTGCATATTAACATAGTAATATGTTATGCGTATTACAAACCTATTGTTTTCGCGTATTTTTCAAGATTTCGCAGTCTTTATGCATTAAGAATATGGACAGCTTTATTTTAACCTGCAACCCTGTTTTGTGATAATCTGATTATAATAAAGCTTGATGTTGATGTGTGTACCGATATGTCACTCATTTTGACACATGTTATAATATCTGTTGTCATGACAACCATTGTTATAACTGGTAAACTAACCCCCCCCCCCCCTTTTGCGTTTAGAATTACCAAGAAGGACGTATTACGGTATCTAAGAGGGGTATCCGTGCACCCCCATGACTAAACGAAACCGACTGTTTTAACTTCTTCATAGTATGCTTAAAACATCAAGATGTTAACAAGAAAAAAAAGTGGCCCCTCTTAGGGAAAGTAAAGGGGGCGTCAAGATGGTCAAAAAATACCCTTTTCAAATTTTGTTGAGAGGTCCTTTTGTACTACCGTCACATTTTGACCTGTAACTTTCTGTATGGTCATCAGATTGGTATGAAAATCTAACTAGAATAGAAGAATTTCATATTTTTTTATTGCTTAGACATGAAAACAATCACTTCAGTATGAGTTTGATACAATATTCGTGGCGTTTAATGACATTCCCATCACTTCTTCTTCTTCCGGGTGAAATACAGACCTCTGGGTAGAGTATTTTCGTACTTTGTGCAGTGCTGAAAAACTAGTGTGCCATACTGCAATGCTGATCCTCAATAAAGTGTCAGTGGGGTTTTGGGTGTATGTACATATACATCATATAAAAGTGCTCCCAGTGCAAGTAAAAAATGGCTCCTACTCCATCTAGGCTTTGCGCAGCGTCATCCCATCCAGCTGTCTCTTAAACTGCTCCAAAGAAGAAGCTGATGTTACGCTGGCGGGGAGCTGGTTCCAATAGCAAACAACGCTTGGAAAGAAGGAGTTCTGAAACCCAGAGGTCCTACAGAGCTGTTATCGATATTGAGCATGTCGTCGTCCAGATGATCGTATTACTGGGTAGAGGTAAGGTGGTTCAGGTGGGATGGTAATCAGTCTGTGCAGGATACGGTAGAGCATGATGACTTTCATCTGGGCTCTTCTTTCAGCGAGAGACTGCAAATTTTGTGAGTGGAGCATATCAGTAACACTATGTCTAGGATGATAGTCTCCAAGTGTAAACCGAGCAGCACGCCTCTGAACCATTTCGAGTTTCCAAATGTGGTCTTGATGGTGAGGATCCCAAACTGCAGATGCGTACTCAAGATTAGGTCGTACATATGTCATGTATGCCTGTTCCTTGATTTTCTTGGGGACAGCCATACCGGTTTCGCTGGAGGAATCCTCGTGTGCAATTTGCCGGCTTGCATGATGTTGTCTATGTGTGTCTTCCAGCTTAACTTGGAGTTGATGTGCACTCCAAGGTACTTTGCATTGTCAACAACTGGAAGTTCAACATCATGCAAAGAATAAGGTGAGCAGATGATATTTTTCACCTTGTTGGTAACTCGCAGGACTTCGCACTTGGATGGGTTGAAAGACATCCACTTAGCTTCCCAATCTTGTAGATTGTTAAGGTCTTTTTGGAGTATGTCTGCGTCGGAATGCGAGCTTAAGTGTCGGTAGAGAAGACAGTCATCAGCAAACATTCGCACCTCAGACTGGACACAGCTGGGCAGGTCATTGATGTAAGCCAAGAAGAGAAGCGGGCCGAGTACGGTTCCTTGGGGTACGCCTGACGTAACGCTGGCCGAGAGTGAGGTAGTTCCATCGAGCACGACCTGTTGGACACGATCTTTGAGGAAGGATCTGATCCAGCAGAGGAGATTACCCTGGATGCCATAGAAAGCTAGTTTTCTCAAGAGCCTTTCGTGTGGTATTTTATCAAATGCCTTCGAGAAATCTAACAGAACTGCATCTGCCTGTTGCTTGTTGTCGATCCCTTTGGCAAGGTCGTGGATGGTCAGTAACAGCTGGGATTCGCAAGAGTGGAACTTTCAAAATCCATGCTGCTTTTCGGACAGTATTCTGTTAGATTCCAGGTGGTTGACGATCTCTGAGTATATGATGTGTTCCAAGGTTTTGCACACTAGTGAGGTCAATGAGATTGGCCTATAATTGCGGGCCTCATGACGGTTGCCTTTCTTGAAGATTGGTGTGATGAATGCAGCTTTCCAGTCCGAAGGGATTGCACCCTGATGTAAAGTAGACTGGAACAATAAAGTCAAGACAGGTGCAGGCTCTGTTGAACATTCCTTCAGGATACGTGCAGGAAGGTTGTCAGGTCCTGATGCCTTGTGTGGGTTGATCTTGGACAATAGTTTCCAGACTCCTTCAGAGTGGATTTCTTTGGTAAAGACAGAGGAGAACTGATCATTTAGGACAGTGGCCTTTATATACTTTTTAGAGATGGTGTCCTTCGCTGTGACAGCAATATTATTGCTGTGACATCGAAGGACACCATCCGGTGTTGTCACAACGCTTGTTCTTAATGTATGTCCAAAATCGTTTGCCTCCAGTGGAACGTTCTCCACATATTAGATCTGAGATGTAGTTCTGGTAAGCTTTTCGGCATTCTCTCTGCATGGTCTTCTTTAGTTCCTTGTAGTTGGTATGTTCCGGTCTGTCAGTCTCACCAACAGCAGCTCTTGATCTCCTGTATGACCGTTTCTTCTTTCCGGCGAGGCGCTTCAAGTCTGGAGCATTTCTCAAATGATCGACATTTCTCAATCGACATTCAGCTATCAACCACTTAATTGAAAAAAGGAATGTCACAGATGTTGGCTACTTATTCGTCAGGTCAATGGGTAATAGCAACAAGTCCAAATTTGAGAAATGATAGAATTCGGGATAAGGGAAGGTGGTAGAGACCAATGAAGAGACCAATGCATATGAATTGTCAAGATATGCACCAGCACACCCAGGAAGCGAGAGAGAGAGGAGGAGAGAGGGGGAGAGAGGGGGGGGGGGGGGGTAATGTCCTCTTTACCCTTAATTATCCCATCCACCCAACAAAGTCCTAACCTATCTCACCTCCTCTACAACATAATACCATCACCCCATCCTGGCTGGGAGTCAGGATGGGGTGATGGTACATGTTAATAAATCTCTTTTCAAAAGTTAGGGGACACTGATTTATGGCAAGCAAATAATTATAAAAGAGAGAGAGGGGGGGGGGGAAGATACTTAATTGCTCTTTTATATCGTACATTAGTTAAATGGTGTGGCTTAACTATAGAATACCCTACCACATAGACTTATGTGCATAAACGACCAACACATAGGGTTAGGGTTAGGGTTGTAGTTAGGGTTATGTTTAAACTTAGAGTAAGGATTATGGTTAGAATTACGATTTACGGTTTACGGTAGCTAAAAAACTTAAGTCTTTGGATTCAGCTTCATTAGAGAAGCGTTGGTCAACTAATGGACATGTGGTCAACTTTTGTGGTGGGTTATTCTATAGTTGTTCCAATGGACTCATAGAGAGAAAGTGTGTGTGTGTGTGTGTGTTTGCATGTATGTACGTTAGTATATCGTTTATTTTTACGTATAATCCTATAATCACCTTGTAGATATGTTCCTATTTCATTGCCTAGTGCTTATAATGTGAATGATTTATAATCGTTTTTATATGTATCTTTGTGCTTGCTAATCATTATCTTTATTACCATTGATATCACTCTTTTTAATTTTGTCCGGGGGCCCCTCCACAAGCTCTACTTCTTCGGGGTCCCAACCCGTTCATTGTCCTCTTTATGTTATCTATATAAAAATGTCAATATGTAACTGTCTACAATGAATTGGTAAATAAATGAATTGAATTGAATTGAATTGTATTTGGGCATATAACACGTGTGTGAGTGTGTTTCTTTAAAATAGAACAAAATAAAAAAATAACAGATGTGTTGTCACTTATACCTACATGTATCACACATCAGCTAGACAAAATTAGTGCAAAAACATTTAGCACGGGTTCCTTAAAATATGTTAGAAAACGAATATGTTTGCATGGTGTGGTATGGTCTGGTATTGTATTACCAGCAGTTGCCATGGCAACAGAAATTGTAATATGTATCAAATTGTGTGACATAGTGATGCAAACATCGTCATTTTTTTTCTTATAGTTGATTATCATAGAATTGCAGGTTAAAATTAGGAAGTTCAATATGCTTACTGTGTAAAACTGAGAAATCTGGAAAAAAAATATGCGAAAACAAGAGGTTTGTAATACGCATACCATGCTACTATGGCAATAGATAATTGAGTTCCTCTTATTATGTTGTGTATGCTTCAGAGTGATGGGAATGTCATTAAACACCACAAATATTGTATCAAACTCATACTGAAGTGATTGTTTTCATGTCTAAGCAATTTTCTTTGAAAAAAAATATGAAATTCTTCTATTCTACTTAGATTTTCATTCATGATAACTGTTGCCATTGTCAGATATTAGTCCTGAAATAACTATTCTGACGATAAATTAGGTTCTGCTGAAATAATTCAAAGTCACTGGTAAATCATCACACAATTACTCAGTAGATATAGTGTACCTGAGTTTAATTAAGAGCAAACTGCTCTATAATGATAATGTACACAAATTAAATAATTGTTTCATCATCCAACATAATTACATCATTGACATGTACATGTGACGGTATGAAATTATAACCTTGAATAATGTAAATATCATCAATATGTATAGCCTATCATTGAGTAATTACATTACTAAATTTTAGGCATGTATTATGAAAGAAATTGCGGTACCGAGGCAATAGTGAATTGAGTGACCTTCCTTGACGAATAATTTGATTGCTGCTGAAGAAATAAACCACCTACACTGGACCGGTATGTAAATTCTATACAGCCCTGAGTTCATGTTGAGAAATGCAGACTAATCAGTCCAGGTTGAAGACCACGGCGATTTCTACGACGTATAATGTGAATGAGGATTGATGTCTGTCGCTAGTTGCCAACTCTGGTTGCGGGGATAAACGCCCTTGAGTCTGCGATGAGATACTCGTATAAGGCTCTGAAGTCACAAGTCACAAGTCACCACGAGTTGTACGAGCACAAGTGTACTAGAGTTGTACAAAAGATGTTCAAAAGCCCAGCTCGCCCTAACATAAATAATTATAAACAAACATTACAGAGTAAGGTATCGTATCCGTAAATTGTAAATTAATGTTATCTATCTTTATTTATACTTCTATCTTCTTATAAATACATGCCTAGTATCTTTACTTCTCGGTTCACTTGTAATATTTACACCAATTAAATTTTGATAATATTGAAATAAAAAAAAACTAATCTTGGCTAACTAGTTCTTATACCTTTAAAGTGAGGTACAAAAATCAATTAGCTCATAAAACATGGAAGATATCTTCAGCAATGTACCAAATAACAATCCTTCCATGCTGAAAGAAAATAGTAATGGGTAAATTTTTGTATTCTTGTTTATATAGATTCTGGATATAAGAAAATTTGAAATACAATAATTATAACAATATATGCACATAACTTACAGTTCTGGTAAAACGATGGTGCAAGTGGAGGTGAGGGCGGGTGAGGCTTTAACAGGGCCTGTGCTGCCGTGTAACTGCCATGACTGCCTGATGCTACCCTTCTCTCTATCCTCACTGTCTCTGACGGTCTGACTTAGCCGCCTGAGGTCTTTCGTATGTTCTGCCCTTTTCCAGACTATCTGAGCATTCACCTAAGCTTGTGGCCACACACCCTCTACACTCCAGTAACTAACACCCTATAGAAATCTCCCAATTAGACATTCTCCTCAGTCTTTCCACTCTCGCACAAAAACATGCACCTGTTGAGTTTTGGAAACCTAGATACGTGATGTAAAAGTAATTTGTGTCTAACAAAGATCCAAAGTTATTTGACCCATCCAGGTCTTATTACCTCAGATTGCCGCCAAAACACCACCATTCACTTACATGCCAACTAACAATACCTCTTCCATTCAGCTTAACAAAGCCTTTCACAACACACATGTCACTTCAATTCTCTGCCCATTATTAACTTGACAGGTTACTAGGAGTTAGAGATTTAGAAATTTAGAAATTCCAGTTACATTGTGACAGCCATGACAACACACATTTTGACATGGATATATTTTCTTTATATCAAAATTTGTAGAACAGTACTGGCAACAACGCTACCAATTTTCATACCAATCTGATGACCATACAGAAAGTTACAGATCAAAATGTGACGGTAGTACAAAAGGACCTCTCAACAAAATTTGAAAAGGGCATTTTTTAACCATCTTGACGCCCCCTTGATTTTCCCTAAGAGGGGCCACTTTTTTTTTCTTGTTAACATCTTGATGTTTTAAGCATACTATGAAGTTAAACCAGTCGGTTTCGTTTAGTCATGGGGGTGCACGGATACCCCTCTTAGATACCGTAATACGTCCTTCTTGGTCATTCTAAATGCAAAAAAAAGGGGGGTGAGTTTACCAGTTATAACAATGGTTGTCATGACAACAGATATTATAACACGTGTCAAAATGAGTGACATATTGGTACACACATCAACATAAAACATGGAAGATATCTTCAGCAATGTACCAAATAACAATCCTTCCATGTTGAAAGAAAATAGTAATGGGTAAATTTTTGTATTCTTGTTTATATAGATTCTGGATATAAGAAAATTTGAAATACAATAATTATAACAATATATGCACATAACTTACAGTTCTGGTAAAACGATGGTGCAAGTGGAGGTGAGGGCGGGTGAGGCTTTAACAGGGCCTGTGCTGCCGTGTAACTGCCATGACTGCCTGATGCTACCCTTCTCTCTATCCTCACTGTCTCTGACGGTCTGACTTAGCCGCATGAGGTCTTTCGTATGTTCTGCCATTTTCCAGACTATCTGAGCATTCACCTAAGCTTGTGGCCACACACCCTCTACACTCCAGTAACTAACACCCTATAGAAATCTCCCAATTAGACATTCTCCTCAGTCTTTCCACTCTCGCACAAAAACATGCACCTGTTGAGTTTTGGAAACCTAGATACGTGATGTAAAAGTAATTTGTGTCTAACAAAGAACCAAAGTTAGTTGACCCATCCAGGTCTTATTACCTCAGATTGCCGCCAAAACACCACCATTCACTTACATGCCAACTAACAATACCTCTTCCATTCAGCTTAACAAAGCCTTTCACAACACACATGTCACTTAAATTCTCTGCCCATTATTAACTTGACAGGTTACTAGGAGTTAGAGATTTAGAAATTTAGAAATTCCAGTTACATTGTGACAGCCATGACAACACACATTTTGACATGGATATATTTTCTTTATATCAAAATTTGTAGAACAGTACTGGCAACAACGCTACCAATTTTCATACCAATCTGATGACCATACAACAAAATTTGAAAAGGGCATTTTTTAACCATCTTGACGCCCCCTTGATTTTCCCTAAGAGGGGCCACTTTTTTTTTCTTGTTAACATCTTGATGTTTTAAGCATACTATGAAGTTAAACCAGTCGGTTTCGTTTAGTCATGGGGGTGCACGGATACCCCTCTTAGATACCGTAATACGTCCTTCTTGGTCATTCTAAATGCAAAAAAAAAGGGGGGTGAGTTTACCAGTTATAACAATGGTTGTCATGACAACAGATATTATAACACGTGTCAAAATGAGTGACATATTGGTACACACATCAACATCAAGCTTTATTATAATCAGATTATCACAAAACAGGGTTGCAGGTTGAAATGAAGCTGTTCGTATTCTTAATGCATAAAGATTGCGAAATCTTGAAAAACGCAAAAACAATAGGTTTGTAATACGCATAACATATTACTATGCCAATATGCAGTTGAATTCCTTTTATCAATATATGTTGTATATGTTTCAAAGTGACAGGAAATGTCATTAAACACCATGAATATTGCATCAAACTCATACTGAAGTGATTGTTTTCGTGTCTAAGCAATTTTCTTTGAAAAAAATATAAAATTCTTCTATTCTAGTTAGATTTTCATTCATGATAACTGTTGCCATGGCAACATACATTTTGATATGGATATATTTGTTATATCAAATGTGTAGAAGAGTACTGGCAAGAACGCTACCAATTTTCATACCAATGTGATGACCATACAGAAAGTTACAGGTCAAAATGTGACGGTAGTACAAAAGGACCTCTCAACAAAATTTGAAAAGGGCATTTTTTGACCACCTTGACGCCCCCTTGATTTTCCCTATCCGGGGCCCCTTTTTTTCCTTGTTAACATCTTGAATGTTTTTAAGCATATTATGAAGAAGTTAAAAAAGTTGGTTTCATTTAGTCCTGGGGGGGGGGGGGGTGCACGGATACCCCTCTTAGATACCCTACTAAAGTGCGTTGATGATTACCACAAATGGGGTAGCATTTTGACATGTGGACGAAGTTTGACCAGAATCGGGTTTCTTTTTTACCGCGGTGCAGGTGTAAACGTTTTACTCGCATGCTGTGTACCCTCGTTTCATGCTTCTACACAGATATGTGTACATTTTGACACATATTCTTACCACAACTCTTTAACTACATGTTATTTTACCACCTGTTCTAAGAGTGTAGATATAGATGGGAGTAAGAGCAACCCATTACACCCCCTCCATTCCGCTGCTTCCATCACCACAAGTTTTGATTCCTTTCGCTGTGTTTTCAAACATCTATGATCCAACGTCTGATATGAACCAAAATGATAGGCCTATAGGTAATTTGTTGTGCGCAATTTTGTTGGAGGGAGCGCCTGCAGTTACTAAGTTGCAATTCCGTCATTCAGATATCTGGCAATGACGATGACTTTACGTCGTTTTGATACTGGTGCCTAGTGTCGCCCACGGTTGAGAGTGACGCAGTTGAAATGATTCGATTGGATATTTTTCAGGAAACTGTCAGAAGTTCCTAGCAAACACGCTGACTTATTTCGTGAACATTAAATTTCGACGTCGGATTACCCCCCCCCCCCCCCCCCCCCAGGAAAAAAAGAAACATGCCTAGACGTTGAAATTCAAAGGCATTTTAGCATTCTTTTCATGTTTTTGCAAAAGTGTATTTCTGAAAATAAGAGTGTCACATCTCTGATGCCACAAATACATCTCTGTGGATGGATATACATCTGATTTGCATCTCAAAATAAGACAGGTATGTATAATTATTTACAGGGTGCGGAATTACCTTTTTTTAATTTTCACCGATATCTCCTTTTTAATATTCTTGAGGTTTTGCTGTGGATTGCTTTTCATAAACTGATGGTTTCGTCAAGTCTATAGAATCTATTAAAGAGCGGAATCAACAGTTAACCCGGCAAACACACTGCTTATTTTCAGTCAGCCTCTCCACATGCTTAAAGGGATTCGGTAACTTTGTTGAGGCTTGATTTAATAAATTGTTGAATTTTGGTCTTGTATAATGATGTTCAGAAGGATGAATAAGTAGCCAGGCATAGAAAGGTTTTCAAATATATAATGCTATTATCAAGATATCTATGACTGAATACTTCCATTTACGAAAGCGTATGGCCATACACTTTAGTTTAACACTGAGTCTATAGGGAAAAATGAGTCTGGCATTTCCGGTCACTTGCATATGTTTACTTTTGTGAAGGATATATGATGATTTTGAAGTGCTTTTTCCCCCTGGGCTTCATTTCCACCATATTACATACACTGATAGCATGTAAGGCCAGGCACCTCAGATTTTATCAAGCCTCTACAAAGTTACCAACTCACTTTAATTTGGAATAACTCTTTTAGGTACATGTACATTTTATTCACAATTTTCAATCAACTTTAGCCATAGACAAAATAAATTCATCTCGAATAAACTCTGATTCCTCTAAGTTAGAATACACTGAATGAAATTGTCGGCAGGGGGATGGGATATGTCAAATGCAAATACTTTTTTTCGATCAGAATTTCCTCTACAAAAATCATTTTAAAGGGAAATTAACCTCAGCGTATGAATTAGCTTATTTTGAATGGTGTAGTATATGCCTCTTATTTGATACATGCAATTTCATGTAAAAACACAGGATATAGATATAAATCACTATTTTCCAGCCAAGTTATCGTCTGCTAGCAATAATAAGGGGGCTGCCATTACTTTATGTGTACACGAACATATTTTTCATCCCAAGTAAAATTTCCTTCATCGTTAACTTGTAATTGATTTTTAGAGGACAAATATATATTAGATAAAGTCACATATTCTGAAATGTAAGTTTAGTTTTATATATTTTTTAAAAGGTCTTAATTTGTTCATAAAAAATATACTTCATAAAAAATATACGTCAAGGACGGAGAATTGACGTCAAGGACGGAGACAATCGTAACAATACCAAAACAAAGCGAGGAATCTGCTTTACAGGATGGCTATTAGAACTCATGGGTCGTCAATTATCTAGGCCCATGGCCAATAACAATCGTAATACAATCAGAACAAAGCGACGTATCTGTTGTAAAGGTAGGCTATTATCAATGCATATGGTACCTAATGATCCGTGTCATGCACAAAATGGCAGCCTCCATGGAAAGACGTAGCAGACAATAGGTGCATCTAGAATATCACGTGGGGTTAATTGTCCTTTAAGGTAGGAAGGCTAGTGCGTTCTACAATGTAGTCTTTATGCCTCCTTTCCCCATAAATCCGCGACTTTATGCATTCTGAAATAAAAACAGTTTCAGATGCCTCTGAAACAGTTGGTATAATACAGTTTTGCCTTGATGTCTAGGTCTACAAAAATAACGCAAAGGATAATATAAGAAATTTGTTCTGGATGATATTCTTCATCTAAAACTTTTGTTATTTATACAGCATCAATTTGCGACCGGTTTATCATGTTGGAGTTCATGTTCGTGTTGCTTACTCTATTTCAGAGTCAGGGAGCAGGTACAGTATTGCAAAGAAATTTGTGATTCTCAAGAAACTATTATTTTCTGAAATATTGATCCTAAAGTGATGATGTCTAAAGATTTAGCACTATAGGAAGTATTAATCCGATTACGACTTGATGAGAATGATTTTTCTTCTTGCTTTGATTTTATATGGGATAAAGCAAGATATTGCGTAGTGACATTTAAGGAGCATACGGCGTGTCTCAAAGAATGCAACGAGATTCTAATTGGCAATATCATCAACAGTACTTTATTATCTCAATAATATTTCGTAGGTAGCGAAACTGTAGCACAACTTAAATTTCATGTGAATTTCACAAGGATCTAAGCTAATACCACAAAGTTATGATAATTTTGTTTCTCTTTTATTTATTTTTTTTTGGGGGGGGGCGGGGGACGTAGCATTATTTTTTTGAAATGTTACAAGGAGAGTGTGTTAAATGGCACACATACTTGTCGCCTTTTCGGGCGAGCTCTCAAATTACCTTCAATTAAGATTAGAGTAATTTACACAAACGCTAAGGTGATTTAGTGTTTTAATATATCTTTAATACAGGCATATAGCGACCGTATTAAATGAAATAAAAATATGGGGAGAAACATAAAGGACACGTTAAGCAATGTTCATAGATCACCTGAGAAAATCAGTGTTTGTGTTTGTTGCTTAACTAGCAATACACGTTTGAAGAGTTGGGTAAGTAATGCAGTTATTATTTCCATTAAAAAAAATACCTGGTTGTTTCCTACAGTACACTGTTCATGCCATGATGATTGAAATGTCAATGAGTTGAAGAAGTGAGTAAATCAAAAATTACATCAAAATATTCTTTGTGCTTAAAAGATATTTTGGATGCATATTCATGCAATTGTAAATAATACCAACATGTCTTATATCTGAAATGTCTCGCATTATATCTGGGTGATTTTACCAAGATATTATGAGTGAGAATGACTTCAATGGATAGATTTGTCATGAACTACAGAAGCGATAGTTATGCGATTCTAGTACACCGATGCTATTCAACGCGCTCTCCTTGTAACATATCAAATTTTCTATGTCTTGCAATACAATAACTTTGAATTTTTAGAACAAATCCTTGTGAAAAGAATTTTAAAAGACACTACAGCAACATTACCTACGAAACTTCATTGAGGATGGTTAAGTGTTTTTTTTTAAAGATTATTCCAGTGAAAATCTCGTTACACTTTTCTTTCCTTTTGGAGACATCCCGTACGTTTATCTAGCTACGTTGTCACAAAACTTTGTTGAATCCATGGCATAAGGATAATTCTGATGTTGTAAAAGATGTAACTGGTCAATGTTCCTGTCAATTAAGTCTTCGATATGGCATTTTTCTTTCTTGACTTCTGTTTCCTTTGTAATTGATAAGTTTGTGTGGCTGATGCCTTCTTCACATTTGTAAACTGATAAGTCGTATTGTCTAACGTTAATTCGCCATCTTTTTTTGAAACCTTAAAGCATTTGCCACTGAGCAGCCCTGCCTCCCGATTTGGTCATGTCCGTCAAAGACGTTGGAAAATGGTGATGTAGTACTACTCATCTTGAAGAATGTCCCAGCTTCAGACATACCAAGTGTATTTAATCTTCCTCCTGCGATATCAAGAGGGCACTACTGTGCAACACCGGGTAAGATTTTCTAACGAAGCAAATAATAATTGCAATTCTAGTACAATTCTAGTACAATTGCACTTCTTGATGAAAGCAAGAAGTTTATCTTATTGGGACAACTATACCCGGACTATAGCCCTTCACAGGTACTACCATCCCGGACAATTCAACATCAAATTCAGAATCAATTTTTCGACGGCCATAACATTGGATGTAGCGGGAGACCTTGAGCGATGTGTGTTGTATATAAAGTAAAACATGTCCCATTAAATAACATAATGTCTGTTGCAAAGTTATGTTTGGTATATTCGTCCAATCTGGGAATACTGTGTACCAGATTTTAATGGTGGACTTACTATCAAACAGGTAGGATGTTTATAGAGAATACAGAAAAGAGTGTAAATAATTCTTGGTACAACTTATATAGATTGTGAAAATGCATTTGCAAAATGTGAATTAGAACGATTAGAAACTAGGCGAGAAAAACTATGTATTGAGTTGCTAAATCTCTATTAAATAACACACAATGTAAAGGCTGGTTACCAAACAAGAAAAATATTTCCATTTCTTTAAGACATGTATCAAATTTTGCATAGTTCAAATGCGAAACGGTTTGATTCAGAAAGAGTACAATACTATTAATCCAACTTTATGTATATTGTAATTTTTCTGCAATGTAAACATGCTAATTTCAGCCCTTGGGCTGCCAACCATGTATTGAATTTTTATCTGAAATAAACCATTACTTGAACTTGAACTTGAACACTCGCAACGGGCACCGAGTGCCTGCGAGTTAAAGGCAGATTATGATACTGACGTTATTAAAGCAGAATTAATTTGAAAACACACTAAGATAGTTTATGATTTGAAGGTTTGCATGGTGAAGTTGTAATTCAGAAAAAGGTTTGCGGTACAACCATGTGAGTTGGAATAACTCCACGTTCCGGTCAGAATGCTCTGGCCGTCGTCAGGAGAATGAGAAGAGCGAATAAATCAGCAGAATTTATATATGAAGCAGCAATTCCATAAATAAAATGGATGCAAACACATAACATAGAAAGAAATAGTAACAGTAACATCAAAGTACCTACATTGAAAGGATAAATAACATCAAGGTGCCTGCATTGAAAGGATAAGTGACATCAAACGAATCCTGTGTTGAAAAGAAAACATTGAAAGCAAGTGAACAATAGGACTAAGAAATCAATTAACCGTCTGGATAAGCTGGAAACAAAAGGGGGATTGGGACCGTAGGTAATCTGTGGAGAGAAACATGACATCCTGTTGGGGAAAGAAATTAAGGTTAAAACATACATATGGAAAAGGTGAAATATTGACAACAGAATGAGTATACTAATAATAATTGTTATGAAAGAAATTAAGAGAAAATGATAATGAACAAATTGAGGAGAGAAACATGAAATCCTGTCGGAGAAAATCTGAGGAGAGAAACAAGTCATCCTGTTGAGGAAAGACATTAATTTAAAACATACCTGTGGAAAAAAGGGTGAAATAATGACATCAGAATGAGTATTCTAATGATGAATATAATGAATGAAACAAAAAAAAAAAAAAAAAAAAACAAAGGTAATGAACACGTTGAAGAGAGAAACATGAAATCCTGTTGAGGGAAGCAATAGTGGTTAAAATACATAAACAATTATAGCACTAGTTATTATTGGAAGAGTGAAAACCATATGTCGCTGATCTGTAAACCCTTATCCTGTGTAACTGTGTCATGTTTGTGAATCTCGATGGCTTCACGGACCCTTCTGGTATACCAGTTGGAAGCGGGGGCTACAAGTTTGGTGTCTTCCCAGTTAATCTGGTGATCACGAGTGACAGAATGATTGATAATGGCAGATCGGTCGTAGTGACCAAGTCTCCCATGGGCACGGTGTTCCTTGATGCGAGATTTGATGTCCCTCCCAGTCTCTCCGATGTAGACCTGACCACAGGAACATGGTATGCGGTACACTCCTGGTTTGCTGTCGGGAGAAGCTGTGTCTTTGTGTGTGTAGAGAGACTTGTGAAGTTTGTGTTTAGAACTGAAGAAAACCCGTATGTTGGCCTTCTGCAGGACTCGTTGAATGCGGATAGAGACATGACCTGTGAAGGGAATAGTGCAGGACGAGATGTGTCTGGTTGGTGGGGGAGCATGGGGTTTGTTGACAGATGTGCGTATTTCCTGAGGAGGGAAACCATTGTTGACTAAGGCTGCTTTGATGTGTTTTAACTCGTCGTCAAGGCTGGTAGAGTCGCAAACGTTGTGAGCTCTCCTGATCAGGGAACTGGAGACCGAACGTTTGACGGACGGATGGTGGAAAGATCGGAAGTTTAGATAGCGGTCTGTGTGGGTAGGTTTACGGTAAACACTATGGGAGAGTGAACCGTCAGGCTTGTGGGTGATCAAAACATCAAGAAAAGGAAGAGAGTTATTGTTTTCTGCTTCTGACGAGAAGCTGATGGAGGGGTGATGTTTGTTGAGAAAATCCTGGAAGTTGTTCAGCTTTTCCGGACCGTGCGGCCAAATGACAAACGTGTCGTCAACGTAACGGAGCCAAAGTGTGGGTTTATACGGTGCCGTGGAGAGAATAGTAGTTTCGAATTGTTCCATGAAGAGATTAGCTATAACTGGGGAGAGTGGCGAGCCCATGGGGGCACCTTCTGATTGGTTGTAGTACTTATCCCGCCACTGGAAGCTGGTGGAGGTAAGACATAGGAGAAGAAGGTCATATATCTGTTGGGGAGATAGTGGGGTTCTGTCCTGGAGATCAGTGTCATGTTGTAATCTAGTTCTGGTGATGTCGCAAGCTTCTTGAATGGGGATGCTGGTAAATAAAGAGTCAACATCAAAACTAACTAGTATGTCTGTGGAGTTGAGCTTGATGTCATTGATGATTGTGGTGAAGTGATGAGAATTGCGGACATGATGTTGCGACTGACCGGTGAGGGGTTGAAGGATGTGTGCGAGATGTTTAGCAAGATTGTAGGTGGGGGAACCACGTGAGGACACAATCGGGCGGAGAGGAATGTCTGGTTTGTGAATTTTTGGTAGACCAAAGAACACTGGGCAGGAGCTGGAGGAAGGAAGAAGAAAACGATAAACTCGTGGAGGGAACAGGCCAAGTTTATTGAGCGAACGAAGTTTGTCAGTGACGCGTCGTTTGATGTTGGGTGTCGGGTCTCTCTTGACCTCGGTGTAAGAACCTGTGTATAAAATATCAGAGATCTTATGGTTGTAGTCCGCGCGGTCCATGACGACCGTGGCGTTGCCCTTGTCTGCGGAAAGAATGTGAATAGAGCGGTCAGTGCGAAGAGCACGCAGGGCGGTGGTCTCCTGTTTGGATAGATTAGGTTTGGGGGGTTTTGCTGTGGAAAGAATGTTAGTAATTTCCCTGCGAAGTTCATCACCCTGTGCTTTGCCGACTGCCCTGAGTGAGGGTTCAATGCTCTGGACGAGTTCAGCGGAGTCAATCTTTGACTAGTGCTATAATTGTTTATGTATTTTAACCACTATTGCTTCCCTCAACAGGATTTCATGTTTCTCTCTTCAACGTGTTCATTACCTTTGTTTTTTTTTTGTTGTTTCATTCATTATATTCATCATTAGAATACTCATTCTGATGTCATTATTTCACCCTTTTTTCCACAGGTATGTTTTAAATTAATGTCTTTCCTCAACAGGATGACTTGTTTCTCTCCTCAGATTTTCTCCGACAGGATTTCATGTTTCTCTCCTCAATTTGTTCATTATCATTTTCTCTTAATTTCTTTCATAACAATTATTATTAGTATACTCATTCTGTTGTCAATATTTCACCTTTTCCATATGTATGTTTTAACCTTAATTTCTTTCCCCAACAGGATGTCATGTTTCTCTCCACAGATTACCTACGGTCCCAATCCCCCTTTTGTTTCCAGCTTATCCAGACGGTTAATTGATTTCTTAGTCCTATTGTTCACTTGCTTTCAATGTTTTCTTTTCAACACAGGATTCGTTTGATGTCACTTATCCTTTCAATGCAGGCACCTTGATGTTATTTATCCTTTCAATGTAGGTACTTTGATGTTACTGTTACTATTTCTTTCTATGTTATGTGTTTGCATCCATTTTATTTATGGAATTGCTGCTTCATATATAAATTCTGCTGATTTATTCGCTCTTCTCATTCTCCTGACGACGGCCAGAGCATTCTGACCGGAACGTGGAGTTATTCCAACTCACATGGTTGTACCGCAAACCTTTTTCTGAAAGATAATTTATGATTAAAACACCGTCTTTACCAACTAACCAGTACCCGAAACAGGGAAGGGAGGGGTGCAGGCTGAAAGAAAGGCATTTTTTGAGGGAAAGAGAATTTTTTTTTTTTTTTTGGGGGGGGGGGCGAGCTTAGTGAGTGCGTTGGTGAGCAACAACGGCTTTGGTTTTATTTCATTTCCGTTTTAATATCAATACTGAAATGACACGTTGGTCAACTTCACGCTCAGTGTTGGTTTTAGTGTTTATTTTGCAGCGAAATCATGATCTTTCACCGAACATGAAATGAAAAAAAAAATCAGTCGATATTAGATGTTGACTTCTGTTTATTTGAAATAGTTCTGGTAGCCGGTGTTTCATTTTGCTATAGTCAAATCTCTCTTATATCTAGCTCTGCGCCCGGTGTTTAATTTCATGTACATAATTTTCATTCACTAACACTATCCCCGATGGGATTAAGAAATTTTTCTTTTATGTTTGGTGATGTTGTTGCTAGCAATGGGAATTTTTTTCGATTAGTCGTAAGAATCAGCAGAAGTCATTCGAAGTAGAATTTTACAGGTATTATAAGAACGTATACGTTAATATACGCCTGTATTCAAATTTAGGCCAACATTTTGTCTATAGTTTTTTCTTAATAGGGCTGGAGGAATGAATAAAAAATCGTATTTTCCTTTCAGATAAATTTTTATAAATATGACAGCGGGATCATTCCATATTATGGGAGATTTTCTGTTCTAATACCATAGCATCTGCAACTTTCGTGTGTAAATTTACATAATGTAAAAAGAAATCAGTTGAAATGAATGAGAAAAATAATTTCTCTAGCTAAATTCAATGTTACTCCTGTATATCCTGTTTTGTGGAAATCACTCTATTCTGAATGATCATGCTAAATATACTGTAAATATAATAGTTACAAGGAATTCGGAAAGTAGAATTCCTTCTTTCATAACATTTTAAAAAGACATGTGTGTGCGAGTGTGTAGTGTGTGAGGGTGTACATGTTTACGCATTCAAACCGATGACATCGAACAAAGAGAAGAATGGGTCATCGGTAGTAATTCAATAGGTCATCGGTTGTCAACAATTGGTGAGGTTTATTCCGTCAATGAATTTTGTGACGCAATTCAATTAGTGGAGTCATCGGTTGAAATTCGAACAATATATATATATATATATATATATATATATATATATATATAGTGTTTACAGGAACAAAGTTCCGACAAAGTGCAGTGTTAAAATATGTAGAAAAATATAAAGTTCACAACATCATATAGAATACACACACAAGAAGCATGTTTTTATAAAAATTCACAAGCGCTTTCGATTTAATCTCTTCAGGTGAATCTTCATTCACCTGAAGAGATTAAATCGAAAGCGCTTGTGAATTTTTCATCAGGAAATGATGAAAATTTATTAGATAGGTACACAAAAGAGCGTGAAGCGCAAAAAAACAACGCAAAAGCTCCATGGATACCAGCGCAACCATGGTAGAGATCAGGAAGGAGAGGAGAGAGAGAGAGAAAGAGAAAGATATAGATTAATATAGATTAAATCGAAAGCGCTTGTGAATTTTTCATCAGGAAATGATGAAAATTTATTAGATAGGTACACAAAAGAGCGTGAAGCGCAAAAAAACAACGCAAAAGCTCCATGGATACCAGCGCAACCATGGTAGAGATCAGGAAGGAGAGGAGAGAGAGAGAGAGAGAAAGAGAAAGATATAGAGGCGTAATAGAGCACAAGCGCAGAAAGGGAGAAAGCTCCATGGAAACTCGCGCAACCATGGTAAAAGAAGTTAAAGAGCAGAGAGAGAGAGAGAAAGAGAGAAAGAAATAGAGATAGAGGCGTAATAAAACGTCATAAAAGAGAAAAAGAAAACAAAAAAGGAGAAGTGCTAAAAGGGACAAAGCTCCATGGAAAATCGCGCAACCATGGTAAAGAAAGTTAAGAGGAGAGAGAGAGAAGGAGAAACACGTCACAAAGAAAGAAATATATATAGAGAGAGGCAACAAAAGGAGTACATCTGCAGACGTAGCTGTTGGTACCACGCTTTTAATTAGCTTTCGGGCAATTAGCCCTTCTTCAGATCTACATGAGTACGACAGAAAAGGCCGTTTCTGTCGTACTCATGTAGATCTGAAGAAGGGCTAATTGCCCGAAAGCTAATTAAAAGCGTGGTACCAACAGCTACGTCTGCAGATGTACTCCTTTTGTTGCCTCTATATAATTAGCACCAGAGTACACTACCCCACCATGTTAAAGAGTGTGAGCCAATTGTTGCTCTTATATTGGGTTATCAATATAGCAGTTAAAGTACTCAATGCAGGAGCAGAGCATTAATATAGTATAACTAATTCGGTCTTCGCTACCGTCGGTTTCACGCAGTCAAGCGATCATCAGGCGAATAAGACGAATGAACAGTCTGAGACTTCTGCAAGTGCTTATGGATCATTCTTTTTGCGGTTCCGGTCCGGTGGTTTAGGGTTGTTTTGTCGGCACTTCGAGATTAGTTCAGAGCGTCGGTTTAGTGTTCCTTTGTGAGTGATGATTGTTAGTTTTTCGTCCAGACATAAGTTACATATTCCGCTTTTTCTCTTATGTGTGTTTGATTTCCTAATTATGTCCCATCGAATTTCATGTTCTATGCCTTTCTTTTTCAGGTCCCAAACGTATTTTGATAGCTCGGTCGCGGATTCATATTTCTGGTGGCGGAATGATTTTGTGTGGTTCCTATATCGTTCTTTGAAGGTGCCACCAGTATTACCGATGTATGTGTTAGTGTCATTATTGTGTGTCACGGTAGCTTTGTACACGATTGCTGATGTCAAGCATTCGCCTCGTAGGGGGCAGTCGGGTTTTGCTCTGCAATTACACGTTTTTTGGGGGGAGCGGTCGGAGCTTTTTGCTTTTTTGACTCTATAATTAAAGCACACAACGACAACACGCTCAAAAAAGCAAAAAGCTCCGAATATGTAACTTATGTCTAGACGAAAAACTAACAATCATCACTCACAAAGGAACCCTAAACCGACGCTCTGAACTAATCTCGAAGTGCCGACATAACAACCCTAAACCACCGGACCGGAACCGCAAAAAGAATGATCCATAAGCCCTTGCAGAAGTCTCAGACTGTTCATTCGTCTTATTCGCCTGATGATCGCTTGACTGCGTGAAACCGACGGTAGCGAAGACCGAATTAGTTATACTATATATATATAATATATATATATATATATATATATAAAATATAGTTCTGCTTCGGACTTATAGACAAAATAGGAATGAAAAGTCCGTATACGATGAAAAAATTCGAATTTTCGGCCATAGGTCTTCATCAGGAAATGATGAAAATTTATTAGATAGGTACACAAAAGAGCGTGAAGCGCAAAAAAACAACAACAACCGGGGGACAGGATACCGGGGGTATCCTGTCAACATGATTGAGAGCGCCGCCAACAAATCAGCAAGAGTTACTCGGATAGAAGCTCTGAGACGGAGTGAGAAGAAGGCATCATCCTGCGTTCCCCTGGTGTTAACGTATAATGAGCCGAATGCTAGACTCGCGTCTACCATCAAGAAAAATTTCAAGTTGCTGAGTGACAACCCCTCAACTTCTCACATTTTCAGCGAACCCCCTCTGACAGCGTTCAGGAAGGACAAAAGCCTGAGATCAACCTTGGTCCGTTCAAACCACACCAGAGTCCAACCTGCTGACAGATACCTAGATTCCCGTCCTTGCCTCCGCCCACGATGCAAGACATGCTCCAGTCTTTCTACAGAACGTAACATCAGTGGCCCCAAGGGCAATTTCACCATCCATGATAATTTCACCTGCACGACGGAGAATGTAATCTACGTGATTTGTTGCAAGGCCTGCAAACTACTGTACGTGGGGAAACCAAGCGGCGTCTAGCGGACCGGGTTACTGAACATCTACGTTCCATACGTCTGAACACCAGTGGCTTGCCTGTTGCACGCCATTTCAACCTCCCCGGCCACTCGGTTGAGGACTTCAAAGTGATCGGCGCCATCAAGTGCAATGGCGATGATCTATCCAGGAAGAGAAGGGAGGAAAGACTGATTTTCCACCTGGGAACCCTTCATCCTCGTCGGATGAATGTAACATTTCGAGCATTTCGTACGAACTGAATATTTTCTTTTTGTCCTTTCCACCTTTCTCTTCCATTCTTCGTTCTGCTTTTCTTCTACTTTTTTTTCCACTCTCTCCCTTTTTTCATTTTTGCTCTTTACTCTTTTTTCACTACTTCTCCTTTTCCCCCTTTTTTTCTTTCCGTTGTGCTTCATCTTCCTCTCTATATTTTCTTTTTTCCTCTCCCTCTCTCACTCTCTCCCTCTTTCCCCTTTTTTTTCTTTTCCTCTCTTCTTTTCCCTTCCCCCCCTCTCTCCCCCTCTCTCCCCAGTACCATCATCAGTGAGGTTCTGCTCCACGACGGCTGACTTCTCTACGATGAGGCACATTCCCTGCTGTTCCTGCTGAGTTGTCTTACTTAGTGCTGACGAAAGTCCTGCTGGTCCTACGTTACCTCCATCCTGGGGCTGACCTGCCGTTGACCTGCTTTCGGTGAGACTTGCGCCCTTCTCACGACGACTTTTCTTATCTGGACAATTCCAAGAAAGATGACCAAGTTTAGAACAATGGAAACATTTCATTGGCATTCTAGAATGTGACTGATTGGGGTTACCTCTGAATGATCCTGGCCCTTTGGGAACATTAGAATTGTTAGTAGTACTACTTCTATTATTACTAGAACTGTTAGTACTGGACTGCTGGGCTCCACTAGTATGACTAGTATGACTAGGCCTGTCTTTCATTCTCCTAATCCTAGGGTCTGAATGTGCATCACGATACTGATCAGCAAGAGTTAATACCTCTGTCAGTTTTGTAGGCTGACGCTCCTTGATAAACATCAGTAAGTCCTTACCACATGTATCAAACACTTGCTCTTGTATCATTAAAGATTTAAGTCCCTCGAAATCATCACTATATGGACTAAGTTCAATCCATCTATCCAGATATTTGTCAATTCTGGAAGCATACTGCACAAACGACTCTCCCTGACGGAGTTTTGACTGCCTAAACTTCAACCTATAACCGTCTTCTGTGAGGTCATAACCTTTCAACAGGGATGATTTTACAACTTCATAGTCCTTAGCCTGCTCAGATGTAAGTCTTGAAATTATATCAAGTGCCTTACCAGACAACAATGCAGAAAGTGCAAATGCCCAATCTACCTTATCCCAACCTACACTAGAGGCATGTCTCTCGAACCTACACAGATAGCTATCTATGTCATCTTCACCTTCCTGAAAAACTGGAAGAGGGGGAATACTGGGCTTGTGCCCTGACTTTGGGGTAGGCCCCGTCCCATTTGACTTCCTAAGTTCCTCCAATCTAATCTGCTGAGCAACTAACTCAGTTTCTACCTTCCTAGCTTCAGCCTGGGCTGTGTTAGTATCTATCTGAGCCTGTCTAACTTCTGCACGCTCATCCCTTGCTTCTCGCACACACTCATCAACGTACCCTTTTAACTCCTTCCCACTTAAACCAAATTTTTCACCTTGTGCAATGAATTTGTCCCTCTCCATACTGTAACTTGTAAGGCACACCAAGGATAAGTTTGCACACTTACCAAAGAGAAATCTTTTACGCAGCGCGACAATCTGGAAGTGAAGACTGGCACAGGCGTTGGGTGAAGCCTTCTTGCATCAACTTGCCTCACTGTCCACTATGACGTGTCCTTACATACAGTATACTATGGATGGAAAAACAAGATTTCATTAATATTCAAGATACAAAATATGATCTGCAATAACATTCACTACGATATAACCTAACCTATCAACAAGAAAGGTAAGTCCCTTCGTGGTCGCCATTTATGTCAGCTCTAGGTACTGTAGATTACCAGGCTAACGATAGGTTTGATTCTGGTGTTGTGTAATGTGTATAGCACAACAAAAATAAGGTGACTTCACACAATATATGTGACCCGCCGCCTCAAAACCTACAATAAGTCGCACGGACCACAACGTAGCAAACAGCCAAAAATAGTAAATTTGCTTGAATCAGTCGATTTTCTTTTTTTGATAGAAATGGGTAGTTTCATTATCATTCTATCATGTCTCAAGTTTGTGAGTCGTAATTCGACTTAGAAATATGTTTTCGGGGAATTTAAAAATGACTGCTTTTTTTTACCTGTCCAGCTAATGGATGTTTGGAGAGCTTTTGTAATACTTTCATTCAATGCCAAATTACTACTTTACCTCTAAAGGTATTAAATTGATTTTTGGAGTGGGTAATGAATACGTCCTCCTGGAGCAGCTTGCCAAAATTCAGCCTAATCTGATAATCCCTTCATACCGGTTGCTATGGCCCTTTGAATACCCAGTTTTACTTGGGCGCACACAGAGAGCGAAGGTTTAGCACTCTTTTGTTCCGAACTCAAATGGCCATTTTCTCTGAATAGGAGTTATTGATTGCTGGTTACATACTGATTCTAAATGTGATATTTAAAGGTGTTATCTTGAGTAAACTAGGCAAATGCTATACCATTGGAAAGCTGAGAATCTTTACTTTCAGAAAATGTATAAAACCAAAAAAAATATTTTGGCGACTTATTGTAGGTTTTGAGGCGTCGGGTCACATATAAGGTTTGATAAGCTTTTAATTAGAGCTTCAAACTTCAAAAATAAATTCAAGTCCTTACATTGATATATACTTCTTTAGAACAAAAATACAGTTGGATGCTTGCATACAATGCAGTGTATTAAATTATATTGCTTCTAGGTGACTTTTGTTAACATATACTTGATTAAATACCTAAATGTTTAAAAGTCAAATGTTATTCCAAAACAGTATGACATCTTCTTTGAACACATAATGTCACAGATTAAACTGTAGTGTGGCAGAATAGGGGTCTCATCCTAACAAAAGATATGGTTGAATAGCACCTTATAAATGGGGTGTAAGAGTTGAACTCTGGCTCGCTAATTCAGGACGACCTGACGTTTCAGACCATGCAACGTGCGATCGAGTTCATATTTCACGAGTAGATTCTGAGTGGTGATCCGGCCTGCTTGGTGGGTAGAGTAGTTGATGGGTAGAGTAGTTGATGAGTAGAGTTGTTGAGTGCTGAGTCGTGTCCACGATGGACCAACGAGGGTTACCGACGAGGGGTACCAACGAGGGTTACCGACGAGCCCAGCTCGTCCGATTCATGGAGGTGTGAGTCGAGTTGAAAGCATGAAGGCTTCTCCTGGCCTGAACTGCCGGAAGCGAAAGCTGAAACAAGGGCTGTTATGCCTGGTCTGCATAACACTACAAAACACATGGAGTGTGCCTCATCCTTGGTGCTTCCAATATTACAAACAACTCGCCATAACATGTAGCTCCTGGCATGAGCTACCCAACCTGCTCCTGGCAAAACATTAGTGTCCTCTGTCTATCCTACCCAAACTATCCCCTCACTTCAACTCACACTCATGCACAAACACAATAGCTCCATGCTTAACACAATAACTCCCACCTGTATAAAACATTCAAAACACTCAAGCTGTGTCTTAATTGCCCTAACTGGTTTAGACCAGTTTCACTATTCCCTACTAAGCACTGGTGCCTTGCAACAGCATTCCTTACTATTCAAGTTCAAGCCTGAGCTACATAGAAATAAAAGGGGGGGGGGGGTAAACTAGTTACATTGTGACAGCGCTTCACGCTCTTTTGTGTACCTATTTAATAAATTTTCATCATTTCCTGATGAATTTTTTCATCGTATACGGACTTTTCATTCCTATTTATATATATATATATATATATATATATATATATATAATAAAAAAATAATTGTCCTGCGTCAGTTGATGAAAAATACACAAAAGTCAATGATTTATGAATGCTAAAGTCATCTTTCCTGATGAAGCCCTTTGGGCGAAAATTTGATTTCTTTCATCTCATAAAAATGTTGTTTCATTCATCATTGACTTATATATATATATATATATATATATATATAATTTCCTGGTACTACAAAATTTCAATGTGGCACAAAAATGAGACATGATAACGAAGCTTTTCGACCTGCACTCATCAGGTTATCACGCAAATATGTATCAAATTACTCGAAAGTATATTATACTCGATTAACCCGAACGCCTTAATTTCAGAACAATCGCACCGCTTGGACGAACTCCTTTTGTCTACACAAAAGGGTTTCATGCAATTGAATGTAAACGGCTTCCAGAAAGCGTAAATGCACTACGCTTCTGGCCTGGGACATAATTGAGAATTGATCGTCGGTTGTCGTGTCTTGGTGTACGTCATCTGAAATAAAGATGCGCTTTCCTCTGATCTCGAAATTTTTCTTTTCTGTCGATGTTTTCAGCACAAGCTCGCGATCGCGGTAGCGAAGAAACTTATGGTCAACTGATAATGCGTGTCTTTGCGCGTGTGTGTCCGCAGCTGCGATCGGCTGTGGGCCAACTCCTGCGATTTGTACGTCCTTCTTTTGCCATGGTCACAACCAGTCGTGTACCTCTCTGCACCTCATCTTGGGCGTCTTATACCCTTCTCATTAACATACTACCTCTTACCTTACTCTTGAGGCGAACGTAAAACCCCGTACAGGTACGTGCAAACGACGTGCGACATGTCACGGCTCCATATGGAGCCATGGGCTTTGTGAGACCTCCGCAAAGAGCCTACGCAATTGTCGCAAGAAGCACGTGCAGGAAGTACGATGGCTGTGCGTGTCACGTGCGTTCATAAGAACATGTAGCCACACGCAGAGATTGTTGGACATGTCCAACAGCCTAATTGCGTGTCCTGCATGCTCTTACATGCTTGAAAAAAAAATGTGCAGACCCGTGCGTGTGACGCAAGGATTTTCTGCGAAAATCCGACGCAAGGAGGTGCACGACCGGTTGTGACCAACCTTTTACGTGAATAGGCCTTGGTCTCGCGTCCGTGTGGGCGGTACCTTGGCGTAGTCGTGACGTCATCGCGGTGCGGTGTGCACGCTCAATTTCCAGAGCTTGATTTCCATCTTTTCCATAGAAATGCATGAACCAGGCCCGTGCAGTCAATGTTGTCTCCTTAGGCACCTTCGGGTACATTATGTAATACCACATTGTTTCTTTTGTTCCTGCTCACCACATCCGCATTTTACATCTTTACTTTTGTTATTTCCTAGGCGGCAGCTTTTGTATCTAGACCGCATTTTATATCTTCAACTTCCGATTCCATATGACTCATACCGGTTTCCAAATATGTGTTTTGATTCTCTAAATCAGATATCTTCACTTCTAGTTTTTCTGACAGTGTGTTCCAAATATCCTTCAACATGTCACTGTCACTGGGCATTCTCAACATAGGCTTATCGGTGAAGGGAGCGGTCTTATCCAGAGCAAAATCAAATGTAGAGTAAATGTATGTATAGACACAAAATGACTTTTATGGTGCGTGTCTATTAGTCCAAAGAAGTCAGGCCGGGAGTTCACAGTCAAAACAACAGAAATATCAAAAAATGTTGTCCATGGAGATATTTGACTGTTTAAAACACGATAAAAATTACTTTCGAAAAATAAACTCAAGAGCAATTAGAAAGGCCTATTGTAGTGCCCATAGAAATCAGGTTCGGATTATGTAATACGCCATTGTAATGTTCGCACATTTCTAAAGGTGACAGACAGGGCTATTGAAATTGCCTTGAGTTTATTTATCGAAAGTAGTTTTTATCGTGTTTTTCAAAAAATACAAAATCTGGAGAGATAGTTTTACTCCGCCATTCCAAAACGTAACACAAGGGCGCCCTCCACTTTCCAGGAATTTGAAGGCCTGGAAATTTCAAATATGAATCCAAATTCATTAAATCTAAATTTGTTCTAATAAATTAATATTTGACAATTTTACGTGAAAAGTAACCTGTGGCGGCCAGTCTGAAAACTGGGCACAACAGAACTAAAGGACCCACTTTGAGATGGCTCAATATACACTTTCTCTCATAACACATTTACTTGTATTACATGTGTGCCAGGTTTGGTGCTTCTATCACAAAATGCACTATTAAGATTAAGGTAACACTTTATTTTAAACATATATTTTGGGCCCTTTCTCACAATGGGGCACAATGGCCACCAAGGCCACGTATTCTGTCGATTATGAATACGCTAGTAATTTCCTGATTACAATTAGGATAATTTAAAACATATTCTACAATACAATATTTATATCAAACAATTTATGTATAAAATTTTAAGAGTATAAGTTGATCTGTTGTCACACGAAGGAGCAAACGAGGGTTGCGACGTTTCGGCCGCTAACTGCTAGTCTTTGTCAGGCAATGTGGACAATCGCCGCTGCAAGCCGGGAATTTTCCCTTTTGAAAAAAATGGCCACCTAACGCTTTTTCCAGAATTTTGAGACCTGGAAACTTAAATACGATTACAACACAATTCACTAAACTTAACTTTATAACAAATATACAGAAAAAATGACCTGTGGCAGCCGTTTTGAAAAACGGGCACAACGGCCACAGGTTCCAAATTACAGATGACTGGATATCCATGTTTGCTTAGAACATATTCATCTACCTCTGTGCCATATTTGCGGCTTTTATCATAAAATGCACAAATGGCCTGGAAATTGTTGCTAAGCCGCCCCACTAGTGCTGTCGAATGCAAAATAATTATACAGCCATTGATACGCCTCTCGGTTTTTTTTATTATGGATCCTTCGCAATTGATGTTGATAAACAATTATCAATGATTATATTAATTTCTTTGACAAATACTTGAGGCTATGTTCTAAATGGAGGGATATAGTAAAACTGATATTTAATTACACTCAACTGACTTGCCATTTTTAACATACAGGTACTGTAAATATAATTGCTAATCTCTCAATTTATTGAAAATAAGTAGAGCTGCATCATCAAGCTGCAATCATCATAATTAGAGGCTTAATGACAGAAATACTATTTATGAATTGACAAAAACAGCAGGATAACACGGGAATGACACTTCCGGTCGGCATTAACTAGTGCGGATAGCGTTCATAATACGAGTCAACCCACTTCCGGTCAGGGCTTAGTCGGGACTTAACCCTGCTCGAGAAGTGGTTCGAGCAAGGAGTTACCACAGAACTGTGATAACTCCTTGGTTCGAGAAGTTGGCTTTTAGTCCTGCCCAAAAGCGGGATTACTGAAGTTGATAGCTTTCATATTAGCTTTGGCATCACGGCTTAGTCACGGCTAAGTCCAGACTAATACCACTTCTACCCATAATATGTAGGGTAAAAGGGAAATATAGCTCGTAGTAATTGTGGCCCCCTATACATAAACAGTGTAAGGTGAATGGGTTCCGACATTTTATAACACAGTGGATGCATGGAATATGTGTCTTGATATGATCGCTTATTTCAAAATCTGGCTGAACCAGTTACTGATTCAATAATTGTTGGTTGTTACCCACGCCGATGAAATCGGCAGGGTTATTACCCACGCCGATGAAATCGGCAGGGTTATGTAAAGGGCTCCGTATGTTTTTTTGTTTTTTTTTTGTTTGTTTGTTTGTTTGTTTGTGTACAAGATAACAAGAGAACGGGTGAACGGATTTGCACCAAATTTTCAGGGAATGTTCAGGAAGTGACAGGAAAGAATCGATTAGATTTTGGTGATGATTGGTTGACCCCCTGCAAATTCTGTGTGACCTTGAACTTTTGACCCTGTAGTAAAGTATAGGAACTTCAGTTCAGAGAGTGACAGGATAGAAACTAGAAAGTTTGATGACCCCAAACTTCGCCTGCCGATGCAGAAATATTTTGGTCAATCAAAACACTCATTACTTCGTCTCACCAAAAATCTATTTCAGGTTTATGAATTTTAGAAGACTTTTAGACCCATTATTTGCTATTTCACTTCAAATCCGCACGAGCCTGCAATGAATATTCAAAGCCAACGTATCCCAGCAACAAGGGATTTTTCGCGCTTGAACTGTACTCTCGTATGCGAAATCGAAAGCGGCTAGGTATACGGTATACGTATAGCCTAGCACGTCTAATTTCTCCTATTTCTTATCTTCTGTGCATTTCTGTTTATTTTCCCCGGTTCTTTCAACTTTGTTGTGGAAGTTTTTGTGATTTATTTTATCCTGGTGGACGTGTAGTACGTGATTTTAATTGTTTTCGGTGAAAATCTGGTGCGTTTGTTCGACGTGAGTAAGTCTATCGCACTCGCGAGTGTCGCGTGTGTTGATCTGAGTGAGTGGCTGAGTAGCTGTAGTGTACGTACATAACTATACACAGCACTGTCGCGAAGTGCGCCTGGGGCCGGCTGACTGTAGTACTGAGTGAGTAAGCTCTGTGCCTCGCATGCACGTCATTTTCAAGTCGAGATCCAACTTCTTTTGTCGTCATATTTATTTTATCCAAGCCCGATGAAAAAAACAACAACCCGAATTGCAATGTAAAGATAGAACATGAATAGAATACATTTACTAACACTGACATGACTGAACCAAGGCCGTACGCAGCGGGGAGGGGGGGGGGGGGGGCAGTTGCCCCCCCCCCAGAAATTTCAAAATCATACTTTTTTTTAATCGGGTTTTAGACTTCAAGTTATGGGTTCCTTTGAAAGCGATCATCTTGCCCCCCCCCCCCCAGGAAAAAAATTTCTGCGTACGGCCTTGGACTGAACACTGAATACAAATTGCTAACATTTTTTTTCTCACCACGCCACGCTCTCTGACATGTCTAATCAATTACTTTTAGGGGAGGGATGTTTCAATAATAAAATATCTTTTTCAGAAGAATTTTTTCAAGGGTGGGGACACACAAAGCTATGACCTGGATATGGCAAAATTTATTGGGGGGGGGGGGGGAGATGTGCCTCTTGTTATCCCCTTTGAATGGCTACTGCTTACAAAAATAATCGCAACAAAACAAAACCTATTGGGTTAAGGCGTGGGTCTGCCGCCTTTGACGGCCTTTCTAGTTGTTAATTGTATCAGGAATAATTGACATAGGTGATTATGGATTACCACAATGAATTATCCCTCAATTTATAGTATCGTACATTCATAACAAACAGAGACTACAGTTGCCCCGCCGAATGCCAATATGACCTGGCTGACGTTATTATAATGAACATAGTTATGAAAAAAAATCGCTTTAGAATTGAAAGCTGAATAGTTCCTCTACAAAGGTGTGTAAGATATTCAACATTATCACTTATTAATTTGATGCAGAAATCGAAAAAATGAAAAGCGGGCCATAATTAACCCAGTATACCGTAAACAATAGTCATTAATGAGCAGCCAGGTACACTTCCAGAACATAATGGTTGCATTATTGTTACAAGATGAAACTACGTTCAGGGAGGTCATTGGCAATTCATGCACGCTGGTTCACTGATTGCATTAAAGGAGAATTAACCTCAAACAATAAAGACGATAGTGTTCAAAGGTGTTATTTATTCCTACTTGTTAGACTATATGGCTTCGCGTCAGAATATACGAGATCGATACGAATCAAGATTTTCTGAGCAAAAATTTGTCATCTGCTAGTAATATGTATCGTCTGCTAGCAATACATGGGGGCTGCCATTTTTTTTATGTGTACAAGAAGATTTTCTTCATCCAAATGCCCAATTGCCTTTTTCAAAATTTAAAACCCATTTGAGATTAAAAATATAGAATAGATATGTCAATTTATTTTTAAACTGAAGATTTCCTTATATATTTCTGTTGAAAATCGATATTCGCTTAAAGTAGAACGTTAATGATTTTAAATATTGGCTTAATACTTATTATTGCATAGATGGCATAAATTAAACAAGGTTATCCAAATTCAACGCTTGGAAACATTTGAAGTAATGATTATTATCAATTATAAAACGGTAAAATACAGCCCCCGATATAGCCGCTGAAGAGCTCCTCGAACGCTGCTGAGATATGTGACGACACACCCTGGACCAGTCCTGTCTAAGCAGACGATGTCCCATAACATCTTACACATTTTTCAGAGCCTATTTTGTCATCTCCTCTTCACTTATTTCTCTTCCTTCACTAGCGTCAGTCTTAATGTTAGTCTGTTGCCTCACTCTTAACTTCGTGTATGGTATTATTTTGATGAAAAATGCAGCGTTAAGAAAATAAAGGAATCAGTCACTTGTAAACAAAATAAGACGCCATTGTATTTTCAGCTGCTTGCACCGGGCCATGTTCGGCGTTTCAAGAGGGAACGAATACCATCCTGTTATTATTCGGAGGGCTTTTCAATTTGAAAGTGGGGTTTATTTCATTGATCATTGACCCTTCTCCTATGTATTTACAATCAAACGGTTTTAGCTATCAGAATCAGTTTCACTTTCCCTTTATAATGGTGTGAAATAAGGTCATGTTTAAATACACCAAAGTCTTTATAATTTGATAAATAATTGCATTGCAATTACGTTCATTCATTATAGGACGTCGTCTGCTTAAGCAGGATCGATCCCGAGTGTGACGACATCAAAACATCGCTATATTTCTGGCGAATCCTCGGATATTCCAGATGCTGAGAAGAGCTTTTATTTGTGTTGTTTTTATAATCACCAGATACGCAGTTGACATAAAACTTATACGATTGCCATCTGTAAGCTTCCCAGTTTCTAGTGATACATTAATTGCCATATTTGTGATTTTCTTTGAATATCTACTTTAATAGAAATCTATTTTCTCGATACTGGACGTATAGGACGGAGCAAATTAATTCAGATTTTGTGGATGCTTCTTCCCTGACCATCTATAGCGGCAAACTATGCATTCACCTGCTTTCGGATAATGGGACTTGAAAAGTCAGAATGCATGCTGCATATAATTATGTTCTGCTCTGTTTGGCAAACCCAAGAAAATAGATTTTTGTTAAGCAAAACCAGACAATTTAAAATTATCATTATAAAGATTTATTTTTTATAATACATGTAAACACCCACTTTATATTTTTTGTCACATATGGGATTTGTAGGTAATGAAGAAAATCAATTTAGGTCTTGGATTCAAAATATCTTCCTGACTGGAACATTTCTCAATGGTTCATGTACAACTCCAAATCAGCAAGAAAATGGCAGCCCCCGTGGAAATGAGTAGGAGACGATACGGGGTGTTGGAATATCTTTATTTATACCCTTTTCTGATATCTTATTAGAAAATGATTTAGGCCAATAAGTAGGAATATATTACACCTTCCAATAAAAGTAAATGTGTAATCAGGGGTTAATGCTCCTTTAATTTTTAATACATGCGAGGATACGAGGATAATGGTCTGCTGCAGGTGCTCGGTACTTGGATTTTAAGGGTGGTTTTGACAGGACATGCATTGTCTATTTAAACTGCTAAATAAATAAAATGGTAATTCTGACATGAAAAGAGTTGAGGAGCGGCTTTAAGATTTTGTAAGAGGGGTCCAAAAAAAAACAACAAACAAACAAACAAACAAAACAGAAAGGGTTTTTGTTTGGGGGGGGGGGGGGGGGGAGGGAGGGAAAACCGTCATTAGACTGGTCGGGTCTTGACTTAAACCCCAAAGTATCTGACTATCAAAAAAGGGGGTTCTAGAGTACGGTAATAAAGTGGTTCGTTGTTAAATTAGATACATGTACTTACAATTTCATTCAATATGTCCCTTGCATAAGGCGCTCACTGCTTAAAAGAGATGTATTTTATTCCAATTTAGAATCAAAACTGCCATAACATTTTTTTTTTCTGTCAGGACTTGCGCCATTTATGTAGGGCTCTGGTCAAGAGGCCCCGTTTTGAAGACTTTGAGAGAGACTACAACTTTAAGACTTGTATTTTCTTAAAGTATTGACGGAATAAACCGTATTTTTACTTCAATTTGGCGCTCAAATACTGCCGTCTCTCGTTGGTGGCTCAAGTCCTGACAAAAAAGAAAGCGCTGGCGGGAGACCCAGAGAGATGTGTGTTTTAAGTAAAACATGTCCCCCTAGAATGGATTAATGCATGAGTTAGAAACACGTAACAGGCTCCGAGGCAGCCTGCCAGATAAGGCGAATTGTCCTGACGTTATTAAAGGGGAAGCAAAAAAACGACAACAGACAAACCGATCACTATGAAGAAAATTGGACAACTAACAAGAACATTTATGAATTTTAATGACATGAACAACTAAAGAAAACTGTTTTGGTACTCTCTAAATGTAATAGAGTGAAAAAGCACTCAAAAGAGAGTGAAATTCCACTCTCACAAGGAGTTAAATGAAGGGAAACCCTTTTTCGAGTTAAAAAGAGTTTCACTCAGGAAATAAGAGTGAAACACCAGTCCTTTAGAGTGGTGAAAAAAATGTATCGCTCATGTGGACAGAATGTTGATAATTCACTCCTTTATGAGTGAAATCCTTAAACTCGGTTGACACGGCTATACTGTCAAGATGCCCCCGTGCCTGGCCAAGATTCCCGCCCTTCTGATGAAAATGTATGACCGCTATGCTGGAGTTACCGGCACTCGACAATCACCAACCGTCAGTAATAAGCCAGTTCGGAGTTAGCGCATGGTACAAATGACCCCAAATATCCACAGATATTTTAGACATGGAGGGTCCCTTTATGTGCACTTCAGAATTATAACTCTGGGAGTGATAGAGTTGCCTCATGAATAGCTTTTGTTTCCACCTTTAAAAAGAATACTTCCACCTGGATATCATGGAATGCACCATTAGTGCATAATTGAATAATGATTGCATGACATTCATGAGCACATATCGAATATTAGTGTCAGCGGGTTTTAGAATTTGGTACAGATGACCTTTATCTGATCATGCTCAGATTGCATCCCCGAAGTGGCTTATTACTGTACACCACCAGGCCTACCAGTAATCACTCAACCGTCGATGGCAATTGATCAGCATAAATAGACCATAGGCTGCAGAGTAGTTTCCTGATGAAACCTCGAAGAGGTCCATCGGGTCATGATGTGGCCGGATACAGTGTGATGGCTTATCTGAAGCACGCAATCGTAGCATTTAAGAAGTACTACACTGTACAATAATGTAAAACATGGTTTGACTCCAACATGTAAAATCATCATTATTGTAACTTATTTTCATACAGAGAAAGGATTCTTTATTATCACATCTATAAAAATTGAAATATTTGAAATTTCATATAATAAAATACATAAGGAAAAGTGAGTGTGTGACATCATCGGTTCACTCATTTGCATACCGCCAATGCTATGCATATCACTGTTTCATGAAATAATGCAAAATTTCAAAATGCCATAGCTTTTTTATTTTACATCCGATTTCAGTGACATTTTTACTGTTATGCTTGTTTAATTTAACTCTGTTTATTCAAATCAACTTTATATTGATCACATTGAAAAAAAGTAAACATCACATCAAAATTCACAATTTTCTCTTTTATATGACAGCTCATGCGTAGAAAATCAATAATGTATGCTAGAGAAGAAGTAAAATGAAAACATGCCTGATTTCTGCGCAAATATGTGGATAGTTAAGTAAGAAGCCATTCAGCTTTTCTGACCTAGCAGCTAACAATAGACTTTATGCTTGGGTGAATTTTCACGAACATGGGGAATGAAAAGGAACATTAGAGATGGTTGGCGACTTGTGGTATAAAAAGGCCGAAAATTACGGATACTTGGGTATTCTCCTGGATGACACGCCTTACTTCTGCCATATTCCCTTCCAGTATGACAATTCTTCTTCCACCAGATCACCCCTTGTTGACATTGAGGCCCGCCCTTCCCTGCTGATATTTTATTTTTCTGCATAATGTAGACTTCGCAGGAACGTCGCAATCTGGAAATCTATCATTGAAGGCGGAAACAACTTGCTGCATGCTCCCAGAGCAAGCCGATTCTCTTTAATAGATGAACACCCTTTATTTTGTGGTCAGGTGCATGGTCACGCAACCTAAGAAAGCTTTTAAGAAAGATGGTTTGCTTAATTTCAGCCTTTTTATTATCCCCAACCATCTTTAATATTCATTGCCATACCCAATGTTTGTGTAAATTCACCCAAGCATTAAAGTCCATTGTCAGCTGCTAGGTCAGAAGACCTGAATGGCTTCTTACTCAATTATCAACTCAATTGGGCAGAAATCAATAATGTTTTTATTTTACTTGTTCCCTGAAATACAAGAATTATTTTTTTTTTAGAATGAGGTGTCATGTAAAAGAGCAAATTATGAATTTTTATCTTTTGTTTTCCTTTTGCAAATGAATTACGTTTAATACACTTAAAACTCGTTCAAGGTAGCAATTTGTTCGTGCAAATGAAATCTTGTGACCACTTTCCATTGTTTTAATGCAATCATGGGTGAATTATGAAATAATTAGTTGTGCATCAAATATATATATAAGTATAACTCATCAAGTAAATTATTCCTTATGATAGAAGATTTCTGCCATGAAATCCGGTTTCCTTTCTGGGACACACTGTATATCCATATAACAAATCAATGACGTAACAGTTAGTAAAATTACACTTTCATTAAAACAACATAATCCCTACTGAATTATCAAATTAATGTAACCACTGATTCTCGGCAAGACAACTTTATCAAGAAATAACCTTTCAAAATGAGTCATTACAAAACCCCTATTAAAACCCCTAATTAAATATACGAATCACAATTTCTTAAATCATTTCATAATTTTCATAATTTCATAAAATCATAATATTAATGCTAACTTTCCTGACTGATGCCCAACTAATACCGATACGTTGTAATCTCCATTGGTTTGCACGTTGTAACCGATGTGCTGTCACTTATAACATAATATTTAGCCCGGTTCGCTAGAGTATCAACCACTCATTTTCAAGAGTGGTGCCTGCAGTTTTGTTCACAACAAAGAAATGATACTGGCAATGAATTTTAAGTGGCTTGTCATTGGTTGCCTTGCGTCAATCGTTGCTTACGATAGAAAAATTTTCAGTCTGCGCACGATATTGAGTGGAACACAGGCTCGCTCTGTCAGGGAGACTGCTGATGATGGAATATCGGCATGCACACTCAAAGAGGGAGTGCTTTACCACTCAATTTGGAGTGAAAGTTCCTTCACTCTTGTTGTCAAGTGGCAAATTCATTCCTTTACATTTAGAGAGTAAAGTACAGTCAAACAACATCCTTCTGACAAAGTTATAAGGTGCATAATATGTCAGATGGGTTGAAATCTAGCCAACTTTTGGGCCCCTTTAGGGGGGCCCTGGGGGCCAAACCCGACGGCTACGTTTAGGATTATAAGCTTTCTGCGAATGAAATGGAAGGTCCAAGTTACTTTAAGGGGTCAAATCTGATATGTAAAATAGGGTGACTATTTCTGCACAGCCTCCTGGCCTATTATATTAATCAGTTTCAAATAATTATCAATTCTTATGCCTATTGTTTAATGGAATTTCAGCCTGTTTATCGAGTCCCTGTGAACATGGTGGTACGTGCGAAGAAACGGAGAAGGGGTTTAACTGCACGTGCTTGGAAGGCTACAATGGAGAGAGGTGTGAGTATGGTAAGTGGAAGAAGCTTTTAGGGATATGGTTGATGTCATGTATATAGAATATGCAGAAAATAAAAAGCACAATAGAATCGTAAATCCTTGTTTATTTGATGATTGTTTATATTAACATATTAGCGTTCGTTGACCGGTGTGACATGTAGGTCTAAATTACTTATACATTTACAAGGTTATTTAAGATAGCGATCTAACTGTAGGAGCCAGATGAGAATAATGTAAACACGTGACACGTGCAGCCATCGTACCTCCTGCGTGGGCTTCTTAAAAGCATCTCACGGGTTTCGTGCACATCGGTTGCAAGGTACCTGTACGGGCGCTGTACGTTCGCCTCAAAAGAGTAAAAGGTTGGTCACAACCGGAAACAGTGTTTCCATTATTCTACGATGGAGCTAAGCGGGCAAACGATTTTTTATTTTTTTTGTTAATGATGAAGCCTTGTGCAAAAACTATTTCACGCTCCCCCCCCCCCCCCCCCCCCCCAGACTCCAATAGATGAAATCAAGCATCTGGCGCATTTCTCATTGCACCTATGATAGACAGGGATTAAAAAATATTCTTGGGAGTCTGGCGACAGAGTGAGAGATATTTAAACACGTTATGCTAAAGGTTTGCATTTTAGAGCATTTCTTTCCTCCGTCCTTTCTTTCTCTCTCTCTCTCTCTCTCTTTCTCTTTCTGACATTTTCCGTTTTTTTTTCCTTATTCGCCATTCCATAGAATGAAAGTACCTCCCTTTCTCCCGTAGCTAAGTCACTGAAATTATATATCACGACAGATTTTAGCTCAGTAGACAATGATAGGATCAGATGTATCAGAGATAATGATTTTGTAAGTCAATATCTAATAAAGCGATAAGCATCGCAAACTTCATGTGCCGTAATGCAATAGCTTTAAAAGGGGAGATTGAATTAACTTACAAGTAAGGATTTGCTGACATAAATTTTGAAATGTGTATTTTGGCATAATCTATTTCAGATAATTTCATCCATTCTTTGATAATGGTCGGTGGAAGTGACGGTGAAGGAAGAATCGCTTTTACATCTCGGTCTCGTCCCAAGACGTACATGTTAATCCACCAAGTAAATTGGTCCAGTCATTCATCGCGGTTAGTCTGCCTATATCTAGAATTTGAAGGTAATTTTTTTTTATTCACTCCTTTTACGTGCTGCTTTTTAAAGCTTATAATCTAGTTTAATTGGTACAGGTCATTGTTGCAGTGCAGTAGAAGAAGGAATTTTCAAAGATATTTTTGTTTGTTCTTGAACATTACTGTGATTAATGTAGTCATGTTGATGAGTAGAGCAATATTTTTCAAATAATAAATCTCAGAAATAGTGTTAATGCTCTTGGTCGACTTAAGTTTATAAGAAGATGGATTGTCATAATACATGTAGTCGTCTTATTATATATGATTAATATAATCGGGTTGATCAGTAAAGCAATAATTTTCAAATAATAAAACTCACAAATAGTGTTAATGCTCTTTGTCCCCCAGTATTTTTCGGAAGTGCGAAAATATATTTTTTCCCTATTTTATTCCTATTTAAACGAAAATAGGCCTATTTTTTTCCTATTTTCTTTGGAAAATATGAAAAATTAGATCTATTTTTTGGCTATTTTTTATTTTTTCCCTATTTAATTCCTATTCTAAGGAAAATAGGCCTATTTTTATTGTATTTCCCTCGGAAATAGGAAGAAAATAAAAGTAATTTTAGGCTATTTTTTTATTTTTCACCTATTTTCTTCCTATTCTAAGGAAAATAGGCCTATTTTTATTGTATTTCCCTCGGAAATAGGAAGAAAATAAAAGTAATTTTAGGCTATTTTTTTATTTTTCACCTATTTTCTTCCTATTTCAGGAAAATAGGCCTATTTTTATCCTATTTCCCATGGAAAATATAATAGAAATAGGCCTATTTTGAGGCTATTTTCTGATTTTTTCCTATTTTAGACCTCATTTCTCTCCGGACTATTTTTCCCCTAGTTTTTGCACTTTTCATTTTTGTCAAAAAATAGTTTTATCCTATTTTTCAGACTTGCTCTAGTTTCATCCTAGTTATCTCATTATTCTAAAACTAGTTTTGTACTATTTTCCAAACTTTTATCTTTCCCCATGATCCAGCACTAGTTTTATCCTATTTTCCAAACTTTATTTTTTCCAGCACTATAGTTTTATTCTAGTTTCCTGACTTCTGTACTTTTGCTAACACTAGTTTTATATTTTCCAAACTTTATCTTTTCCAGCACAAGTTTTATACTATTTTCCAAACTTTATCTTTTCCAGCACTAGTTTTATTCTAGTTTCCCAACTATTGGTTTATATAGGTCCTAATCAATCATGAATATTCATGAATAACAATCTAAAATATGAAAACTAGTGGAAATAGATAAATACATTTAGATTTGGGTTTAAGATTTGAACTTTGATAGAAATTTTACTTACATTAAACTATTGTAATGTTGTACACAATTTCAAAAGGCATTTTCATATTTCATTAATAAAAGTGTAAATCAATTTTAATAATAAAAGTGTAATCTAGTCAGTAACCATTTTTTTATAGCACTACAACTATGTCCCTATATATAATGAATGTGATACAATTGCTTAGTAGCTAGGTATAGGACATAGGATGTAGGCTATAGGATTTATGGGAGTAGGAGAGGATAGGATATGATTACAAGATAGGATTAATAAAATAATAATTAATAATGTCATGTGATTGTTCCTGTAGACACCCACAGCATTTCTTCTTATATTAATCTTATAGTTAATTATTTTCTTATTGGTTTTGTAGATTTTTCCTAGTTTTTCCCTATTACATTGCATTTTCTCAATTAGATTCAATCTATTTTCTGCTTAGTTTTCCACTATTTTATTCCTGTTTTTGTCCTATTTTTTTTGTAGTTTCCCATTATTCAATTCCTATTTCCTCCTATTTTATCCTATTTCTCAATCAAATTTTATCCTATTTTCTGCCTAGTTTTCCACTATTTTATTTCTATATTTTTCCTATTTTCTTCAACGTGTTTTCCCCTATTTTCTACCTAGTTTTCACCTAATTTAATCCTATTTCCATCCTATTTTTGTTTTTTTCCTATTTCCGGAATAATTTCGAAGGACTATTTTCTTTCTGGTTTTATCCTATTTTCTTGGAATAAAAATAGGGAAAAATAGGGGAAAAAATAGGAAAAATGTTTTTCCACAACTATTATTTTATCGTATTACAAGTAGCTATCTCTACGCTATACAAAATAGGAAAAAAATAGGAAAAAAATATTTTTGACAAACTTTTTTTTCCTAGTTTTATCCTATTTTCTTGAAATAAAAAAAGGAAAAAATAGGGAAAAATATATTTCCGTTGGTATTTTTTTTGTATTTTTTCCTATTTTTACCCTATTTCATTTCGACTTGGGTCGACTTAAGCTTTTAAACAGCAGAGTACAAGATATTTAATAATAGTGATATTTGGTCACTAATTATGTATATATAATTTATAATTTGATGGTGTTTTTTCTTTCTAACAATCTGTTAAAAGACGTGTATGCGACAGTGGGTGGAGATCTCTTCAAGATGTCGTCACTAGATACTCCGTCAGATGTTGTGACTGTGAGCTGTCCTCCCGATGTCACTAACATTACCGACTGCTGGTACGATGATACTACGGTGAACGGTAGCAGAGTGGAGAGCATAGCGCTTATCTGCTGTACATGTGAGTGTTTCATAACGTATTTTGGCACAGGCAGTTACATTGTAGGGGTCTTGATAGTATTTTGCAGGTACTCTGGAAGCCTATAAGTGGGGCAGGGGGTCTACAAAAACGGAAAAGTTAACATTTCTTCCAAGCACACAAAATAATGTTAGCACTTTCATTATCAATTCTCATTTAGTCCAAATTATATCACTTACTTGGTCCAACTGAGATGCATTCTTTGATTTTTAGACCCAATAATTGCATTTCTATTTTTTCTTATTTGACAGTGAACATGTGCAACACACCTCGGGGTAGTCCTGTCGGTCTTGAAAGCGGGAAGCTTCCCAACAAATCTATTGAAGTCTCAAGTATCTCTGAGACTTATGGTTTTAGTCAACTTGAGGCTCGCTTGAACAGCCCGTCTGCATGGGCCCCTGCTGAGACCGACGAAGATCCCTGGCTCCAGATCCAATTTGAGTCTACCTTTGTCATCACCGCCATCATAACACAAGGCAGGAAAAATGCTCCTCAGTGGGTTACGTCCTATACGGTTTCATCTAGCCTGGACAGCGCATCGTGGACTTACTACCAATATAATTACAGGGGTGCAATCAAGGTACAATGTCACGTATACTAACTATCGTGATAGTCAAGGGGAGGGGGCATAACATCAGATATAATGACGATCCATGTACCCTCGCAGTACGTTTGCTTGGGTGGGGGCAGGGCTTCCTTTATTCTATCTCTTCTTAATTTTTGGAATTCTGATTACCTATTTTGACAAACTATAAATAATTCATTATCAAGAAACCAGTGTTGGTGTAAAAAGAGAGATTCAATTTATATTTGGATAAAGTGACATTATACAGGCCCGTAGCCAGAGGGGGTCGGAGGGGTCGGACGACCCCACCTTCTTGGGCTGGCACTGTGGTCTATCTACTAGTGGTCTAGCTGCTACAAGTGAATGTAACACACACTTCAAATACGTATGTTCAAAATCATCATTCACAACCCCTAAATTTCCCCTGGGGAGTCCTTAAATTGCAGCAGAAAGCATCAAGATTTTAAAATTTTCCGGGGGAGCATGCACACTACTGTGAGGAATACTTTTTGCCGTAGGCAGGTCCTTATTGATTATGACAAAAAGGTCCACTTTTGCCAAAAACGACCCACCCCTTTAGAAACCCTGGCTACGGGCCTGTTATACATTGGCGAAACGTCAAGGTTGGATTATCTCTCACATACATTGTGGTCAGCTGTGAGAAGCGATGATAATGCACTTTGTCTTAAAGTCAAATTTGGGATAGAGGGTTAAGTACTGGAGTAGTGTGATTATTTAAATATCAGCTTTATGAATAACGTCGTAACGTGAAATAATCCATAAATGTGCAAAAAGGTTTGTCTGATGTCTCGAGTTGGGAAGTAGTAAACATGGTGAAGATAAGGAATATTAGAAAACTAATTATATTGGGTTAGTTAACGGATAAACGAAACAACAAATAACAAGTTTACTTCAGGTTTAACTTTAATCCCAAGAACAAAGTTACCGTTTGGAATTTTTTAAAGGTCTTTACAGGAAACTATAACAACAAACGTTCTGTGCTACACACCCTCTATAAGCCGGTGGTATGCCGTTTCTTTCGTATCCATCCCAAGACGGCCCATTTGCTCGTGGCACTCAGGTTAGAACTTACTGGATACGGACCACTCAATGACGTAATAGGTGGGTAAAGCAATTATATCGTGAAAAAAAAATTGGAAGCAATTACAAAACCAAATGTAGAAATGTGCATGTGGGACTCAGGGGCGTCGCTAGATGGGGGTGCCACCCCCCCCCCCCTACTCAATATTACTGTCAGCGAAGTGAGGTGCCAGAATATCCACATACCTGGGTTCCCAGATAATTCTTATGTAACTTCTGTATACAAAAGATTGAATAAAATATTGGCTCGCTCCCAAAAATTTAGAAATTGAAAAGTTTATATTCGGGCTAAAGGTGTCCCCCTTCGGTAATCGGTTGCAGACCCCCCCCCCCCCCCTCCCCCGGTGATTTTCAAAATTCCGATATTCGGGCAACCACCACTCCATACTCAGCAGTGAGGAGCCAGAATATCCACATATTTGGGCATCGAGGTTCCCAGGTAATTATGTCACTTCTGTATGTAACTTCTGTACATTTTCATTACGAAAAGTTATACAAAATTTGTTGCTCTCTTCGCTTTCTCGAAATTGGTTTTGAAAAGTTGATATTCGGGCATAGGGCGTCAGCCCCTCCTCGCGAAAATAGGCCTGTATGATCAAGATCTCTACATCTGTGATTTTCTTTTATTATCATTTGCGGGGGATTAGGGTGCAGCATATTTGGGATTCACACTCCTGCCCCTCCCCCCCCCCCATGGAAATGTTCTAGCGTCGCCCCTGATGGGACTACACTCATGATACGCGGCTAGAAAAATACGAGTACTAGCTAGAGGATTGCATTTACCTGTCAGTACGAATATGATTTCTAAAAATATAATTTATTAGCAACTATGCCAATATATACAAACATATACTCTTCAACAAGAGGAAAGAGAACAAATTTGACGAAGATCATGCAATAATAAATCAACAGAGGGGTTAACAAAATCTCTGCAGGCTGCAGGAATTATATCACATAGGAGGACAATGATACTAATTTAAATAAGAACATAAGCATTGTATTTGTGTGAAATGAAAACTACATTGCAACTGGTACAAACATGTACATTATATTATCACAGACGTGAATAAGAGATTCGTGTTGTTGTTTTTTTATCACACTCTTTCAGAATTTCCAAATCGCGGTGTCCCGACTCCCTGATATAATTTTGAAATCATAGCAAATTAGGATTTTAAGATTTGCCCCCTCTCTCTGCAAGCAACCATTCAACGAAAAAACGATGAAGGCTGTCACATAATTATGCCCTTTTTTGTATGTGTTTCTACCGTTTCTTGTATTGACACACATCAATGGGCTTCCCCTAAACATATGGAATGCCGTATGGAAGGCCATTCCCGACACAATTCTACTGTAATCGGTCACAAGAAACACGCAAAATTTGAAAATGACTGTATTTTAAGAAATGGGCATAGAATCAAAATTACTTTACCAAATTCAATGATCCTGATTTCATTCACTTTGATAGAAGATGCTTTACCCAAATTGTAAAAAAATACATACTTTTCTAAGGCAAGGTACTGAAAATCCACCGTTCCGCTTTTGTGCAAAAAGGAAACCGAATTTCATGGCATAAATTTTCTATCATTATAATGAATAATTTAAACCACGCTTCTTTTCTTTCATTTGATGCGCAACTAATCATTCATAATTCACCCATGATTGAATTAAAATAGTGGACAGTAATGGTACCGAAATTTCATTTACACGAACAAATTGCCACCTTGAATGGGTTTTTAGCAAAACGTAATTATTTTGGGAAAAAAGGAAAACAGAAGATAAAATTCATAATTTTCTCTTTTATATGACACCTCATGCGTAGAAAAACGATTGATGAATGTCAGAGAACAAGTAAAATGAAAACATGATTGATTTCTGCCCGAATGGGTGGATAGTTGAGTAAGAAGCCATTCAGCTCTCCTGACCTAGCAGCTGACAATGGACTTAATGCTTGGGTGAACTTACACAACCATGTTGAATGACAAGGAACATTAAAGATGGCTGGGGGTAATGAAAAGGCTGAAAATTAAGCAAACCATTGTTTTTAGGTTGCGTGACAAAGCATCTGACCACAGAATAAAGGGTGTTCATCTAACGGAAGGGGTTCGCCCTGGGAGCATGCAGCAAGTTGCTGCCGCGTTCAGTGAGAGATTTTCAGATCGCGACGTTCCTGCGAAGTCTATGTTATGGAGAAACACAAGAAAATATCAGCAGGGAGGGACGAGCCTCAATGTCAACAAGGGTCGATCGTGTCGAAGATGAATTGCCATATCGGAAGAGAATGTGGCAGAAGTAATCTATGACTGAAAATCACCAAGTAATTTTCAGCCTTTTCATACACCAAGTCCCCAACATCTCTAATCAGAAAAGTTGAATGGCTTCTTACTCAAGTATTCACTCATTTTCGGTAGAAATCAAGTATGTTTTCATTTTACTTGTTCTCTAGCATACATTATTGATATTCTACACATATAAAAGAGAAAATTATGACTTTTTATGTGTTTCTACGCATATAAAAGAGAAAATTATGACTTTTTATGTGTTTTCCTTTTTTGTATATGATTACACTTACTTCCCTAAAAACTCATTCAAATTTGCAATTTGTGCGTGCAAATGAAATTGTTTTACTTCAGTCATGTGTGAATTATGAATTGTGCATCACATGAAAAAAGAGGAGCAGAGCTTTTCATACATGTATATCTCATCAAGGAAACTATTCATTATGATAGAAAATTTATGCCATGAAATCCTGTTTCCTTTTTTTGTGGACACACTGTATATATATACATATATATATAAGAGCAACAATTGGCTCACACTCTTTAACATGGTGGGGTAGTGTACTCGGGTGCTAATTATATAGAGGCAACAAAATGAGTACATCTGTAGACGTAGCTGTTGGTACCACGCTTTTAATTAGCTTTCGGGCAATTAGCACTTCTTCAGATCTACATGAGTACGACAGAAACGGCAAAAAGAATAACTAAGATATTTGAACGCATATTATATACACAACAAACAATAATCTTATAATATAATACACTAAGGATTTCGGGCTCTTTTTTTGGTTCAAATAGGCTCCTCCCCTGGCCCTTTCGGTCCCCGTCTTTTGTTACCCACGGCTGTGGAAGGGTTCTTAGGGTGGTGGGAGGCACTTCTTGAGGGCTGACGCCCCGTCCATATTTCATAAATTCATTTTTAAACATTGAATTTCCGCAGGGAGTAGGCCTAATAATTCCACCAACCCATGAAGCGGGTTTGTAGCTTGAGGCCCAGCCAACCCATATACCTTTTCCCTGTGAAGGGAGCTATGCCAAAGAACAGCATGGCCATATATCCGCATGGCTTCAGTGTACAGTACAGTATTATACACACGTGTTAGATCGTTCGCACGTACGTGTAGAGGTCATCATACAGGTATAGAGTTACATCATTTGAAGCTTCATGGTAACACACACAGTTTAGTGTGTATGTTTCACGACGTTCGCTACCGGTAATTTGACACTTTATCAGAAAATCTGATAAGAAAATTCCTCCGAAAATATTTCCATAATGATTATGAATACGTATAATGATATTAATCCCTTCTCCCCTCGCCCGGGGTGATGGGATGACAATGGAATGGGGGGGGGGGGGGGAGCTGGAGGGGGGGGGGGGTAGTAGGGGGGAAGTCAATCCGTCGGTCCTCCCAAGACCCATATAAGGGGGCCATAATCCCCCTGAAAATAAAATGACAAATTCATTTTTTCTCATTATTGCATCCTTTACAGGGGACGTACCGCTAATTATGGATGTTACTCTGAGTATTAATAAACCACAGCAACATGGCAAGATCAAATCGCTCCCTCTAGGTCTATGCATGGATATTCTACTCGAACATTATTATATCCATATCATCAATTTTCATCAATTTTCATCAAGATGAAAAATGCATTTTCTTCAGAACTCATGCAAGATTTAGATAAATAAGACATACTCACATGATCAGGGGCGGATCCAGAATTTAGTATAAGGCGGGAAAACAAGTGCAGGTTTGTCAACTTTTGGAAAAGGCAGACCTTGGAGGGGGGGGGGGGGGGTGGCGAGAATTTTTTTTTCGTCAGACCTAGAAAATTCGCTCAGGAGGGGTGGTTATGGGGTCCCTCCATAATTCTCTGACAAGCAAAAAAAAAAAAGGTTTCATTCTAAAAGGGGCGGGGCACAATCGACAAAAGGGCGGATCGTCTATGGTCAAAATGCATACTTTCCTGCCAAAGGGGGGGGGGGGGGCACGGGCCGGAAGTACCCCCCCCCCTGGATCCGCCAATGGACATGTTGTAAATACTTCTTGGTAAAAATAACTTTACCCGACTTTTTTATTTATTCACTTGATTATTGTAACAAATATACGGTACGGTGATTAATCATAAACACAGCTAGCGCCCGTGGATGTCCACGGGCTGCTTCTGCTAGTATAATATATAATATATAAAGGGAACATATAATGCGATACAACTGGTATAACTAAAATATATGAACGTATTCATGGGTGTAATTAAGACCCTATAGCGACGTCGAAAAAGTCAATAAACAAAGATATATATAGAGAGAGAGAAATTTAGTAAACTTACTATGAAAGCATCTGCGTGTGGTCTGTACATAAAATAAAATATATGGTTCCTTGCTTGTGGAGGTTGAGTGCATTCAGCCGTATATACATGTACTACGGGATTTAGCCTTAGATCCATACCGTCTCTATTATAATTATATGTGTTAAACTGTTATGGGTATATAAATGTATAACATATCAGCCGGTTAATTTATAAAGCAAAAAAGCAGATATTGCACGTGAATTATAAAAGACTTATATACTTGTTTTTTGTACAAAAGGCATTGTTCATGTTCCGTTTATATCATGGTTTGCTGCCATCCTACTTTCCACCGTTATTCCGCTTTTAATAAAGATAGCCATGCATACCCTACAAGGCAATCAAATAAATATCACTTAAGTAATCCTGAAACAGCAGTGGCTATGAAATCCATTAGGTACTCTGGTCCAGATACCTTGAACTCACTATATCTTGACATTCGCACTCGAAGTCCATATACCATTTCAAAATATTGTGTACTCAATGATGCTAAGCAAATACTGATAGCTCTACTTTGATGAATATTTTTTTGGTGGCTGTACTTGTATGTTATGTCAATCTAATTCAATGAATGAAATATGATTGACGTATTTAACGTAATGAACTTCTTTGAACCATTAAGTCCTGCATGTGTTGCATACGATATCAATGATATCGAGTGTGTATGCCAACATATTTATACATATCGCTGTGTACATGGTGTAAGAACAGATTACACAAACGTGGCGGTGGTGTTTCATTGTATTTTATGGATGTATTATCTTACACCCAGCGAAACGATGTTACCTTAAATAATAATATTATGTGACTCTCTCTTTTTCAAAATTAACAATGATGCTGGCAAGAATGTTATTGTTGGTGTAATTTATAAACCTCCAAGTATAAACATGTGTGCTTTTACAGGAGCGTTTGAAAACATCTTGGGCTCATGAATAGAGAAACTAAACCCGTCTTAATAATGGGAGATTTTAGATAAACGTAACATTCTTTGTGAATCCGCAAAGGGTATTCTACGTTCATGGCTACAATTGACCTTGCTAACAACATAATAGATGCTTTTGAAAGAAATGATTATGCAACAGGAATTTTCTTTTGATTTTTCGAAGCCATTCGATACTAAAAATCTCAAAATTCTACTATTTGAACTCTATTACTATTATGGTATTAGTGGTTTATTATCTGAATAATCGTCAACAATGTGCAAAATATGAATCTTCAATCTCGGAATTTAATAGCATCTTATGTAGAGTTCCTCAGGGATCATTCCTAGGCCCTCTTTTGTTCTTAATCTACATAAATGATACTGACAAATCTGCTTCAGAACTCTCTTTTGTTTTATATGCAGATGATGCAAATGTACTGTACTCTGACACAAATATTAACTCCCTATGTATGCGACTGGCTGCAAGCCAATCGGCTTTCAACTCCAAGAAATACAATTTCATTATAATCAGCAAAAAAGACAACATTAAACGTGAACAATACAAATACAAAATGCAAGAGTTGAAAAGACCAACATTTCTAGGCATTTGTATTGATAGTCTTGGAAACCGCATATCCATGAAGTAGAACATAAAATTGCCAAAAAATATAGGTATTGTAGATAAACTTTATTTTCTGTTTATTTCAGAATGTTCTTCGTATTTGTATTGCTCTTAAGTTCTCCCGTATTTATCGTATTGCACTCTTGTGTGGAGCAATACAGATGAATCTATAAGTAAGCTAACTACATTACAAAATAAGATAATAAGAACTGTCTGCGATGTACCATCCGAAACTCACACCAACCCCTTATTTCATGACTTGAGACTCTTAAAATTTGAAGATATTGTCAGTTCCAAATAGTACGTTTTTATGTGTTATTAAGTACATCTACAAATATATCCCCGAACAGTTTTGTAATCTGTTTAAATTTAATTGTAATTTTCATAATTATCCAGCAAGATCTGTGAGAGACATCCATATTACTAGGCATAGAACTGTTACGTTTCAACAAAATATTCGTTTTTCTGGTCCCAAACTCTAGATCAACTTAATGACTCTATCAATACATGCTCTTCACGCTATACATTTTTGCTCGTACTATACAAAAAATATACTTCATAATTCGTACAATATAGTCAGTAGAACATATTGCAGATCTTTTTTTTAAATATTTTACATTTCTTTTGGTATGTTATAGTTGTTGCACAATATCATACATGTAAATAGGTATTGCTTAGGGCATGTGCTTCCTGGGACCCTCGCCTTCTTCCACCATTTTCTTTGGTGAATGTACATTTCATTTTGTATTTATTTATGACAAGGAAAGAAATATATTTTTAATCTGAATCTACATCTGAAATATCTGGAAATTACCCAACTCACCCCTTCTTTTTCTTCCCCCCCCCCCCCCCCCCTCTCTCTCTCTTCTGCATGTTACCCCTGTTTCTACTTTATTGTGAATGTTATCATTTCAATGTTTCTGGGCTGCAACCATATGAAGCTTTGCCTAGGCTGCAGCTCTTCTGTATCATCATCTTTCTTTACACTCTTATTTCCGCGTACTATGTTAACATTGAAATGCGATATGTTGTCTATATTAATGTTTGATTTGATTTGATTTATTTATTCTCCACTCATGGGTTGGATTGCCCTTGTCAGCTAATAGCTGTTTTTCAAAGGGGTTCAAGCCCAAAAAATAAAAAGAACATATGAACAAACAAATATACTTATAACAGGCAATCATAAAAATATGAATCATGTACATAGTAACAAATATTAAAACAAAACAAAAGAAATTCATATGAAATTATACATTGGTGAAAGTAGAGAGTCAAACAAAAAGACAATGAATCCTAATAATAAGAGAAAAGTGAGTGAGAAAGAGAGAGAGAGAAAAAAAAAATCTATATATCTATATACTCAGTTTGGGTTTAGTGTATTGTGGTTGTTTAGGTGGCGTTTAAAAGCTTCAAATGATGTTAGTGTGGAGGAAGGATGATCAAACTCATTCCAGATCTTGGCCCCGCGATATGCAAGGGACCTTTTACCGTAATTTGTCTTCGGCTGTATGAGCCATAGTTTCCTAGGGCCGGATCTAGTACAATAAATGATTTCACGGAAACAAGAGATTATTATGTATGGACATTGTAACATATCATCATGTTTGATGGTACATTAACCAATAAATGTTTCATTTATTTCACGTATGTTCATGTGTTATATATATATATATATATATAGCGGCAACAAAATGAGTACATCTGTAGACGTAGCTGTTGGTACCACGCTTTTAATTAGCTTTCGGGCAATTAGCCCTTCTTCAGATCTACATGAGTACGACAGAAACGGCAAAAAGAATAACTAAGATATTTGAACGCATATTATATACACAACAAACAATAATATAATATATAATATATAAAGGGAACATATAATGCGATACAACTGGTATTACTAAATTATATGAACATATTCATGGGTGTAATTAAGACCATATAGCGACGTCGAAAAAGTCAATAAACAAAGATATATATATAGAGAGAGAGAAATTTAGTAAACTTACTATGAGAGCATCTGCGTGTGGTCTGTACATAAAATAAAATATATGGTTCTTTGCTTGTGGAGGTTGAGTGCATTCAGCCGTATATACATGTACTACGGGATTTAGCCTTAGATCCATACCGTCTCTATTATAATTATATGTGTTAAACTGTTATGGGTATATAAATGTATAACATATCAGCCGGTTAATTTATAAAGCATAAAAGCAGATATTGCACGTGAATTATAAAAGAAAAACTTCCAAGAGTTCGATCACATATATACATGCATATATATAATATATACAAAAAGTGCACATGAATGTGTACAATATATATAAATTATAATGTACAATGCAACAAGGGCGACGGCACGCGCTGGTCTCCCTTGCTCCGGGAGGGGATGTTGAAATGTTGAAAAGATCATCCCATCCAGTTACAAAGGAGACCCACGCGTGTCGACGCCCATGTAACTAGACATAAGAGGATAATACAATTATTAAAACATTTTTGGAGGGAACTGCAATGGGCACACCCATTGCACCAACATACGCAAACATATTCATGGGTCATGTTGAAAAGAAAATAATGTCCTCAACACACCTCACACTATTCAAAAACACATGGCGCCGATACATTGATGATATATTTTTCCTATGGAATGGATCTCCACGCACACTCACAACACTCCAAGAACTCATGAACAACATTCACCCCACCATAAAGTTCATCTTTGACTCATCACCGACACAAACTCACTTCCTTGATGTAACTGTCAAGCGCACACACTCTCAACTCCATACGGAACTCTTTACAAAACCTACTGACACTCACACCTACCTCCTCCCCACATCTTGCCACCCACCGCATACGTTTCGAGGGATTGTATATAGTCAAGCCCTACGGGTAAGACGTATTTGCTCTGATGAAGATTATCATCTACTTCCCACTCACATACTCTCCAGCCACCTCATCTGCTCCCCGTGACATTCACCAACACTTCACCACACTACAACATTCAGAAAACGCGCAACGAATATTCCACAAACCTCCGACAGTATCCTATCGCAGGGGACGCACGCTGAAAAACCTCCTTGTTCGTGCAAGAGATCCCTCCCACACACCGAACACGAGTACCACACACCCAAATGGCTTCTTTCGCTGTGATGCTAAAAAATGCAGTATGCACTCACACATTAATGAAACGACAACATTTAGTAGTACAACCACTGGTAGGATATTTATAATAGGATCCCGCATGAACTGTAAATCTACGTTTGTAATTTATCTTCTTACATGTTCACAATGTCAAATGCAATACGTCGGCAAAACGGAGACCTCACTATACACAAGGCTGAATAATACTAGATCAGAGATCCGTAATTACCATAAACCACTGCAACACAAGACATTACCGTACGCCAAGCACTTTAACCTCCCCTCACACTCCCTTCAAAATCTACAAATTACAGGTATTGAACTTATTGAAAATAAATCTCATGTCATGATCCTCCGTAGGGAATCCTTCTGGATTGAGAAACTTAAAACACTTCACCCCCATGGCATTAATATGGAACCCTGATATGTTATGGAGGCAAATTATTAAAAAAAGTTAGAACCTCCATATTTGTTGTTGTCATTAGATTTCATTAACCTCAACATTATATCTAAAAATGTTTTAATAATTGTATTATCCTCTTATGTCTAGTTACATGGGCGTCGACACGCGTGGGTCTCCTTTGTAACTGGATGGGATGATCTTTTCAACATTTCAACATCCCCTCCCGGAGCAAGGGAGACCAGCGCGTGTCGTCGCCCTTGTTGCATTGTACATTATAATTTATATATATTGTACATTCATGTGCACTTTTTGTATATATTATATATATGCATGTATATATGTGATCGAACTCTTGGAAGTTTTTCTTTTATAATTCACGTGCAATATCTGCTTTTTTGCTTTATAAATTAACCGGCTGATATGTTATACATTTATATACCCATAACAGTTTAACACATATAATTATAATAGAGACGGTATGGATCTAAGGCTAAATCCCGTAGTACATGTATATACGGCTGAATGCACTCAACCTCCACAAGCAAGGAACCATATATTTTATTTTATGTACAGACCACACGCAGATGCTCTCATAGTAAGTTTACTAAATTTCTCTCTCTATATATATATATATCTTTGTTTATTGACTTTTTCGACGTCGCTATATGGTCTTAATTACACCCATGAATATGTTCATATATTTTAGTAATACCAGTTGTATCGCATTATATGTTCCCTTTATATATTATATATTATATTATTGTTTGTTGTGTATATAATATGCGTTCAAATATCTTAGTTATTCTTTTTGCCGTTTCTGTCGTACTCATGTAGATCTGAAGAAGGGCTAATTGCCCGAAAGCTAATTAAAAGCGTGGTACCAACAGCTACGTCTACAGATGTACTCATTTTGTTGCCTCTCTCTCTCTCTCTCTCTCTCTCTATATATATATATATAAAACACATGAACATGTACCATACTTACGTGAAATAAATGAAACATTTATTGGTTAATGTACCATCAAACATGATAATATGTTACAATGTCCATACATAATAATCTCTTGTTTCCGTGAAATCATTTATTGTACTAGATCCGGCCCTAGGAAACTATGGCTCATACAGCCGAAGACAAATTACGGTAAAAGGTCCCTTGCATATCGCGGGGCCAAGATCTGGAATGAGTTTGATCATCCTTCCTCCACACTAACATCATTTGAAGCTTTTAAACGCCACCTAAACAACCACAATACACTAAACCCAAACTGAGTATATAGATATATAGCTTTTTTTCTCTCTCTCTCTCTTTCTCACCCACTTTTCTCTTATTATTAGGATTCATTGTCTTTTTGTTTGACTCTCTACTTTCACCAATGTATAATTTCATATGAATTTCTTTTGTTTTGTTTTAATATTTGTTACTATGTACATGATTCATATTTTTATGATTGCCTGTTATAAGTATATTTGTTTGTTCATATGTTCTTTTTATTTTTTGGGCTTGGACCCCTTTGAAAAACAGCTATTAGCTGACAAGGGCAATCCAACCCATGAGTGGAGAATAAATAAATCAAATCAAATCAAACATTAATATAGACAACATATCGCATTTCAATGTTAACATAGTACGCGGAAATAAGAGTGTGAAGAAAGATGATGATACAGAAGAGCTGCAGCCTAGGCAAAGCTTCATATGGTTGCAGCCCAGAAACATTGAAATGATAACATTCACAATAAAGTAGAAACAGGGGTAACATGCAGAAGAGAGAGAGAGGGGGGGGGGGAAGAAAAAGAAGGGGTGAGTTGGGTAATTTCCAGATATTTCAGATGTAGATTCAGATTAAAAATATATTTCTTTCCTTGTCATAAATAAATACAAAATGAAATGTACATTCACCAAAGAAAATGGTGGAAGAAGGCGAGGGTCCCAGGAAGCACATGCCCTAAGCAATACCTATTTACATGTATGATATTGTGCAACAACTATAACATACCAAAAGAATTTTTAAAAAATATCTGCAATATGTTCTACTGACTATATTGTACGAATTATGAAGTATATTTTTTTATAGTACGAGCAAATGTATAGCGTGAAGAGCATGTATTGATAGAGTCATTAATTTGATCTAGAGTTTGGGACCAGAAAAACGAATATTTTGTTGAAACGTAACAGTTCTATGCCTAGTAATATGGATGTCTCTCACAGATCTTGCTGGATAATTATGAAAATTACAATTAAACAGATTACAAAACTGTTCGGGGATATATTTGTAGATGTACTTAATAACACATAAAAACGTACTATTGGGAACTGACAATATCTTCAAATTTTAAGAGTCTCAAGTCATGAAATAAAGGGTTGGTGTGAGTTTCGGATGGTACATCGCAGACAGTTCTTATTATCTTATTTTGTAATGTAGTTAGCTTACTTATAGATTCATCTGTATTGCTCCACACAAGAGTGCAATACGATAAATACGGGAGAACTTAAGAGCAATACAAATACGAAGAACATTCTGAAATAAACAGAAAATAAAGTTTATCTACAATACCTATATTTTTTGGCAATTTTATGTTCTACTTCATGGATATGCGGTTTCCAAGACTATCAATACAAATGCCTAGAAATTTTGGTCTTTTCAACTCTTGCATTTTGTATTTGTATTGTTCACGTTTAATGTTGTCTTTTTTGCTGATTATAATGAAATTGTATTTCTTGGAGTTGAAAGCCGATTGGCTTGCAGCCAGTCGCATACATAGGGAGTTAATATTTGTGTCAGAGTACAGTACATTTGCATCATCTGCATATAAAACAAAAGAGAGTTCTGAAGCAGATTTGTCAGTATCATTTATGTAGATTAAGAACAAAAGAGGACCTAGGAATGATCCCTGAGGAACTCTACATAAGATGCTATTAAATTCCGAGATTGAAGATTCATATTTTGCACATTGTTGACGATTATTCAGATAATAAACCACTAATACCATAATAGTGATAGAGTTCAAATAGTAGAATTTTGAGATTTTTAGTATCGAATGGCTTCGAAAAATCAAAAGAAAATTCCTGTTGCATAATCATTTCTTTCAAAAGCATCTATTATGTTGTTAGCAAGGTCAATTGCAGCCATGAACGTAGAATACCCTTTGCGGATTCACAAAGAATGTTACGTTTATCTAAAATCTCCCATTATTAAGACGGGTTTAGTTTCTCTATTCATGAGCCCAAGATGTTTTCAAACGCTCCTGTAAAAGCACACATGTTTATACTTGGAGGTTTATAAATTACACCAACAATAACATTCTTGCCAGCATCATTGTTAATTTTGAAAAAGAGAGAGTCACATAATATTATTATTTAAGGTAACATCGTTTCGCTGGGTGTAAGATAATACATCCATAAAATACAATGAAACACCACCGCCACGTTTGTGTAATCTGTTCTTACACCATGTACACAGCGATATGTATAAATATGTTGGCATACACACTCGATATCATTGATATCGTATGCAACACATGCAGGACTTAATGGTTCAAAGAAGTTCATTACGTTAAATACGTCAATCATATTTCATTCATTGAATTAGATTGACATAACATACAAGTACAGCCACCAAAAAAATATTCATCAAAGTAGAGCTATCAGTATTTGCTTAGCATCATTGAGTACACAATATTTTGAAATGGTATATGGACTTCGAGTGCGAATGTCAAGATATAGTGAATTCAAGGTATCTGGACCAGAGTACCTAATGGATTTCATAGCCACTGCTGTTTCAGGATTACTTAAGCGATATTTATTTGATTGCCTTGTAGGGTATGCATGGCTATCTTTATTAAAAGCGGAATAACGGTGGAAAGTAGGATGGCAGCAAACCATGATATAAACGGAACATGAACAATGCCTTTTGTACAAAAAACAAGTATATAAGTTAATTTCAGTGTTTTCACCATCGCAAATAGAGAGTCAGAATGTTCACAATAAGAAGCATTCCTACAAACACAAATTGCTTGCTTCTGCAAAAGAATCATTTTATCAGTATGTACCTGCTCTGGGGATGGATGAAGTTAGTTTCCTTCAAATTCAGAGATAGTTCGTTGCTTTTGAACCATGTTGACAGCTTCGGTAGATCATTGTTTAAAAATCTTTTAAGGAACTGAAAATCTGAGTCGGAGCAAAAAACGTTAATATCATCTACAAAAAAAAATGTATTGCAAAGATGTAGTTGAATTCGAAATATCATTTACATAAATAATAACAGACCAAGTATCGGTCTTTGTGGGACACCACATGTTATAGGTAATAATTTCGACTCTTCAGATTCGTAATATACGTATCATTTCATGTCTGACAAATAATCACTGAACCATTGAAGAGCAACACCTCTAACCACATGGCAGTGAAGCTTGTGTAAAAGAATGGTGTGGTCTAGAGTGTCAAATAAATACCTAGTAACATGCTTTCGGGATGCTAAGGCATTTGAGACTTTATCATATAACTGCGTTAGGTCTAAATCGGTGGAGTGGTATTTCTTGAAAACGTATTGATCTTGATTCAATATTTCATTTTCTGATAGAAAACAGTAGAGCCTTCTGTATACAAACGTTTCTAATAATTTAGACAGACTAGTGAGAATAGAAACAGGGAGATAGTTTGAGACTTTTTTCTATATATCGAACGACCTCCGCAATTTTTAATGGTTCCAGGAAAACACATGTCATTAGCGAGAGATTAAAAGCATGCACAAGTGGGATTAGAATACTTCATATCATTTAATGGAACAAAAGATACCCTTGGGTATCCGTGGTTGCTTACTTCTATTTTTGGTCGATTTTTTTGTTAGTATTTGTGATATGATTGTCGAGAAAAGAAGAAATTAAATCCCAGATAATTCTGTTCATTTAAATCTGCAACATTTTCATTTGTGAATTTACGTATCATGGCCTGTTTCCTTTCCTTGTCAAGGTAATTACCACTTGATTATAAATAAGTAAATTGTATATAGGTAGGCAGTCCGATATTTCACTTTGTAAACTGACATTTATTTACTTTTATTCTTGTGTTGCATTTAGCGGCGATGAATCAGGAAGAAGCAAGCTGCTCACCTCCTATCCGAGGTGAAGGAATGGGAGTCGAAGATGGGCGTATACTAGACTCCAGTCTTACCTCCTCATCGAGTTATGGACCTGGATATCCTGCATCAGCTGGAAGGCTGAACGGTGGAGTCGACCCTCATGAAAAAGCAGCTTGGATTGCTTGGGATGATGACATGGATAAATGGGTGAAGGTGAACCTACATTAGATTACAAGCCCAATAATAACGACGAAAATATATGGGTTTATGGACGCTTGGGCTAAAACCACTTGGTCTAATTTCCAGATGGGCTACCTTCATTCGGGCTAAACCCTTTTGGTCCACTCTTCATTTGGTCTAATTATCACTTGATCTACTAACAGTTCGTCTAATGTCAGTTTGTCTAACTCTCAGTCTAAAACTAGTTGGTCTACAGGCATTTCGTCCAAAATCCACTTGGTCTAGTATCCATTTGGTCTACATGGCGTTTATATGGTCTAATGTGCGCTTGGTCTAACTTTCATTTAGTCCTTTTTCCATTTAGTCTTATTGTCAGTTGGTCTAAACGCCAATTTGTCTAAACATCACTTTGTCTAATTATCACTAAGGCTAATTGCCTGTTGGGCTATTCCCTTTTCGTCTACGCACCTACCATAACACTATGCGTCATTTTGTTGGCCGTCCCTGTAAGAAAAAAAATCAGCTAAATGTAAGTCAATAGGCCTACCAAGGTTTGAAAAAGTTTTGACAGCTATCAAAACATATTATAGTAGACCAGCCAAGAAGATTTTTTTTACTTTGGACGGCATTTTGGGGTAATGCTCGGCTTCCATGCTAAAACTCTTGCAAAAATACTGACGAATAACGTACGGGCGGATGCCACGCGCATTTTTGCCTAAAAATGCCATTTTTGGCTCAAAATTTGAAAGAATGTCAAAAAAATTTTGACCTAATATGTAATACCTGATTAAAACATTTCAAGTGATATCAGATTTATTTTGAGTTTCAAGTTATAAACCTGATTAATACACAATTGAATGTTGGATATTACACACACACATATATGGCGTAATGAAACATAAAACTGTGATTTACTCAAAATAATAGGTTGTGAAAACTACCAATATTTCAAAGTTTTTTACCCAACGTAAATTTGTCATTTTAAACACTTTTTCTTGATTAAACATATCATGTATATTGTCATGTCACACACAGATTTTATGTTATCCCAAATGGAAGGATGTATTTTTACTGGATGCGCATTTTGACTGAAAAACACTATTTGAAGGTACATCTAGAGTGTATATGTACATAAGGCAATTATCTCATGTTTATCAGTAGTTTATGGGCCATAAACTGAAATGTCTCCATCCCCTTAGAAATAATCTTAAATGATTTTTTTTTTCTGTTAGATAGGACCATTAACTATCAGAATATGCTTCTTTGCCCTAAATTAAGAGGTGGGCGTGGCCACAAGGGCTATTACCATGGCAACGGATCAAGAACAGCAGAATTTAAGAAAATGTCATGTATTCGTGATTAAGAAAGGACAAAAACACATTGCAAAATTTTAAAATAATGTATCAAAAGTTTCTCACCTGATAAAAACTCAATAAGAGTTATAGAAGGTGTCCATCATGTTTGAAAATGGCTGTTGCTATGGAAACAGTAAGAAAAACCCCATATATTAGCAAAAAAACCCACGATGCTACCGAGTAAAGTAAATATTAATACATTTATATTGTACATAATCTTCTCTTTTACAGGAAACTCACTGATCAAAATTTGTTTGAGTAAAGGGATGATGGAGGAGAACACTAAATGTGTAGGCCGTTACCATGGTAACAAATAAATTTATTGCATTTCTAATGAAATGCAGAACTATATTTGTTTTCAACATGGAATAATGGTAAACATCTTATATTTTTTAATGCCTGTTTGATAATATTCAAAAGTTTAGATTGGAATAGAGCTAAATTTGATAAATAAAAAAAATCTGTTGCCATGGAAACAGAATTAATGAAGATGACATCTTTCAACTAAAGAAGGAAATGTAACTAACCAATATAAAATATATAGCAATTAGATTAACAAACACCGTCAGCGATTAGAATCTGCTCGTTGGCTGTGAATGTGACCAGTATCATAATAATAATTAGTTACCAAAATTTGGTAGCTAATACAAAAGTGGTGTTGTCTTTCTACCAGAATTTCTGTTTACTTGATTCCAATCTAGATCCAGAAGATTTGTGTCCCATATATAATGGGTGATACCAAAATTTTCACAATGATATTGATGACAAGACCTGCTACTTGCTTCATTGGTAATTTTATTTATATACAGTACGTATCAGAAAAAAAGTATACCCAACTTAAGTAGCTTCTAATTAAAAAGTTATAACCTCTGTGAGCTTGAAAAAGTAGCGAGTGTGGGTCAAACCAACTATGCATTAGTTACTTCAGTTGGAAAACAATTGCTGAGTTATTTTCAATTGATTTTGTGCATTTGAATAGAAAAGGTGTTAAAGTCAACTCAAACTCAAGAAAGGGCTCATTAAAAACTAAATTTAAGATTTTTTTTTGCCATTTGTAAACCCAATGTTGGCTTCATCTGCATCCCTTTTTTAAGGAAAGCCTTTTTACTGAGTCATTAAAAATGGACATTGTTAATTCTCAACGCGTATCCTTCCTATTCTTCTTTTCAGTCTTTAAGGTCAGTAAACCTTTCAGTCCATGTCTTATTCGCAAAAAACAACGTGTGAACCGTATGCAGGTGAAATGGTGCTATTGACGAATGAGCAGACAGTTTTTAGTCATCACGGGACAAGAAGTTAGAATGCTATTGAAATAAATTAAATATTGTCATATGGATTGAAACAAGGTCATGGAAGCTTAGATCACTTTACACAATGAATCATTGAAGCACAAAGGAGGATTAAACTTTTTAAAATTATTTTAGACTAAAGTAGCAAATTCATATGGCTTGACTCACATTCGTTGCATCAGCGTCAGCCCACACTTGGAACAAGGAGATTTTGATTTTTTGACTCTTTTTAAAAACCCTGGTGCTCAGTCATCCATGGCAGAAATGTCATGAATGCGGTACCAATAGACAGACAATAAGCTATTCTTCACCATGAAATAAATTTCAAAGTCACATCGATTACAACATTTTAATTAGAAGCTATCAAAGTTGTGTATACTTTTTTTTTGATACGCACTGTATTTAGTATCAATTTATTTATTTATTTATTTTGCACTTATTCATACAGGATAAAAGCATGATCAGTATAAAACTGTTTTGCATCATGTTCCTGATGCAACTGGAATAAACAATAAGGTATAGCATAAATTGGTAACAATTTTATATGAAAATACAAGTAATATAGTAACATAATGAGAAAAAAAAAATTAACTCAGCAAGTAAAAACAACAATAATAAACGGCTATGAATATTTCAAACCTAACCAATTGATTATATTATGCTATGTTAAGACTAATGTGGAATGTGGATAACATCCATGTACTAAGGAGACTACATGATTACAAAAACAAAAAACATATTAAACGTATTTAAATATTTAAATATCCCATACATAGTTCCTGTAACTTTGTGGATTGTCATCTAAAATAAAAACCGAAAAAAGTCAGAGTACTTTTGAAATTTATTTTGGAAAGTCACACAAAGATCATATACATGCATATTTATATATATATCGATGCTATTCATTAAGGTTAGCTGGCAACTAAATATGGTATAATCACAAATTTAGTGTTGATGTAGAGTGTAGCGACTTGAAATCACGAGTTGACAACTAATCAATATGGGTCACAGACCAGGGCGGCAAAGTGTCTCGTGATGGGGGGGGGGGGGGGGGAGGGTTGGGAGGGGTAAAGTAGACACCAGCTGAAAAAAGAACTTCTGGGAGAAAGGGGACATGCATAAGGGGGATTAACAGAAAGGGCACTTTTTAGGGAAAAGGAAGGACACGAATGAAATGCTAAAGTGAATACATTAGTTTTAGACATTATATACCCTACACTTTGAAGCCATCTCGGGAAAGATTCAATAATCCTATTTGTTTCTCTCTTTACATCACAGTGTGCAGTTGAGTGTGAGGGTCTGTATATTCCTTTTATTTCCAATCGAGCTTAGCGGGCTGTGACACCCAGTGGTGGATCGGGAGGGGGGAGGCTTTTGGCGGAGCTTTTTAAAATTATCCTTGACATCTAGGACTTTGGCCCCCTATTTTGGTGGCAGAGGCCTTTCCTTTTTTTCTTTCGTTTTTTCGCGTATCTCTCTTTCACATCGAGACTCCCCCCCCCCCCCCCCCCACTATGAAAAATGCTGGTGACATCAGATTATTATGAAGAGGAAAAAAGTCTTCCTAGTGGGGTTCAAAGTACAATGTTATCATGAAAGACTGGATAGACCCGTGGGCGTCGCTATAGGACTTCATGAGTTGGAGGTGGGGGGGGGGGGGGGGGGGGGTTGTGGAGACCACTAATTTACAGACGAACCTGTGTGCCACCGATAACAGATAAACCTTTGTTTGTGAACGCCAGCATTATTGTTTTGTTTGTTTGTTGGGGGGGGGGGGGGATTTGGGGGGAGAGGCATGTGCAGCAGCAAGTAATAGAATAATTTGTTCTCAACCTATATTAACCGTGTGTTTATTTTCATTTAATGATGAATAATAATACATTTATATTGCGCTAAATACATATGTTTCTAAGCGCCGAATTAGTATTATTACCCTGGGTTTTGCCCAGCTGCCCTATAAGATGCTGAAAGCAGTCAAGGAATAAATTCCTACCATATACCCATTTACTACACATGGGTGGAGAGTGGCGAATGTAGATGAATGTCTTGCCAAAGGACATTCGTGCCGTGGCGGGACTCGAACCGCTAACCATGAGATCCACCATGAGATCCACAGTCCGGTGACGTATCCACTAGACCACGACACATTTATTTGATAAATCTAATTCCAATAATTTTTTTTTTCCTTGCCAATTTCTAATTAAAGCACCACCTAAAATCACTTGTTCCACATCAAATGAGTGTTAAATTCATATTCGCGAGCGAGCCCCTTTTTTAATGTTCGATTGTAATCATTGTGATACTTAAGGGTAATACTTCTCATTGAAAGAATTGGCACCATAAACGGAATCTCCTTGGCAAGGGGCGGGGCGGGCACAATCCTATTTAAGGGAATGTTGATTTTGATTAGGCTAGCGAGCGTAGCGACCGATCAAACTTTGTTGACACTTGTCTTTTGATAATAATGTATAGCATAAACGGGATCCTCTTTCTACAAAGGGGGGGGGGGGGGGGGGAGGGCACAATCGTATTTAGGGAATGCACATTTTATTTACACTTTTTTAAAAATAATAATTGGTAGCATAAACGGGATCTTATTTCTCCGAAGCGGGGCGGGAAGAATCGTATTCAGTAAGAGAAAGTTCATATTATATAAAAGGGAATGTTTATTTTGTTTTTATGTTTTGTTTTTTTCAACGGAAGTTTTAAGTTCTGATGACATAAAATGCCTTATGGCCGATTCTAGAACAACTACCCCCTGGAAAACTAACCCGGATAACTAGTGCACTTATTAAAAGGATAAGATATTTTATAAAATACATGATTCTTTTTATGGGTCAAAAGGGCACTTAATGGAAGGAAAACGCCATGTATCAGAATGAAAGGGGACAATAATGAGGATAAATATGGCACTCAACAGAGATGAAAAGGAGCACCTATTAGAGGGAAAGGATCACTTTATTTTAAAAAAAGAATAGGTGTACTTATCTAAGTATAACAGGTAACTCTCAGAATTAGGGGAATAATAGATGAAGGGGTACTTATCAGCTTATGAGAATGAAAAAAAAAAAATGTTGCAAAGGAAAAGAATCACTGATCGAAGGAAAAGGGGCACGTATCAGATTTGAATATGGGTTTTATAAAAAAGGAATGTATATTTACAAAAGGGACATTTTTAGAGGTGAAAAGGGAGCATTTATTATTAATTAGATAAATATAGGTACTATATTAGTTATTCTGCTGTGCTGTGATGTAATGTAACAGAACCCTCAACAATTTTACGGAATAAACACACATTATAAAGAAACTATTGGAGGGAGGGATACTTGCAAGCGTAAATTTAGCACCTGTTTGATTTGAATAGGGTAGTAATCCCAATTAAGGGTAGCTTTTATTCATAGGTGGTAAGGGAGTCTTTGATAATAATGCGGAACTGGCACGGTTCATTTTTCCTAACTAAAAGGGGTACTTTGGGGATATTGCATGTCTTTTGCATGTCTCCGACTGTCAGATGTACAACACAACATTTGTTAGAACATGGAACAATGATAATTATTATCAGGGATTTTTCATGAAAGGGGAGAGATAGATTCCCAAACATAGGTGTCGATCCCGGGTGGGTGGGGTGTGGGGGGGGGGAGGGGGGCTGGGGTTATATATTCCCCCTGAAATTTGAGGGGGGATGGCCTGTATAATTCCCCCAATATTTTTGGATGTGAGAATTACGATACATTAACTTAAAACTAATAATTATCCAAATTCATTATTTAACAACATTTAATCATACAGAAAACCATTTCGGGATGCTCTAAAATGCAAGTTTTATAGACAGATATTTGAAAAAGTCCCTGATGTAGGAGGGGGATTCCCCCCCCCCCCCCTCACTCACCTTCCTCTCGCCGGTCATCCCCCAATCATGAACACAGATCGACACCCCTGTTCCCAAGGAAAGTTATAATACATGACCTTAAATTAAATTCCACGTATACATATAAGGATATATTTTATAATATGAAAACATAAAATCATATCCCAACAAAGATTAAATGTGCTGACTGTGTGGTAATTTTTTTGCACAGATTTGCACATCCATTGACTTGCCTATTAGGATAAATGTTCATTACTCCACTAGAGTTACTGTGTTTACATAATAAAATACACAATATCATGCAGAGTATTGTATTCACATAACCCTCTTAAGTCTGCTCTTCCCAAGAGTATAATTCAATTATCTCTATATGGATACATGACACATCATCACTGAATATTGTTGTTTATTTCACTCACTTTCTCATATGATGTTCCACCTCCTGGAGATTGACCCATTGCATTCACATGACTTCATAATTTTTTTAAAGGAAAATCCTATGTGGACCGCACTCACAGTGAATTTATAATGAAACGTAATGATATGTATTAATGTTATAATGTTCATATAACATATATCATTTTTCCACTTAGTTAACGATAACTTATATTATAAAAATGAAATAAAGTTTGGCTTTTGCACAATAAATTAAAAGAAAAACTGAGATATCAAATAATATTTCAACCATGGATTTAGTATGCACTATCGCAAATTGTTACTTACAATTTTGGGGTAAATATGATTCAGCATTATTTAAATAATTACCAGTATAATGTTAAAAACTGATGGCTAATCCTTGAATAATTTTGCATAATGAGTATAATCATATCATTTGTAGACTTTAATTTATTATTTATTCATTTATTTTTGAACTTGATGTATTAGTGTACTTCGATAGTATTTTGTTGCTCTGATAATAAACTTCACATTAGCGTCAACATGTATACATAAAATGTTAGAAGAGAGGGGTTTTAATCATCCATAAGTTCTGTGTCTCTGATAGTAAAGGCCCGAGCACTACAATAAAATAGTTGGACACTGCCAGGAGCAGATTTGGGACTGCAATTCGGTTATGACCGGCCTATCCATCCTACAACGTATATGCAAGTTTTCTTACATATTCAATATGATTTTGATACATTATCAATATACCTTGGCGAGACCGACTTCCGAGTGGTCGACCAAATGATGATAGCAATGCAGACGTAATTTTGATGGGGTGGGTGCTAATATTCTGTATAGTTCAAAATCAGCTTTACAGCTTTTAAAGTTTGTGAGCAAGCAACAATTTTGACACTGTTTAGTCAAAACACTTCTTTCCAATATCTAGAAAGATTTGAATTGAAAGAATATATATATTAAGAATGGACATTTGCTCAATTAGGAATGTGTGGTCATTTTCCAATTCCAATAGTTCCGAGATGTGCAACTCATTATTAACCATGACAACGTCCATAAGGAACACATCCGTAACCAACTTTAAAGGCCAAGTTCACCCCCCCCCCCAAAAAAAAAAAAAAAGAATTGAGTTAAATCAATAAAATTAAATTATACAGAAAGAGGCTAAAATTCATCAAAATCGGATAAAAACTAGACATTTATGGCATTTTAATGTTTTGCATAAACAATGATTGTTTCATGAAACAATGATATGCATAACATGGGCTGTATGCAAATTATTAAGCCGATGATGCCATATAAAGCACACTTTTCCTTTTGTATTTTATTATATGAAATTTCAAATATTTCAGCTTTCTTCTCCAAGAATGTTTGACTCCTCGTAGAATGTGTACGATCATCATTATTATAACTTACTGTGATACAATGAAGAGAATCTTTATAAACATCTATGAAAAAAAAATGAAATATTTGAAATTCCATATAATAAAGTACAAAAGGAAAAGTGAGCTCATGACATCATCTGATCACTTATTTGCATTCAGCCCATGTTATGCATATCACTGTTTTACGAAACAATCCAAAACTTCAAAATGCCGTAAATTTCTTATTTTTATCTGATTTTGATATTTTTTTACTGTTTCGTTTATTTAATTTAACTCTACTGATTGAACTCAACTCATTATTTGGGTGGACTTGGCCTTTAAGACAAACAAGCTGATTCTGATATAAGATTCATTTGATATTGTTCAAATTCAGTTTGTTAAACAGTTATTTTGTATTGGTAGGTCCCATTTCTTTCTTTGATAGATGACATTCATTAACATTCTGTTTCCATGGCAATAGTTTTTATAAATCAAATTTAGCTCTACTGCTATTAACTAAATTTTTTCATATATTCAAACAGACGGCAAAAGTTATTAGATGTTTACCATTATTTCATGTTGAAAGCAACCATTATCTAATGATAGTATTTTGTTAGAAATACAACACAATAATATAATTGTTTCCATGGTAACGGCCTACACATGTAGTAGTCACATCTATCACCCCTTTACTAAAATAAGTTATCAGTGAGTATCAATGGTCAATATCAATACTTACCTCTTTTTTAGGTAGCATCAAGGGATTTTGCTCAAATATCATTTTTGATTCACTGTTTTTTTTGGTTTTTTTTTCACTGTTTTTGATTCACTGTTTGCCCAGAGCGTCATAATACCTATATACGCCACTGCCTTAAAAGAAGAAAAAGGAGGCAGTGAACAAGTATAAAAAGCGGCATTTTTGTGGGTAGCAGGAGACACTTTTGGGTGCCTGGAAAGGGGGGGATTGCGCACCCCGCCAAAGAGCGAGTTAATTTACGTTTTAGATGAACAAATAATAATAATGATGATAAGGATAATTATAGCAATAATAATAATTCTTCTTTCTTCTTCTCCTTCTTTTGTGTTTTTCTTCTCTCTCTCTCTCTCTCTTTAGGTCACTTGAAAAATCATAGGGGGCAACCGCCCCTGCCCCCTCCCCCTGTAGCGCCGCCCCTGAAAATAGCAGTTTGCACAGCTCAAAAGAATCAGAGAAGCTTAATTGGAGAATATTTAGTTCTTGATATGACAACGGTGTGACACCTTTGAGCAGGAACTTAGCCAGAGCTGAGGGCACAGTGCCCAAAAGTTTGATAATATTGCAGCAATTAAGATATCCCCGCACGAAGCTTGATCGCTACGCTCGCTCACACTCACTTATTGTAACTCATGGCAGTAACATAAAGTCTTATCTATCTCTTTTATTGAGAAATTATGCTTGAAATTAAACGCTTTTGCGGCGTCTTTGTCATGAAATCAATATAATGCAAGCATCATGTATGACCCTCACCAAGAACATAATATCTGACTCTCCACCACAAAACGACCAATAAGTCGGAAATTTGGGTTTTTAAATTTCAGCACAGTTTGAAAGCTTAGATTCTTAGCCTTAAAATGATATACAACTTGTCTTGCATAGACTAAGCAAACCCTTATAGATTACAGCGAGAATGTCAGAGTGTCAGACAGGCTAATGACCAAAACAATAGAGAAAACGGGCTCTAAAGAAGAGTGACCATTTAAGAGCGCCTAATCTATGTCCTATTGTTTGTCGCACAAAAGCTTGAGTCAAAACTTTCAAAGCCTACACTGTGAAGTACTCATTGGGTTGATATATGTCTTTCTTTCTGTAGATTTGGAATATCAGACAGTGCATAGATTTTGAGCTATACCAGAAAAGCGATGTGAAGTACGATCCCAGCAGGCTGACTGACAAAGTTTGAATATCCAAGAAAAAATGGTCATTTTGAATGAGAGTAAAAACATATTTCAGCATGGTATTTCACCCCGAAATTGTGTCAGATGGTAGATTAATAGATTAACTTTCATAAAATATCAAACACTTAAAATAGAAATTTCCACCCCAAACAACCTTTTTTAGCTGTTTACTCTAAAACACCCATTGCGACTTATTGGTCGTTTTGTGGTGGAGGGTCACATATTTTGGTCGCTCGCTTGCAAGTTAGGAGTAAGGCAGAATTGCATATTATGCAAAGATTAGAAAGTACAATGTAGGGGTAAAGTAACGTATCAAAACGCCATTTTTCCATTCTTATCTTCACCCTTTGTAATTAAGTTCCCCCTTTTCCAAAAACGGTACCCAGTTCGTTGAAACCCCAAGTGCGTGGGTCGTCTTGCCCCTCCTATGAAAATACCCTGGCACCGCTCCGAGCTTTTATTGACTACTTGCACAAACATTTGTACATCGGATATCAAATAAGAACCATGAATAACAGATTATCAACCCAACAAACATAATTAGAAGTGCAATACAAAATCAGGTTCTTCTCCTTAAGTCATGAAAGGAAGAGAAGACCTAGGACTTTTAATTACTAAAAATAATACTAAATAATTAGTTAAATAAATTAGATAATTAATATATAAAATTTAGGGATATTGATTGACTTGATATAAGCAGCAGCAAGTGGAAATAACTCTTTTAATGCACATTTACGTATAGATGACTTCTTTGAAGTTTCATTTTTTAAAGTTTCATTTCCCTTTCCTTTCTCAACTTGCTACTAAATGGTCAGAAGAATAAATGGTCATTAAACTATATGAAAATTAGACCAAATGATAAGTAGCCTAACTGGTTATTAGACAAATTGGATATTAGACCAAATGGTCATGAGACCATATGACAGACTAAATGATAAGTAGCCCAACTGGTTATTAGACTAAATGGAGTTGGACCAAATGATAGGTAGACCATATGGTATTAGCCAAAGTAGGTGTAGCCCAAATGGATATGAGACCGTGTGGCTTGTAGACAAAATGACTGTTAGACTATTTGGAAACAGACGAAGTGAAAATTAGCCCAAAAGGGTTTTAGTATGAATAATAAACTCGAAATTCCGGGCTACTGCGAGCCCCCGTGTAGGAATAAAAGCGAATTCAATTCCAAATCGTAGTGACGTCATACCAATCTTGCGATCGACTAAGATTTGAAGCCGTTTTGGCGTTTACTCTAACCACAAGAATTGCAGTTAACCAAAATTTCGATATTCGTACCATTATTCCGAACTTCAAATGAGATAATTTCACTTTTTTAAACTTTCACATTTAATGCAAACTGCAATTTGTTCGAAAATCGGGTCGCAGTCGGATTGTATAGTGTGCGCCGGGCTAAAGATGTATTCATAAAACTCATTTTCTGTATGCATGGTTCAAATGCGCTTCACAAAGATGTTATTAACAGAACGAGAGAGTTTTGAGATTTTTCGACATTTTCCGAGATTGGTGGTCGTGGAGAATTCTGGGTATACTCCACAGTGTGGGAGCCGAAGGGGCCTGCACAAATATGCCGAGAACATTATAGAGAGTTTCCAACAGAGGTGGCTGTCAAGCCCCTTAAACATACCAATGATTGCCTGGTACCTCCTTGAACATACACACACCCATGCACATAAGAGACACCTGCACCAACGCTCCCACATCAGCCCAATAAATATATAATAATTTCTATAAATATGAATAATTAGATTTGCTTGGTTTGTAATTAATACTACGACATTTACACATTAAGCTTATTATTTATTTATTTATTTATTTCTAATATTTAGACAGGGTGACTCATTATCACCAATAGTTGTGGTGTTTCACGAGGCCCTGTTAAACACACTAAAAAACAATATTTAAAAAAAAAACCACACCAAATCATGAATATAAACTCACAATAGCAACAAAAAATAAAACATGTCTAAACAGATATACAAAGTATTGGGTATCCTCGTATTTTCGTATTTTATGGGAATCTTGAATTTCCACACATCGGTAGACGTACAAATTTTATCCATTATTTGTTCATTACAACTGCAACGATCTAGATTGATCTTGGAAAGCCCTCTTTCGTCACTGGTGTTATCACGCAAGGCAGATACGCCTTGGATCAATGGATTACATCTATCAGTATCTCCTATTCGATGGACGACTTGTCATGGACTTATGCTTTCGAGCCACAGTGTGGTGTGCGAGAAGTAAGTTATCCTCTCTTGAAATAAAATTTCGGGTAAATACCAGTAGATTGACAGTCCAGAAATTAAATTTCCGAAAGAACGACGGCCCATGAGTCCGAGAGCATATAAGACGGACATTTAAAATATGCATAGGCCTTTGTAATAGAAAAGAAGAAGAAACGTAAATGAAACAAATGAAGAAACAAAATATAAGGAAGAAAAGGGAAGACAGAAAAGGGGGGAAAAATTTCAGAGGGGAAAAGACAGAAAGGTCTCGTAAGCGGTCCGTTTGGACATACTTGAAACCGGCATAAAAACAGATACCTTCTCCATACATGGCACCGACAGCATAATTATGATAATCTAAATGTGACCCAAAACTTCACTGAGAGGGGAGAATGCGAGGCGTACTCCTTTATCCGAAGGTTTGTTTTTCGGAAGGTTCATAATTCTTAAACACAAAATTCCTATACCAGGCGGTCAGACCCAACTTCGGAAAACCGAGCACAGTTATATACTCCGAAAACTGCGTATGAGTATAGAGCCCTCATCGTTCAGTACGAGACAGTTTGGACAAAAGGCATGTGGAAAATCTTGCAAAGTTAACCTGCCAACGATATACATAGTCTTAAAAATAATGCTGCGTGTCAATTATCTTCAAAATACTTGAATGATTCGTCATATGAAATGACTTTCAAATGACAAACATTTGAAATGAATATATCCGCAGCATTATTTTTAAAAAAATATATTATCAACAGGAGGTCGACCCTGCACGAGTTTCCCCATGGCTTTTGTACACACTGCCTCGCACTGAACGATGAGGGCTCTATATTCATCTTGTTCTATACGCCATTTTCGGAGTATATACCTGTGCTCGGTATTCCGGATTTGGGTCTGACTGCCAGGTGGTTTTCTGAAAGAGAAATAGCTCGCATAGTCCCGAATATTTGTTTTATTACTCCTAAGGTTCGTAATTCCGAGGGAAAAAATGTAGGGTTCTAAACACAACAAAAAAGTAAGTTCCCCTTTGAGCAACTCCTCATAATTTCTGAACCGCAAAGTTTTGAACAAATTTACCTAGAAGGGACTGTGCTTATGGTTCTAATGTAACTTTTTTGTGAGAATCAGGGGTATCCCTCAAGTGATGCTTGAACGAACACACTTTAAAGATCAAATGAACACGAGATTGCTATCATTTGTATAGTGTACTGAGTGTCGGCGCTGTGTGTATATATTGGAAAAGGGTTAATGATCTTCTTACACCCTGCTGACCTTGAATCAATTATTTCACAGTTGATTGAGCACAAGTTAAAGGAAAACCATTTTCACAGCTTGAAGTTATGGATACAATGTCAGATCATTTTACAAGGTTATGGAATGGGGTCACCCCTATAGCTAGAAGGTCCGATAGTTAGCGGGTCCGATATACCGACATCCAATAGATAGAAGGTTCGATAGACCGAGTGTACGAGAGGGTCCAGTAGACAGAAGATTCTATAGACCGAATCGGCAGGAGGGTCCAATAGTCCGAAGGTTCTATAGATCGAATGACCAACGGGTCCGATAGTCAGAAGGTCCGATAGATAAAAGGTTCGATAGTCCGAATGTACATGAGGGTCCAATAGACAGAAGGTTCTATAGACCGAATCGGCAAAAGGGTCCGATAGTTAGAAGGTCCGATAGACCGACAATAAATACGTAAAAAGGGTAAAATAGTGGATAAAATGATAAGCGGGTAAAAAATAAGTGGTTAAAATAAGTGGGGGCGTTATGTTTTCAGATCGTCAGTCCGTACCGTCCGTCCGTCCCGTATTTGCGTTCTAGGGATAACTTGGAAAACATTCGACGGATCAACTTCAAACTTGGCTCATCTAGAGGAATGACTATTATCTGATTTATATTTTGGGGTCACGGGGTCAAGGTAACAAAGGTCTTTGTGTTCATAATGTCATGAGAAACTTTGGAGATCACTTTAAACACAGCCCATGTACGTGTATACACAGAGAAGTGACAATGCTTTCATTAATTCAATAGGACCCGGACCCTCAGTAATTTCAGATAATAATTGAAGTGACAAAAGTATTTTTTAGCTCATTACATAGAGTGATATAAATTTGAAAATATGAATGTGCGATTTGTTTCTTACCCTTTATGTATAAACTTATTTTTTTATTGCCCATTGGACTCGTTGGCTGCCCATCTGGGGCCTGGTCCCGGGGGGGGGGGGGGGGCACTCAGATATATGGGTGTACACATGCGCGTCCAAGAAAACGCGTAAAAGGGGTCCTTTTTTCAGGTGGAACGCGTAACGCGCGTTACACATTTAGGGTTCCAAAAACGCTGATTTTCAATAAAAAGGGGTGCTTTTGACTAATCTGGCTGAAGTCAAACCTGTTTAGGGGGGTTGGATGATGAAAAACCGCGCAAAAATCCTCGTTTAGGGGTCTTTTTTCAATCAAGTATAAAACCTGTTTAGGGGGAATTTTGAAAACCCATGGACACGCATGTGTACACCCATCTATCTGAGTGGCCCCCTGGGGGCCTGGTGGCCTTAAGTGCTAGAGCTCCTGTGAGTGATGTGCTGACTGGGATTGTCCCTTAAATTAAATTGTGCAGCAAGAGGGTACCATGCCTCACTGGGTGAGCTAAGGATTCCAACTGGGTGATGCAAAATGAAATTTGATTTAGGTAATAAACCTCCATTAAAATCATCACAATTGTCATCATTATGCATCAAAGGCATTTAAGAGCTTTTGTAACTCAGTTGAATGTATAGAAATAGTTTTATAAATGATTTATTATTATTATCAGTCCATGCTCACTCTATCGCATCATCTTTTTAGGTTGTCCGCTTGGGGAGGACCTTATGCGTTTGTGTGACTCTCTGGGCATAGGCCTGTTTGTCTGTTTGTACCTGACGTCAACAAATACTATACACATTTTCATCATCTTTCGCCATTTTTGTATGATTTTGATAGTGTTAACAGATTTTTATTTTTTTTTACAAAATGTATTCTTTCTTTCATTGTCATTTTACCTCACACAGCATACATTAAAATTCATTAGTCCAAATAATAGACCTTGTCCATTCTCTGTCTCTCTTTTTCTTCATAGGTCTATCTTTCTTTCTCTCTTCCTTCTTATATCCAACCTTATTATTAACACTCTAAAAAAATCTAGATGTAGTCACATTTGACTCCAACGCTGGGTGCAGCAGTTCTTTTCCAAACTGACAGAACGATAAGACCATTGTGGAAGTAGAAATTAAAATATTGTGTAGGATCGATAATTCTCACTATAATCGGTTCCCTTTTGACTGGAATGTTACTCGTTAGTCAAATGTGACTAGACTTGTTTTTATAGAGTGCCTGTGATTTAACTGAACACTGAACTGAAAGAGCTGAACAAAGTGGGTCAAATCCTTATTCATAAAGTAAATAAATAGGTACTTGTGTTAGAAGGGGACGCCCTTTCCTCAGCTTGCTCCACTAGAAAAAAATGTTTCAGGCATGATGGGCCTCGGGGCTTTAGTGTGCACCATATAATTAGATTTCCATGTTTCAAAAAATGGTCAGCGTTCCCCATTGGTTTTGCCAATACATCGGTTTAGTGGCAAAATTAACCGGGCGCTGAGCTGTGTGGGTGGACCACCCCCGCCCCACGGTGACGATAATGATGCTCTGATAAAAATACTTTTAACATGTTGAAAATGTATAAAACAAAACTTTAAAATAAGTTCCCCATTTGGTCTGCGTGTGGTCTACGACGGATTTCGCAGAAAATCCTTGCGTCGGACATGTCGGACGCACGGGTCTGCGCATGTTTTTTCTAAGCACGTGGCCGTGGCTACGTGTTCTGATGAACGCACGGGATATGCATAGTCATCGTACAACCTGCATGGGGTTCTTGCGGAGGTTGGATGGTACCTCCCAGATGGCAAAACCAGTAGCAACTGGTCCAGCTAAACCAGTTAAACTCAACTGGTAACCCTGGAAATCGAAATGGGATAACTGGTCCAGTTAAGCTTGGACACCAGTTGACACGAGTTAACTGTAAACAATTGAAACAACACATGATCGCTGGTTTGTCTGCAATGTTTCCAATGTAAAGGCATTGGCAATAGGTAGACTTAATGTATTCAATGCTAATTCCATATAGTTGTATTTTAATGAACGTATTTTAGTTCATGGTTAGTGTTTCCATAATTCATGCTTAATCACCTATAATTCATACACAGTAATGAAAAGTCCTAAAAATTGTCAGTTGATCTTTCTTTGTATTTTTGAAATGTCATTGCATGAAAATAAATCATCAGTAATAAATAAATATGCTGTAAATCCAAATAAATTGTATGAAATTATAGATCTAAACGCACCCAGTATTCATTATGCAAATGAACCGGTGTCACCTGGTGCAACTGGAAATATGCCCAAAGATCACGAACTGGGTCCACTGGAATATGCCCACAGACCAGTTATCAACTGGTACAACTGGAAATATACCCAAATACCAGTTAACAACCGGTGCAACTGGAAATATGCCCACAGACCATCAACTGGTTCCACTGGAATATGCCCACAGACCAGTTATCAACTGATAGAACTGGAAATATATGTCATGCATATGACCAGTTATTAACTGGTGGAACTGGAAATATGCCCATAGACCATTTAACAACTGGTGTAACTGGTCAGGAAAAACTGGGGTAAGCACATCAACTGGTCGCTTGATTGCCAGAGACTAGTTAGAATCAACTGAAACCAGTTACATGTAACTGGTTCGGTGGTTCCATTTGAAATTAACTGGAACAAGTTGGAAATTCCATCTGGCGTAACTGGTTTTTCCTTCTGGGCTGTGCGGGGGTTGTACGTTCGCCTCGAGAGTTCTTGCAGATAAGATGGGGTATTTTAATGAGGAGGGTTCAAGACGCCCAAGATGAGATGCAGAGAAGATGGCACACAGCCGATCACAGGTGCGGACACGCACGTGCAAATACACGCACGATCAGTTGTGACCATAGCATTATATACACACAGCGACGACAGTCATGAACTTGTGTCTCTTAGTACAATATAGCAATTACATCAATCTTATTAATTCTGAAATATGGTCATTTTGTCTTTAAAGCATACTCATTCAAGTATGACTTGACGTATACCTCTGATTTTCACACAATAGTTACATAAAAACCACAGGCACAATCCCTTCTCGGTAAATTTGTTCAAAATTTTGGGATCAGGAATTATCAGGAGTTGCCGAAGGGGGAACTAGCTTTTTTGTTGTGTTTACATTTTACATTTTTAGAATTATGAACCTTCGGGATTTTCAACCCCATTTCACATTCGGAATTACGGACCTTCAGAATTATGAACCTTCGGGAAAACAATATGTAACCGAGAATGTACAGCCCAAGTGAATTTTGTAACAATTTTCGCAGTTTTCCATGCTGATGTAGATTCGAGAGTGTTGCGCCGAACACCCTCCCCCTCCCCCCACCCCCCCCCCCCCAACAGTAGTGGATGTCACTATGATGTATTGTAAAACAAATTTTGCTTACTTGCCTGCTCACAAAATTTGAAAAATGGAAAGTTGACATTTAAGAAGAGACGTCAGCCCCCCCCCCCCCCTAACAGAGTCACCTTTTAAAAGATTTTGGCCAACTAGGTTTCAGTTTGACACAAAATGGCGCATATGTTTCGTTATATGCTTGCCCAACAAAACAACATGTGTCATATTGTTATCTACTTGAGCCAAGTTGGCAAAACTCCGTGTATAGATGGCTTTTCACGCACATGAGAACTAACTTGTGGTTATGCGCACGTATGCCGTTGGATAGTTACATGTATAATCTATAAAAGTGTTTTTTTTTTTTCTCATTTTGTGATCTCCAGACCTATGCAGCAAACTTCGACCATAGCACTCATGTGACCATACTGTTCCCTCAACCAATCACTGCTCGATACATCAGAATACATCCGATCACATGGGTGATGCACCAGGCGATGAGATATGAAGTCCTTGGCATACCTTAATTTGCAAAATCTTTTGATGATAAAATGTTGTGTGTTTTTAAACTTTCCTGAAATTGCTTTAATTTATGATTGAGAAATGGCACGATATCTATAATCAAAGGGCACGCCCTCTCGTAAATACAGAATGGCAGGATTTGTGTGAAATAAGGTTGAGATCGAAAATCCATGACTATTCATTTTTGATGAATCGACGTTTAATTATGATTTCGGAAGACAATTGGCAAGGAAGGGAAAAAATAAAAAAATTGGAATACATTCCCCTCCTAGACAAGTGCGGAGTAAAAATAACTGATCTCTTTTCAATATTAAAGGAGGTTGTGATCAAATTCATTTAAAGTGTAATCTTATACAAAGAAAATGTTTGAAAATATCAATCCTAGCTGGCTGCTCGGAACTTTGCTTTTGGTCAGAACACTCTTGCAAATATTTAAAAATAGTAATTCTTTAGCGGTAGCGAATAGTCCATAGTTAAGTATACCTATACCCGGCACAGGAAATACTGAATATCTTAACTATAGTTTTGGGGAGTGTTAAACACTGACGGATATATTTAACCAAAAGTGGATAATCAGCCTTCGATACGATTGACCACAACATTTTTATTTGTCGTTTGTCAAAGAGAATTGGTGTTAGGGGAACTGCGTTGAGTTGGTTTCAGTCTTATCTTGATGGCTGGTCAGCACAAGTCGACATAGATGGGGAACTTTCAGATCCAACCATTTCTAGGTTTGGTTTACCCCAGGGCTCAGTTGTAGGTCCCACTGGTTTCACAGTTTATATTCTCCCAGTTGGCGACATCGCCCGGTACCATAATGTTTCGTATCATGTTTATGCTGATGACATTCAGTTGTATGTAGCATTTGATCCTAAAATTCCTGGGGAACTAGATAAGGCCATGTTTTGACTACAATCTTGTATAAGGAACTGGCTGACAGCAAATAAGTTAAAACTCAATGATAGTAAAACTGAATTTTTCATTGCTGCATCACCATACAATTACAAAAATTTGCCAGATTTAACACTGTCAGTTGGTGAAGTTTCTATACATCCATCAGATTCAATAAGGAATCTGGGTGCCTTTTTTGATGTTAATATGACTATGTCAACACACATTAACAATGTTTGCCGCAGTGTGATTTTTCATTTGAGGAACATATCTAGGATTCGTAAATTTATTGATCAAACTACTTGTCATCATGCTGTAAGGTCACTTATTCTTTCCAGACTAGACTATCGTAATGGGCTTCTTTCCTCTATACCAAAATCTCATGTAAACCGTCTACAGCGTCTGCAGAGTTGGGCTGCACGTCTTGTTTTTGAGGTTGGCAGAAGTCATTCTTCCCAACCTTTACTTCGTTCCCTTCACTGGCTGCCCATTCAAAAACGTATCATCTTCAAATTAGTTCTTTATGTTCATAAATCTCTCAATAACCAGGCTCCAGGGTACATATCTGAATGCTTAACTGTATATACACCTAGTAGAAATCTCAGATCCTTAAATCACAACCTTCAGCTCAGCTACCCAATGACCCGAAATTTGTCAGGTGATAGGACTTTCACAGTTACTGCATCGAGGCTGTAGAATAATCTCCCCTTGACCATTAGACAGTCAGCATCCATAAAGACCTTTAAAAAAGCTGTGAAATCATATTTATTTTAAATCCGCTATCAAACTTTGTAACGGGTACATTCATTGCATTTTGTCTCCATGAAACCACCTGGTAGTTCCCACATGGACGATTGAAGAGTTTTCTGATTTGTGTTATATAAAAATTATAATGTGTTCTATAATTTAAATATTTTGTAAACGCTCCGAGCCTTATGGGAAGGGCGTACTAAATGCTTATTGTATTGCATTGTATTGTATAATCAACAGAAGTGATAGTTCGTGAATATTTCTTACAAGAAAGCATAGACAATAAAAGTTGCATAGTACATTTTTTTTTTTTACTGTTAGGCCTATTCATTTGTTTTAACAATAGAACATGTCTGATAATAGAGAATCTCTTACAACAGATTCATTTTGTTGCCATATACTATATAAAATGTAATTCAATATGCGATTATTTATGTAACTATGTCACTTGTAAAGTATGTGTAAACAATTATTCAGTGTCTGATTTTCTGATCCAAGTTTATTGTGTTGCCTATAGCACTATATACAAGAAAAAACAACAATCAATCAAAAATCTTTTGGGGCAGAAGGAAGACAAAGAAAAAGAAGTTGTCCAGCAAATCACAAAATAAGATATTTCATCTTATTTTTTCTCTCTATTTTTGCATTATGGGTAAATAAACTAATCTGAATTGCTCATCCCCAAAAACGAAATTTATTGATAATAATGCCTACTGCATGCGGGACAGGTCGATCGGTTTTGCTAGGACAGGTAAAAAAATGTACTGAAAGCACAAGCAAGCCATAAATTACTCCACAATATTTGGTAAAGAATGGGACATACCTTGGATTTGCCCATATATACTCAACCAGGGGCGGATCCAGGATTTTCTGAAAAGGAGGGGCACAAAAAAATCTCCACAAAAATTCTGACACAAAAAAAAGAAAAGGGTTATCAGATTTTTGGGGTCAACTTTTCCTCCAGAATTCTCTGACAAGAGCAACAAAAATCAAAAAGGGTTATCAGTTTCATAAGGGGCACGATGTACATTTTTCTTTCAAAAGAGGGGGGCACGGGCCGGAATTGCCCCCTCCCCCATCCGCCGTTGTTCTTAAACTAAAAGTAAATCCCCCTGACAATTGTTAATATTAATCGACAAAATTATTTCATGGAATTTGTACATTTTAATAAAGGGGAAGTCCAGTCTCAAAATTAATTGCTTTTGATTTGAGCAGAAATATCAAACCTATAGATCAAAAATCATTCAGTAAAATCGGACAACTAATAAGAAATTTATAAATGTTTTAGTGGCATGAAAAACTAGGGAATACAATCAAACTCACCAGACAAATTGGCATATAAAAATGAGTGATTATGAAAATGTAATTATTTTAAAAACAATTTCAATATGGTGGGGTTCATTAAATGTTTGTGAAGGTTTATACATGCAAATACATATTAATATAGATATTACTTGGTCCAAGTTATGTGAAAATCATATTCTTGGACAACTTTTAGAGAATTTTTATCATCAATATAAACAAAATAATTTGTGAATTGTGAGCAAATGATGTCACACACTTGACTGAGTTGTCAATTTGTTGAGTGATTTTCATTGTTTTGCCTAGTTTTTCATACCACTAAAGAATTTAAACTTTCTTATTGTTTGTTCGATTTTCCTCAAACTTGCTTTGATCTGTAGGTCTGATTTTTCTGCTTCAATGAAAATCAAGTAATCTTTGGACTGGACTTCCCCTTTAAAAAGCAAAATGTGCAGAATTTTCTCTCTCACATTTTGATTGGTTATTTCTGAACAATTATTAATAATGTTTTCATAATGAAATTATGTTAATATAGTAGTCGGCATGAGAAAAATGTTTTTCGTTTCACAATAATATTCAAAGTATACATGTGCAGTTTAGTGTTTTCATCTTTTGTTCAGGTATAGACACATAATTTGCAATTTCAAATTATGAAACTACCCTTAGAATCACTAATTGTTTTTTTTTAATTAATGCCGTTTCATGTATTTGAATTTCAAGTTATGCGCCTGGAAAAGAACACAGAGATTGAATGGAGCTCGCAGTTTACACCCCGCATTGCATTGTAAAACGCAAAGTGAATCTTTTTTCTCGCAGACTGCAATAAAACCCATAATTTCATTATGAAAATAATAACAATTGTTCACAAATAACCAATTAAACTTGAGGGTAAGAAAATTCTGCACACTTAGATTTTTTTAATTAAAAAAATTCTTCTCGATTTATATTAAAAAGTGTCAAGGGAAACTTACTTTTTGGGTTAAATATTTGCAAAGACACAATCATGTAAAAGCCGTAAGTATAACGGCGCCATATATCGATAGAAATTTGTGTCACATATTACTTTGGGTTTTGTGCTTTGTTATCACCCCCCCCCCCCCCCTTCACCGTTCTGTCTCCTTTGCACGACCCTACTCGCAGTGTACTATTCCAGAAACCTCTACTTCTTTTATCTTCGACCTCCAACAACCATTGGAAATAGTGCAAACCGTATAACTTGTCTTAACCTGATTGAGCTTTTTTTCTGTCATTAGCTATAAATCAGCGCAGCTAATTGTCATATCTACAATGTTAGTTTGAGATAATAATCATTTCAAATCATCTGTCCTTCCCTCTAATTCTGCATGATATTATGCGATAACATGATGATAGCTCAAGGCCGTCGCTGGTCCATTTTAAATGACAGGGTGTTAGGCCTAAGCCCTGTCAAAGGTTATGACAAGTCGAGACGAGACCGTGTAGGAGAACATGGTGGTGGAGTCTGTCTTTATATTAGAAATGATATTGCATTTAACGTACGAGAAGATCTTACACAAAATGATATTGAATCGTTATGGATTGACATTATATTACCCCATACAAAACCCATTACTCTAGGTGTTGTGTACAGACCCCCTACAGATCATTTTTTTATTGAATATCTCACTGACACCTTGGATAAATTAACAAAAGATGGTGAGGTTATAATTTTAGGGGACATGAATATCTGCCTTTTGCAGCAGTCTTCATTATCAAAAAAATACAAGAATATTTTGAATTTAAATGGTTTGAGTCAACTTATAACTAAACCCACTCGAACAACATCGGCCACTTCATCATTAATAGACCATGTAATCAGCAGTAAAGAAGAAAATATTTGTCAAAGTGGTGTTATTGAAATTGGCCTAAGTGATCATTTTTTAACCTTCTGCTCTAGGAAGCTAATAAGACCTGTATTCAAACAGCATAGAAATATAAATATTCGGTGTATGAGAAACTATTGTATAGATGATTTTAATAATGTTTTATCTCGAGTCAATTGGTCTGACATATTAGAATGTAAAGAAGTAAATACTGCGTGGTCAATTTTCAAAAATATTTTCATGTCTATAGTTGATAAATGTGCTCCATTAAAACAAGTAAGAATTAAGCAAAGAACCGATAAGTGGATGAATGCTGAAATTATTTCGTTAATAAGACAAAGAAATATAGCTTTTAAAAGAATGAAAAAGGATTGTGGTAATTTAGAATTAGAAAAGAAATATAAACTTTTACGTAATTTGGTGCAAAGAAAAGTGAGACAGGCTAAAGATGAATACTTCCAAAATCAAATTGATGAGCATAAAAATGATTCTAAAAAGTTGTGGAAGAATCTGAAAGATTTAGGTTGTAAAAACAAACAAAAGAATGTTAAAGAGAATGTTATTAATATCCAAGGGGAGTTATGTCATGATAATATGAGGATAGCGAACGAATTTAACAATTATTTCACAACTGTGGCAGAAAAATTAGCTAGCAATCTGCCAGATAGCAACGCAAATGAATTTGGAACGGACAGCGTTAAATTACAAAAATTATACGACACTAAGGGTGTGTCGAAAGGTTGTTTTCTTTTTTCTCCTGTCAAAGAAAAGTTTGTTTTAGATGAATTAAATAAGTTGAAAATATCAAAAAGTACCGGGCTTGACTTGGTACCTGCCAGCTTACATTATTAACTTATCTATCTCAACTTCCACCTTCCCCGATGAAATGAAAATTGCAAAAGTAACACCCCTTTATAAAAAGAAAGATAAAACTAATGTTAGCAATTATAGACCGATTAGCGTCTTAAGTATAGTCTCGAAGGTCCTAGAGAAATGTGTGTATGCCCAATTAGAGAACTACTTTCAAGAAAACAAAATAATATACGAATTTCAATCTGGTTTTAGAAATGGTTATTCCACTGAAACTTGTCTTATTCACCTGTTAGATTTTGTCAGGAACGAAATTTCCCAAGGACGTTTTGTCGGGATGGTTCTTCTTGACTTGCAAAAAGCCTTCGATACCGTTAACCATAATATACTGTTAAGTAAATTAGAAGTAATGGGTTTAAATTCTGCATGTGTGCAATGGTTTAGGTCTTACTTGACCAATCGTCATCAAGTTGTCTCGTTGCAAAATGTACTCTCCGATTCTATGCCCATAAGATGCGGAGTTCCCCAGGGGAGCATATTAGGTCCTATTCTTTTCATGTGCTACATTAATGATATGTGTGTTTGTGTCAACGACAGTAAATTACTTTTATATGCGGATGATAGTGTGTTACTATATTCTGGTACTGATCCTAAGCTGATCGGGGAAAAACTTAGCTTAGAATTATCAAACTGTGTTAATTGGATGACAGCAAATAAGCTTAGCTTACATATTGGTAAAACCGAAAGTATTTTGTTTTGTTCGCGGGGTAGGCTGAAGTATACTGATGATTTCAATATAAGTTATAACAATCAACTCATTAAGAGACAGGATTCTGTGAAATATTTAGGACTAAATATAGCTAGTGATCTTTCTTGCTCAAGTTTGGTTGACAGTATTGTCAAAAAAGCTAATGCTCGTCTAAAATTCTTGTATCGTTATCAAAATTGCATGAACTTAAAATCAAGACGCATTTTAAGTTTTTCCTTAATACAATGTTTATTTGATTATGCTAATGCGGCATGGTACTGCAGTCTAGGCAAGGTGGATCAAAACAAGTTAAAAATAATTCAAAATAAGATTGTAAGATTTATCAATCACTTACCACCAAGAACACACATTGGGAAGAGTGAACTTGAAACGGCTGGTCTTCTTCATGTAAACCTTAGATCACAACAACTTTTAATTCACCATGTACATAAGATTTCTTACTCTAATGCAGATCACTATATTTCAAATAATTTTACTCGCTCTTCAAGTGTTCATGGGCATGACACTAGAAATAGTCAATTTAATTTCGTAGTGCCTAAGCGGAAAGGTAAAATTGGAAATTCCTTTTATTTTAACGGTATTCTTTTCTGGAATTCCCTCCCAAATCATGTTAAGTCAGTTAAGAATTTTTTACATTTTAAAAGGGTATTGAAGCATCATCTGAAAAATGTGTGTACTCCATAAATATATTTCTCCTCTCCTTTTTGTAGCTCAGATGGTTTTTTCCTATATTATATGACTTATGTAACCAACGTTTTATTATCGATAGTTTCATTATGATTTTCTGTATATAGTTTTTTTCCGTTGAGTAAGTCTTGCTTTCACATTTATGTAATCTTCGCCTACTTTATAAAAATGTTATTATGTTTTATTTTGCTACTTTAGTACATTCTTATTACTTGTCGTACGTGTACGACGGTCTTGTAGCCGTACTAATGTGTTTTCGTAGTGTATTTTTTAATAAGTTATTTAGGTATAAGGACCCCATTGGAAATAAGCCATTTCGGCTTTCATGGGCTATCCTGTCATGGTACCTGGTTATGTTTGTATTGCAATATACCTGACGAATAAAATCAAATCAAATCAAATCAAATCAGTCCTCAGAACTGTTTGTAATATTATGCCAACAATGATCAGTGGTTTGCGACATAAACTTTGAATGGGCATAAAACTAAAAGACGTTCAAATACATAAGTGCCATCACGTGCGTGGTCGACTGGGCCTACAACGAACTATAATGTCTGAAGAGGGATGGTCGATGAAGGTTGGGATATAAGATTTTAAAATATCAAGGGGTGCATCACAAGCTCCTGCTTTACAGGACTGTAATCTTCTTCTCTGTATCATTTATCGAACCACAACTTCGTACATATTACTCGAATGCTCTGTAAAAATGCTTACACTTTGAATGGAACACAATAAATGTTATTTTGATTCACAATGAATTTTTGCATCTGTCCAAACCTAGATCCATTATTTCCCTGTTGTTCTACCACTGATGGACCAATATTGGACCAATATATATTGGCAAGGAACTATTTATAAACTTAAAAAATCGAACACAATGTACACATATTCAACTTGCTTATTATATACATGTACATCATTTCTCTGAGGCAAAAATAAAATAATTTGTATACAGTTAGAATGTATGACAAGCACTCGAAAATTAATTTGGGGCGGAACTTACGGATAATAAGAAATTTGGCTTCAATAATATTTGTGTTACCAAAAAAAGGACAAAGTAAATCTCGAAATATCAGTGCAATGTAGAGGTGTCGTGGTCTAGTGGATACGTCACCGGACTGTGGATCTCATGGTTTGTGGTTCGAGTCCCGCCGCGGCACTAATGTCCTTTGGCAAGACATTAATCTACATTTGCCACTCTCTACCCAGGTGTAGTAAATGGGTACCCGGTAGGAATTTATTCCTTGAAATGCTGTGAGCACCGAATTCGGTAGCCTAGCTACAGCCGGGGTAATAATACTTCGGCGCTTAGAAACATTTGTATTAAGCGCATTAAAAATGCAATGTATTATTATTATTATTATTGCAATGCAAATAGTCATAATATTAATAATGATAATGATTATTAATGACGACGACGACGATGAACAGTCAGACCCAACTTCGGAAAACCGAGCACAGGTATATACTCCGAAAACGGCGTATGAATAAAGAGCCCTCATCGTTCAGTGCGAGGCAGTGTGTACAAAAGGCATGGGGAAATTTTGCAAAGTCAATCTGAAAATCGTCAATTCTTAAAAATAATGCTGCGTGTCAATTACCTTCAAAATCCGTGAATGATTTGCCATATGAAATGACTTTCAAATGACAAACATTTGAAATAAATATATCCGCAGCATTATTTTTGAAAATTATATTATCAACAGCAAGTCGACATTGCAGGATTTTCCCCATGCCTTTTGTTCACACTGTCTTGCACTGAACGATGAGGGCTCTATATTCATCTTGCTCTGTACGCGCTTTTCGTAGTATAAACCTGTGCTCGGTTTTCCGAAGTTGGGTCTGACTGATGAAGATAATAAAAATAATAATGATAGTAATAATAATCATAGCTAAATTTACTCAATAATCCATAGCTTGAGCCCTGCTGCCCTAAGTTATGGGTCACAGAAAAATAATACCAACAAGATTAATAGGCATTCGAAATCGCATACCATATGACGAGAAGAGTTGTACCCTTGTGTTGTATCTTTTGAGGGGAACAAAACTTTTTTTTCTGCTTCAGACCATCTTATCTTTAATAGGGGATGGTGGGATGCATGGAGAGACTCCTTACACCCGGCGCACACTGTACGATCCGACTACGATGCGATTTTGGCAAAAGTTGTTATAACACTTGATATGAACCTTCAAACATGTAAAATCTTCGTGATCAAAGTTCCAAATAGTAGTATGGATACTAAAATCGAAATTCCGGGCTACTGCGAGCCCCCGTGTAGGAATAAAAGCGAATTCAATTCCAAATCGTAGTGACGTCATACGAATCTTCCGATCGACTAAGATTTGAAGCCGATTTGGACTTTACCATAACCAGAAGAATTGCAGTTAACCAAAATTTCGATATTAGTATTGCTATCATTATTCTGAATTTCAAATAAGATAATTTCACTTTCTAAACTTTCACATTTAATGCAAACTGCAGTTTGTTCGAAAATCGGGTCGCAGTCGGATCGTATAGTGTGCGCCGGGCTTAAGAAATGCTTTGGATACAAATGGTGCTTGTAATTGTTGTTGTTTTTGTTGTTGCTGCTGCTGTTGATGTTGGTTTTGTGGCGACTATTCGTCACTTTTTTCGCCAGTTTTTCCAAGAGGTCGTTGAATTCTTCTATTTTTCCATTTTGTTAACTTTTACCTCAATGACCAATCCTTGCACTGTTGGATCAACATTGCCTTTGATGACTTGCTGCACTTTGGTGACATTTTTACTGAGGTAAGTAAGGTAAGTAAAGGCTAGGCGTGTGGTTGTTATTTTGCATGTTGCATGTTAAAGGGGGAGGGGGAATCTTTACTCGATCGCTCGAGCATAATAATGACATTAGTAAAATAATATGTAACACTTTTGAGGATCGTTCGTTCCTAAGGTATGCTGAGTCTGTAGGCGATGATTAGCCTGTGTTTGAAATTACTATAAAACACGACGTTTTAACACTACAAAATGAAAATAACCCATTCTTGAAACCTTCATTTCAGATAAATTAATGTGATGCTCCTTACGGTATCAATAAGGAATATAATTTAGCTCTGTTCGTGAACATGGTTAATTAATACGGCAAGGTGTATAAAGTATATTTGAAACAACCGTCCATGATATTTCGGTGCAGAGCAAAACAAAACAAAAAATCATTTCAATTTGATTATCTTCAACTTCTTTCGCATATGTCCATGCCATTTTCCTAAACAATCACACCAGCACCTGAAAGAGTAAGATTGTTGGATGGCAAAAGAAGACCTGAGGGACGTGTTGAGGTTTTCCTTTTCGGTCAATGGGCACGGTATGCAACAATATGTGGACTCTCAACGAAGCAAACGTCGTGTGCACGCAGTTGGGGTTCGTCAGTGCTGACAGAGTCTTCTACGATGGGGCCAAGTTCGGCGAAGGAGTTGGAGAAATATTGCTTGACATGGTGCAGTGCAACGGGACTGAGCAAGACTTATTTGATTGCCAGCAAGGTGTAAACGCTGGCCCAGAGTGTGACCATACTAAAGATGTTGTAGTTGTAAATGCACTACGACAAGTTAGTCAGTTATTCTGTTACTTTGCATTCAGTATAAAATCAATAAGGGATAGCCAATATATAAATAATATATATATATAGCGAGAGAGGTGTGGATGTGTGTACCGTTCGGTTGAACCATGTTAAATTCAGACATGTGAACAGATATGATGGAACGAAATGAAGCAGGTCACTCGATGTATTTACAAGCTTTCGGCTCCTGGCCTTCTTCAAGTTTATTTGCTAGATCAAACAGAATGAAACAAATAATAATGATAATCAACATAACAAAACTAAAGATGATTTATGTTGCCAGCTTTATGATAATTCTGTTCTGTTGTCCTTAGTTTTGTTAAGCTGTTTATTATTATTATTTGTTTCATTCTGTTTGATCTAGCAAATAAACTTAAAGAAGGCCAGGAGCCGAAAGCTTGTAAATACACCGAGTGACCTACTTCATTTCATTCCATCGTATCTGCTCATATATACATATATGATATGGTTCACCATGCTTTACAGGTTGTTTCAGGACTTTCAGAACTAGAATTTCGATGGAAGAGAACCGTAATTACGCAACTCCCGTGGGGCGTAATAGTTGCTAGTTGGCATTCATATGTTGACTTTTGAATTCATTATCTTACTTTCAAAATTTATTTGCACATGATGCACTTTGGACGTTCTCTGTAGGTTTCCATGTTGAGTGAGTATGAAAAAAATAACCCATAAATGGGTTATTTTTCACGAAAGAATATATCAACAGCTTTTTCACAGAGGCTCCCAGATGGTGTTACCAACAGGCTTCAATTGTGAATGATGTTTCAAGTTAACGGTGAATGTGTTTTTATATTCGTCGCCTGGTGATTAATTACAACATTCGAATGCAAACATTTTCTTACACTACCAATTTCATAACAGAAATGAAATGTTGGATATTTTTTTTTCTCAAAACAAGAGAAAATTATTTCACTACTTTGAAATTTACAAAAAGATAAGTGTAACACCCGTTTAACGAATGCTAAAGAATTTTGTTGGATTCTACTTCATGCATTGCTACTTTTTATTGGTGTTTACCCGGTTCTTTTTTGCGCCAAAATCAATACCCCATATATCGGTGTATATTCATGACACTGTTGGCCTAACCTTTATTCACTGGGTACCACAGCTCGGCGTGATCGACGCACTGTAGTCACCGTTGGTATGAATGTGCAAGTACCTTTATTTGAAAATTAATGTTCGGCTTGTGAGGTAGTAGATGATAGACCGAATAAGATTTAAGGTTATCAATCGGCTAATTATTCCTGATTTGAATAATGTCTCATTATCTATATGGTTCGGTGCGAGAAAGATAACGAAATATAATCCCCGACCTGACATCGTTACAATGGGGTACGGTGTGCGCTCAAGATTGGGATCTTCAGGACACTCGTGTTGCTTGCAGACAACTTGGGCGTATCCTTAGAGAAGACGAGGGCGTGGAATGGTTTTAGCGCTAATCCAGGGTCCGTGGCTGGGGGTTTACAATGTACAGGAAATGAAGACAGACTGAACAACTGTACACAGGCAGCAGGCTGGACACCAGAGAGCTGTGATCAGAGTGAGCACAGTCAGGACGTCGGTGTTTTATGCTACCCATGTAAGTCCAATCCATAGACATGCCAAGAATTATTTCGTCACACTGAAGATACGAACGATTTGCAATTTCTGAAATTCACTTGTCGACAGTTTGTTGATATAGGCGCACAGAGAGGTGTTTGTCAGTCTGTAAACAGTTGTTAGTGCATAATGCAAGTGGCTTTGGAATGTTTGGGAGCCATCCAAACATGATGAACTTTTACTACGGTTCACGTTTATTTCCTTTTGTAGAAAGTATCTTGTTTTGTTTGTCTCCATCATGGTCGTTGTATTTCAGATATTCAGTTATATTATATAATTATATAATATATATTGAGTCTCAATATATATAATATATATTGAGTCTCATCCTCCTATCGTACTTGGAACAATCTGCCCTGGCGACAATTGGGATCAGAACGCAGCACGCGTGGCCTGCCGAAACCTGGGACATAAGGATTTGAAAGAAAGTAGAATAGTCGAAAGGGTTGGACTAGGAGACCTTCCAATTATCTTGACAAACCCACGATGCTCGGGTGACGAAACTTTCTATACGGAATGCGACTCGGCGGAGTGGGCATACCAAGGAGGCTGTGAACCGGAGATAGGCGCTGGAGTCGTATGCGAACTTCAAGAACCACGTGAGATACTGTTTCCATAGTTATACATGCGTGATGTGTCAAAATCATGTCAAATGTGTCGATTGGCGACCATGTAATGTTCATTGAAAGCTCGGCACATATTGTCATGATTGTCTGTTTTCCTCAAGATGTCTTAACGTCTTTAGTTTTATCATCTTGGACCAGCCAAATACTGAAGGAACTTGTATTTAAGATGGTTTAAAGATGTCTCATAAGAAAAGAGATAATAATGTTATCACTCCATTTCTGTTTATATGTATTGAGCAGAAGCCAAGATCGAAAACGATTCTCCATATCCTGAAATCGGTAGCGGAAATATCCTTAAAGTAGAACGTTAATGATTTTAAATATTGGCTTAATACTTATTATTGCATAGATGGCATAGATTAAACAAGGTTATCCAAATTCAACGCTTGGAAACATTTGAAGTAATGATTATTATCAATTATAAGACGGTAAAATACAGCCCCCGATATAGCAGCTGAAGAGCTCCTCGAACGCTGCTGAGATATGTGACGACACACCCTGGACCAGTCCTGTCTAAGCAGACGATGTCCCATAACATCTTACACATTTTTCAGAGCCTATTTTGTCATCTCCTCTTCACTTATTTCTCTTCCTTCACTAGCGTCAGTCTTAATGTTAGTCTGTTGCCTCACTCTTAACTTCGTGTATGGTATTATTTTGATGAAAAATGCAGCGTTCAAAAAATAAAGGAATCAGTCACTTTTAAACAAAATAAGACGCCATTGTATTTTCAGCTGCTTGCACCGGGGCATGTTCGGCGTTTCAAGAGGGAACGAATACCATCCTGCTATTATTCGGAGGGCTTTTCAATTTGAAAGTGGGGTTTATTTCATTGATCATTGACCCTTCTCCTATGTATTTACAATCAAACGGTTTTAGCTATCAGAATCAGTTACACTTTCCCTTTATAATGGTGTGAAATAAGGTCATGTTTAAATACACCAAACTCTTTATAATTTGATAAATAATTGCATTGCAATTACGTTCATTCATTATAGGACGTCGTCTGCTTAAGCAGGATCGATCCCGAGTGTGACGACATCAAAACATCGCTATATTTCTGGCGAATCCTCGGATATTCCAGATGCTGAGAAGAGCTTTTATTTGTGTTGTTTTTATAATCACCAGATTCGCAGTTGACATAAAACTTATACGATTGCCATCTGTAAGCTTCCCAGTTTCTAGTGATACATTAATTGCCATATTTGTGATTTTCTTTGAATATCTACTTTAACCGACTCATCGGAGTTTATGGCGAGCTGTAGTAACACATGGGACATCGTAGCACGCCCTTTTCCGACAACTAGGCTATTCCGGCGGAGCTGCTCAAGTCTTCTCCGTTGAACGTGGCTATACGGAAGTAATCGCGTGATGACAGACATTGAATGCCCGGATGGTGTGTCCAGCCTAGCCAATTGTACCTTTGAAACGATGGATGTACAGAGTGCAGGAAACTTGCAAACTTGATTATACCTTAGTCACACCAGCGAAACCAACCCTGCACCGCCAAGTTCGCCAACAGAGCAAAAATTACATTTCTCCTGATGGCCAGTTTGGGGTTGGTGTGGAGCCGCTTTGGCCGTGTGAATATTAAGGTACAAAACACGACGATACCATTTTCATGATGGCATTTTGCATAGATTGGCACGATATTGGTCAGATGATTTACAGCTCGACATCCTAAAGATTCGTACTCCGAACTCATGGCTTGCCTTTACCTTGGGAGGGGAGGGGGTAGTAAACTTCATGTTGTTGACGTGAAGCTTTGTAATTCTTAAGATAAAGGAGACCCTGGAATGAGGGCTGTCATTAGAAAGTGGAAACGAGAATTCTCTTCATGAAGTTTGCCCAAGAGTATGAATCCAGCCGGACCGACTTCAGAAGCTTTCCCAGTTTGGAAAGTCCCTTAAAATAACTTTTCTCAAACTTCCGCTAATATTAATTTGGACTTTTACCCAGAAACCAAATCTTCCCAATGCATCTATTTTTCTTCGTTCTGGATCTCTCTCTATCTCTCTCTTTCCATTCTCTATTTTCTCTCACAGAACATCGTGATGCTACATTCCGCATCATAGAGTAGATAAAGCACCCGTCCATTTAGCAATTCAATGCTCTCAAATTTTGAGGAGGGGATGGGGTCGGATCTTTGGCAATTTAATCATACTAAACATAACTTTGAAGGATCATTGTTAGTGTGTGCTCTTTCCACTTTTATGCCTACGCATGCTTTTAAGCCATAATTTTCATTTTTTCCCCCTGCAAAAACGCTGAGGACCTTTTTTTTTTCCTTTTTAGAGATTTTTGGACTGAAAGAGAGACACTTGTGACTGCAAATCTTTTTTCAATCTTTATACGTTTCTAAGTTCATAATCAGGTAAGGTCTAGATATAAGCACCTCGTATGGCCAGTCTTTAAAAAATACAAGGCCATAAACCTCCTTTGATAGGGGTCAGCCACGAGCCAGCCACGTAAGATCTTAATGGTATCTGCTACGTAAGGCCGTGTAATTTCCAATCACGTAGCGTCATGGAATACACGTACCGTTTCATAGTCTCACATAGGTCCCATGAAGTTGGACAGATCGACTCTGAGTGGTATAAATTATTTTTTTTCTTCACTTTTTATCAATGTCCTACCCCGTGTCATAAGATGAAGATGATTTATCAGATGATTTATTTTAGAGCATTTGGTGACCATCGGTGAAAATGGTGTTAAGTAATCAATTGGCAAATTGTTATAGAGCCATACCTGTTGACGAAGGACACTTTATGATTTTGAAGTCTTGAAAAAATGCTATCATGACCGAATTACATAACTACAGAACTTTGGGATTTGACAAATTGTCTGATACCGTAATTTTTAAAAACCTTTTCAATGGGCAGATGACCATGTAGATCGTTCGGATAAGTAATCCAGTGACAAAATTCAAACATTAAATGTTAAATCGATACCGTAATTTTTAAAAACCTTTTCAATGGGCAGATGACAATGTAGTAAATTGTTCGGATAAATAATCCAGTGACAAAATTCAAACATTAAATGTTAAATCCCTGGTTTACCAACCATGCCGACGGCAGGGTTTGGTGCCCAAAGTATATGAAATATCTTTCTCTTTCTCTACAGTTTTCCTTACAGTTTTCAGAGCTATAACTTCACATGTTCGGGAGCTGAAGGTAAATTGGCTGACTGTCAGATGGAACCTATCGCAGCTACCGATGGATGCAATCCAGATGACATAGTCCAGATCACATGTCAGCCCAACAAAAGTATGACTACTTGCATGTATAATTTAAACACACATTCACTTTTTTTCGGTTGCTTTGTTCATTATACATGTAGTATATTGATGGTTTGAAATTATTATTACGTGTAACAGGGTTCTGCTTCCCAATGGTCCAGAACTTCATAAAATCGCCTAATTGTTGATAACGGAAGGATGGGGGTACTTACAAAATATGAAATAAAGACTGAAGACATGAATATAATTATTAAAAGCATTATCGTCTTACAAGACTTTCCAAAGTCTGTGCTTTAAATGTGATGAAAGAAAGTTCATGTTGAATGAAACTTCAGATATGTCTATTAACTGTTTTATTCCACATCAGATTGGGACCTCCGTTGGTGGGCAGCACGGCATCGGAGCAGGGTAGGGTGGAGGTCTTTCTAGGAGGAGAATGGGGATCTGTCGTGTTTGATAAGATTGCAAATAATTTTCTTCTCGCTGATCTGTGTCAGCAACTTTGATATAATCAACTCGTCACAGGTACATCCAGGGTGGCTGTTAGAGAGAATCCGTTTGGTGCAGGAACAGGGAAAGTTTTGAATGTCGGTTACACCTTTACTGATGATTGTGAAGACGTTCTAAGTGAACTTTCTGAAGATGAGCCACGGAATGATGTAAGCGTGGTCCGCTTACCATATGGTAATTAAGTAATTAAACATTATCTTGAATAGAAGGACTTTGAGGACCTTTCGCAGTGTGTTAACAAGGTTAAAGCTTAACGTAATATCGGACGAACGTTTAATGTTTTACTTACTTGGAGGTTCTAGGCCCGTTGGGCACGTGGCGTTTATACTCCACTAACGCCAATTACGTCAGTTTTGAATCGGCCTTTCTCAAAAAAGACGGTTTCGGGGGAAGCATAAACGCACAATCCGTCGCTGGTTTTGCGAACCGACGTATCACCTGCACTTAATGCGCTACCATAAGGACGTCATTATAATTAGTTTCAGTTTCACGTAAAAATCCGCGTTCCGCTTGTGCAATGATTTTTTTCTCTCTCTCAATGCATCCATAAGCAGTCGACATCCGAACAAGACCTACCTGTTACTTAATAATTATTTTATAATTATATTTTAATTTGTAAACAAATCTTTCGGCATATTACTCCCAGTGTTAAAGATCGTATGCTCGATCTGTAATGAAAAACACAAGTCAGAAAAACTTGGAACCAGCGGGATTCGAACCTGTCATCTACTGCTTGCCGGGCAGCGACTTAACCACCAGGCTATTCTGGTTCACGGCCAAGTCACGACGAACTAGAATCAAATACCCAAGATCCTCTTCTTTCTGACTCATTAATATTCAAACGGTCCGCCGTAGACAATGGTTAGTAAACGAAGAAGCTTGACTGGGGAGGAATTTTTAATTTGTAAACAAATCTTTCGGCATATTACTCCCAGTGTTACTTGTGTTTTTCATTACAGATCGAGCATACGATCTTTAACACTGGGAGTAATATGCCGAAAGATTTGTTTACAAATTAAAAATTCCTCCCCAGTCAAGCTTCTTCGTTTATAATTATATTGTTGAGTTGAGGTCTATAATTTTATAGTGAAGATGAACTACGAGCCCTTCTCCTTAAATGGTCAAAGTCTGAATTTCAACAAGAGTTGAATTGAATGACATGGAAAAAAACCCATTTGCGAAAGGTTGGCGGACGAGCTTGTTGCTGCAGGCTTTGCTGGAAGAACGGGGCAAGCAGTACAAACAGTAACTCAAAACTTTAGAAAAACGTAGCATGCGCAATGCATGGTTGCAAACCCAGCTGGAGAGCCCGAACTCGACTGGAGAAAAGAAGCATAAACCTTACCCCCTGAAACTGCGTTTAGTCCACTGCTTGGACTGTTTCCTTTTCGCATGATCCGATTTCTTGAGTCACTGGCAACGCTAAAACAATAACAGTCCTTTAGAAAATGCCACCCACGCGACGGGATCGCGCGATTAATGGAGAGTCGCGCTTTGCGTGGGATATGCGTGTAGCAAGAGAGAGAGAGAAAAAAGGAGCAGCTTTGGGGAATAAACCAAATATATATATACAAAAACCCAGATAGCATCTACACTCGTGTATACCCCCGAAAACGGCGTATAAAGCACGATGAATATAGAGCCCTCATTGTCCTTTTGGTCATGGTCACAACCTGTGATGCACCTCTCTGCATCTCCTCTCGGGCGTCTTGCATCCTCCTCATTAATATACCCCTTTTAAGCCCTTACATGTACCGTGCAGCCGACGTGCAACCGACGAGCGACATATCACGGCTCCGTATGGAGCAATAGGATTTATGAGACCTCCTCAATGACCTCGTGCAATGGTCGCAAGAAGCACGTGCAGGAACTACGATGGCTGTGCGACGTGCGTTGATCAGAGCGCGTAGCCACACGCAGAGATTGTTGGGCATGTCCAACAGCCTCCTTGCGTGTCCTGCGTGATCCTACGTGCTTGAAAAAGACGTGCAGACCCGTGCGTGCAACGCAAGGATTTCTGCAAAGTCCATCCTAGCCCACACGCAAGGAGTTGCACAACCGCTTGTGACCAACATTACACTAAGAGGGATATGAATCACATAACTGGACTAAACCCAGGTCTATTATAAAAATAAAAAATAAAAAACATCATCGAATTTTTTTATCGAACAAGAACATTGTTCTTATTGAACTTCATTATGCACATAAACCGCCTATTCTGATTGGAGCTTTTTATAGGCCACCTAATGCGACAACCGAATTCTTCGATAAACTTCTAATCTTGAGTTGGCCAGCTCTGTTAACAAAAGTTGCATCTTACTAGGCGACTTTACCTGCAATTATATGCCTAATCTAGCTGACTCTAATACCAATAAACTAGACTACTACTCAAAGCTATATGGTTTTAGTCAACTGATCAACAGCCCAACTCGAGTTACTAACAGCTCGAGTACTATAATTGATCTTATATTTGTTTCCGATCCTGAGCTCTACCGTGAAGCAGGGGTTTGTCAAACTAGTATTAGCGATCATTTTTTCGTATATGCAGTAAAATCCTTCAATTTTAGTAAAAGAAAAAATCCCACCTCTGTTGAATTTCGTTCATTCAAGAATTTTGATCAAGAAAGGTTTCTTGATGATTTAAAAACTATGCTTTGGCATGTTTTCAAAGATATTAGAAACGTTGATCTTGCCTGGAAAACCTGGGAACATCTATTTTTCAAGGTCGTGAACAAGCATATTCCGTTATGCCACAAACGAATTCGTAAAAATGCTTGCCCATGGATGACGGACGATATTGTTCATTTAATGAAACAACGTGACCATGTTCACAGAGCTGCTATTCTTACAAAAGACGATGAGTTATGGAATAATTACAAATCCCTTAAGAATAAAGTTACACATCTAATTAGAAAAAGGAAGAAAGAATACCATTGTAACTTTATTGAAGAAAATCATGGAAATTCTCGGAATATATGGAAGTGTCTGAAACGTGTAATTCCAAAATCCAGCAAGATATCGCCGCATAGTTTGGAAATTGATGGTGCTCGTATATCAGATCCACCTAAAATAGCTAATGCTTTCAAAAGCTTTTTTACTACCTGTGCTGCCAATATAACAAAAAACCTGAAAATTTCTAGAACTGAATCTCATATCGGTGACGATACTCCGATTAATCATATCTCACAATTTAATTTGGACTGTGTGTCTGAGGATTTCGTAATTAAGGAAATTGATCGCATGTGTAAAGATAAAGCTACTGGCGATGACCACATTTCTTGTCGTCTTCTAAAAATGACGAAACATGTGATAGCGAGATCGTTAACCGATATTATAAATGCATCTTTGACCACGGGATGTGTACCCAAGGGTTGGAAAGAAGCTCGAGTAATTCCAATTTCTAAAGCTGGTAATATGTCCGATCCAAGCAATTACCGCCCAATTTCAAATTTGTCTGTTGTTAGCAAAATCATAGAGAGGGCTATACATCGCCAACTTTCTGAATTCATTGACGATAATAATATATTGAACTCCAGTCAATCTGGTTTTCGAGCAAAGCATTCTACCGCAACAGCACTCATGAAATTTTTTAATAATTTGTCATGGAACATTGAAAACAGACAGATCTCTGGAGTAGCTTTCATAGACCTTCGTAAGGCATTTGACACAGTTGATCACAATCTTTTATTAGAAAAGTTATCTGCTATCGGATGTTCACATGAATGTGTAAACTGGTTCAGATCTTATTTAACAGGTCGTGAACAGTCTGTTCATTTTCAAGGTGCAAAATCTAATCCATTAACTGTATTGATGGGCGTACCACAGGGGTCTATTTTGGGTCCGTAGAGGTGTCGTGGTCTAGTGGATACGTCACCGGACTGTGGCTCACATGGTTCGCGGTTCGAATCCCGTCACGGCGCTAATGTCCTTTGGCAAGACATTCATCTACATTTGCCACTCTCCACCCAGGTGAAATAAATGGGTACCCGGTAGGAAGAAATTCCTTGAAATGCTTTAGCGCCTATCATGGCAGCTCGGCTAAAGCCGGGGTAATAATGTGATACTTTGTATTAAGCGCAGTAGAGTATATTCATATAGTAGCTGCGCTATATAAATGGAACATATTATTATTATTATTATTATTTTCCATCTATGTAAATACTTTACCAAATTGTATATCTGATGGTTATGTTGATATGTATGCGGACGATACCACTTTACCTGTGAGTGGAAGTAGCGTAGCTGAGGTTGAAGAAAAACTTTCTTTCGCATTGGAAGAATTAATGGTATGGATTAATCAAAACCGCCTTGTACTAAACACGGAGAAGACATGCGTGATGATCATAGCTTCGCGTGCTAATTTAAACAAAATAACATCCTTCAATGTTTCTATAAATGGAAAGGTATTGAAAAGAGTTAATGTCGCCAAATGTCTTGGTATATTAATTGATGAAGAATTGAATTGGTCCAAACACGTTGACAAAGTAACAAAGGTAACGCAGAGAAATGTCAGTGTAATAAAACGAGCGAAAGATTATTTACCATTAACATCTTTAAAGATGCTGTATAATGCACTCGTGTTGCCTCACTTTGATTATTGTTCCTCTGTGTGGTCAAATCGATATCAGGAACAAACGTATAAGCTTCAGAAAGTTCAAAAACGAGCTGCTAGAATAATTTCAAACAAAAGTTATGAGACTCCATCAAGTGAATTAATTAGCAATCTGAAATGGATGCCAATTGAGAAACGATTTGAATTTCAGCTTGTTACTATGATGTTCAAGTGTACACACAATTTGGCACCATCCTTTTTACAAGAAAGTTTAGTTAAAGTAAGTGACATTCATCAGTATCATACGAGGCAGGCAGATGAAGGTTTACTTTCTGTGCCAAAGTATAAAACAGAATGCTTTAAACATAGCCCCTCGTATCTTCAATTATAGCATGGAATCAGTTGGACAGATCACTAAAAATGGCAAGCTCTGTGAACATTTTTAAATATATGTTCAAAAGATCTTGCAAAATCTGTTCGCAATAAGAAATTTTATTCAGTTTCTTAGCTGAAGTTTTACTCTCATTCCTTGTCGCATTTCTACGCATTCTCTTGTGAAAACAAAGGATTGGTTTGATTCGTTTACATAACAGCATGGTAAATGAGTCATATTCATTCTTATTGCTAGAAAATTTCACTTGATGCTATTTTATATTTGTCTTCATCAGTAATATGTCATTTTTTGTTGCCCTGATTTGCAAAATATGTTTGATGGTTTGTTTCTTTGCCCAAAAATGTACGATGACATAATGCTTTTCAAAATGTATGAATGATTTCATATCATTTATAATCAATAAATATTTTGCATTTTATTGTTTCATAAGAGACACTGGACACTATAGTATTGTTATACTATATTACATGCAATCATTGTGTAATCTTTGAATAAGTATACTACCCTAAAATATGTTTTGTAAATATGTATATTCTATACTGAGCTAAAGTAGTCTTTATACTTCTTGTATGTACTTTCAAAATTATACAATGCCATTTCAAAATAACCCATATATAAATGGTTATTTTTCAACAGATTTTTGAAAATATCACCGTCTATACATTATGAATTAAGATGATAGGAATGTGCAACAATTTCAACATTTTCGTAAAACCAATTTTGATTACGAGGATATCATATTCTTTGTATATACATGTATATATATATATTTATGTATGTTCTTATTTATTTTTGGTTATGAGTTAATTTTTCATGATTTTGTTGGCTATTATTGTTACTTACTATTGCTATCAGGGCCTCATGGAAGACCACCAATATTGGTGATAATGAGTCACCCTGTATAAATATCAGAAATAAATAAATAAATAAATATAAATAAATAAATAAACATTAAACGACTGAATATCTAGTCTTATCTAGTCTTTGTTTAGATTATTACTCCTTAGTCCTAATAAATCATTTCTATAGATATGAATATACATGATACATCTTTGTTTATTTTTCTCTAGCGATCTGAATATGTATCGTTTTACGCTTGAATGGGACACAGCTAGCTTAATCTTAGATTCTTAGTTGTTGTTGAGAACCACCTGGTACGACTAGTTTCTGAGACAGGAGTGGCCAATAATGAAACGGGGCGAGTTGAGATCTTGCATGATGGAGAATGGGGTTCAGAAACTGGCATCTTTACAAGTGTTGATAGGGTATGACATAGCGTTTGTTAATTGGCGTCGCTGGACAAATTTGAGTAGGGAAGTCAGAATTTTCCAACAGGGATAAAAATTGTGGTCAGATTTGCAAATTTGCGAAAAGTTGTTCAATTTTCGATTTAAAAATTCAAATTTAAAAATTCAAATATCCTCACTCAAATTATTCAACTAGATGCCAAAACCCCGACGAATCTTCTAGTCCTTTTTCGTTTATGTAGGCCTACATAATATAATTGAAGTGACCATAATATGGTCCAAATAGGTGTGGTAAAGTCTTTGAATTATAGATTATATTGTAACAGAAATGACTACTTTCAATGAAATTATAAAAATACGAGGTGGGATGGGATGTGAAATGGTTATTTTGGGCTGCAGAATACATAAATACTGTAAATTATAACAACCGTTATATTTGTTGACTGACAATTACACAACTCATTTTCATTTCGAGATAAACAAGATCACTTTTAATTTTCATATCCCTTTAAAAATTACAATTACTGTTGGCTACGTGGGCTTTAAATCTGAAATGTCAACATTTCAATATTAGGGTAGCAATCATTTGGCAGATGATGCTCAGGGTTGAGTAGGCCCACTTGTGTCTATGCTAAACGTGATTGTCGTCCAATGTGTAGGTTGTTTTAATACAGGGAGCTTGATTACACTGACTTGAAGTATGCAGAACATCTTACCGGAGACGGTAAGGAACCATTTCTCACTGGGGACGACAAGATCTGGTTATGATTTGATTTTATTTTATTAACATATTTACATGAATGAATTGATGTTTACAAACATTTACAATACATGTATACATAACATAAAGATTATCATTATATGTATAGAATACTTGATATAAACATGGATAGAGATGACATACAGATATGAAGAAAAAAAAACAGTCAAGAATTAAGAAAAGTTTGAATTACCTGACAACATTAACATGTTATACGTGCAACCGACGAGCGACATATCACGGCTCCGTATGGAGCAATGGGATTTGTGAGACCTCCTCAATGAACTCGTGCGATGGTCGCAAGAAGCACGTGCAGGAACTACGATGGCTGTGCAACGTGCGTTGATCAGAGCGCGTAGCCACACGCAGAGATTGTTGGGCATGTCCAACAGCCTCCTTGCGTGTCCTGCGTGATCCTACGTGCTTGAAAAAGACGTGCAGACCCGTGCGTGCAACGCAAGGATTTCTGCAAAGCCCATCCTAGCCCACACGCAAGGAGTTGCACAACCGCTTGTGACCAACATTTCACTAAGAGGGATATGAATCACCTAACTAGTCTAAACCTAGGTCTATTATAAAAATAAAAACTAAAAAACATCATCGAATTTTTTTATCGAACAAGAACATTAAACGACTGAATATCTAGTCTTATCTAGGCTTTGTTTAGATTATTACTCCTCAGTCCTAATAAATCATTTCTATAGATATGAATATACATGATACATCTTTGTTTATTTTTCTCTAGCGATCTGAATATGTATCGTTTTACGCTTGAATGGGACACAGCTAGCTTAATCTTAGATTCTTAGTTGTTGTTGAGAACCACCTGGTACGACTAGTTTCTGAGACAGGAGTGGCCAATAATGAAACGGGGCGAGTTGAGATCTTGCATGATGGAGAATGGGGTTCAGAAACTGGCATCTTTACAAGTGTTGATAGGGTATGACATAGCCTTTGTTAATTGGCGTCGCTGGACAAATTTGCGTAGGGAAGTCAGAATTTTCCAACAGGGATAAAAATTGTGGTCAGATTTGCAAATTTGCGAAAAGTTGTTCAATTTTCGATTTAAAAATTCAAATTTAAAAATTCAAATATCCTCACTCAAATTATTCAACTAGATGCCAAAACCCCGACGAATCTTCTAGTCCTTTTTCGTTTATGTAGGCCTACATAATATAATTGAAGTGACCATAATATGGTCCAAATAGGTGTGGTAAAGTCTTTGAATTATAGATTATATTGTAACAGAAATGACTACTTTCAATGAAATTATAAAAATACGAGGTGGGATGGGATGTGAAATGGTTATTTTGGGCTGCAGAATACATAAATACTGTAAATTATAACGACCGTTATATTTGTTGACTGACAATTACACAACTCATTTTCATTTCGAAATAAACAAGATCACTTTTAATTTTCATATCCCTTTAAAAATTACAATTACTGTTGGCTACGTGGGCTTTAAATCTGAAATGTCAACATTTCAATATTAGGGTAGCAATCATTTGGCAGATGATGTTCAGGGTTGAGTAGGCCCACTTGTGTCTATGCTAAACGTGATTGTCGTCCAATGTGTAGGTTGTTTTAATACAGGGAGCTTGATTACACTGACTTGCAGTATGCAGAACATCTTACCGGAGACGGTAAGGAACCATTTCTCACTGGGGACGACAAGATCTGGTTATGATTTGATTTGATTTTATTAACATATTTACATGAATGAATTGATGTTTACAAACATTTACAATACATGTATACATAACATAAAGATTATCATTATATGTATAGAATACTTGATATAAACATGGATAGAGATGACATACAGATATGAAGAAAAAAAAACAGTCAAGAATTGAGAAAAGTTTGAATTACCTGACAACATTAACATGTTATACGTGCAACCGACGAGCGACATATCACGGCTCCGTATGGAGCAATGGGATTTGTGAGACCTCCTCAATGAACTCGTGCAATGGTCGCAAGAAGCACGTGCAGGAACTACGATGGTTGTGCGACGTGCGTTGATCAGAGCGCGTAGCCACACGCAGAGATTGTTGGGCATGTCCAACAGCCTCCTTGCGTGTCCTGCGTGATCCTACGTGCTTGAAAAAGACGTGCAGACCCGTGCGTGCAACGCAAGGATTTCTGCAAAGCCCATCCTAGCCCACACGCAAGGAGTTGCACAACCGCTTGTGACCAACATTTCACTAAGAGGGATATGAATCACCTAACTAGACTAAACCTAGGTCTATTATAAAAATAAAAACTAAAAAACATCATCGAATTTTTTTATCGAACAAGAACATTAAACGACTGAATATCTAGTCTTATCTAGTCTTTGTTTAGATTATTACTCCTTAGTCCTAATAAATCATTTATATAGATATGAATATACATGATACATCTTTGTTTATTTTTCTCTAGCGATCTGAATATGTATCGTTTTACGCTTGAATGGGACACAGCTAGCTTAATCTTAGATTCTTAGTTGTTGTTGAGAACCACCTGGTACGACTAGTTTCTGAGACAGGAGTGGCCAATAATGAAACGGGGCGAGTTGAGATCTTGCATGACGGAGAATGGGGTTCAGAAACTGGCATCTTTACAAGTGTTGATAGGGTATGGCTTAGCCTTTGTTAATTGGCGTCGCTGGACAAATTTGAGTAGGGAAGTCAGAATTTTCCAACAGGGATAAAAATTGTGGTCAGATTTGCAAATTTGCGAAAAGTTGTTAAATTTTCGATTTAAAAATTCAAATTTAAACATTCAAATATCCTCACTCAAATTATTCAACTAGATGCCAAACCCCGACAAATATTCTAGTCCTTTTTCGTTTATGTAGGCCTACATAATATAACTGAAGTGACCATATGGTCCAAATAGGTGTGGTAAAGTCTTTTATGCAAATTTTCAATTATAGATTATATTGTAACAGAAATGACTACTTTCAATGAAATTATAAAAATACGAGGTGGGATAGGATGTGAAATGGTTATTTTGGGCTGCAGAATACATAAATACTGTAAATTATAACGACCGTTATATTTGTTGACTGACAATTACACAACTCATTTTCATTTCGAGATAAACACGATCACTTTTAGATTTCATATCCCTTTAAAAATTACAATTACTTGACAACATTAACATGTTATTTTTTCAGGACTCAAAATACTTCATATAATTGTCAAAAATATCCACAAAAGATTTACTATTATATTATACAGAAACTTTGAAGTTGAAAATGTTGCTAACGGGAGAACCAAAAGTTAGCACAAGTGCTAGTCGAGTTTGGTTCACCGGATTATTCATACTTTAATAATGTCAAATTATACAAAGTCAGGAAATTATTACATCTACCTTAACTCTGAACATTAATCCTTGATCAACAAAATAATTTTTAGGTTCTTGCGAAAGGAAAATCTTGTCATTTCCTTTCTTAGATTTAAGGGTAGATCATTCCAGAGTTTTGCCCCAACAAAAGAAATAGCAGATGTGCCTTGAGTTGTATTGCACTTTGTTAGTCTTAACAATGAATTGTCTTTCCCTCTAGTTCTATATGCATGGTTCATTACATCAAAATATTCTTCTAATGAATGTGGTAAATGTCCTCTCTGTAGATCATATACAAATGTTGAGACTGAGAGCTGAAAAAACTTATGTATATTTAATACTTCCAGGGCCCTGTAACATAAAGCTCGAAATTGATCTTACGATTTTTACGATTGATTGTACATTGTAGTCAATGGGATTGATCATAAAAATCAATCGTACGATCAATTTAAAGCTTTATGTTACACGGCCCAGGTCTACAAATAATTGCTTTGAACTTGTCCTGAGTGGGGAGAAAGTAATAGCACGCATTGCCATTTTCTGTGCCAGCAAAAATACAATTTAAATGGCTTTTATAGCAACTTCCCCAAACTTCAATTCCATAAAACATGTGAGGCTGGATAAATGATTTATATAAGAGCATAAGAATGTACCTTGGTACATAATGTCTTACAGTAAAGAGAAGACCAATTTTCCTCCGAATACATTTATTAATATTTTGAATTTGGGTTTTCCACATCAAACTTTCATCAATAAGAATTCCAATAAAGGATGCTATAGCAACTCTTTTCTATTTCTATTTCAGAAAGTTTTAAGGTACCCCTTATGGTAATAGTTTGCCTTTGCCCTTTAAGGAACATATATAGTTTGTTTTATTCAAGTTTATTGTTAATTCATTAACTATACGCCATTGCTGTACTTCCATCAATTTATCATTTATCTCAATCATGTCTATTTCTCGTTGTCCCATATCAAATATATGTAACATATTTTTGATAAAACCCGAAAACAGAAAATAATTGGTGGAACATGGCAAATCATTAATATATAAAAGAAATAAGTTGGGCCCGAGGACAGATCCTTGGGGAACACCACACGATATCACACTATTACTAGATAATTCTTCCTTGTAACGTAACACTTGTGACCGATTTGATAGGTAGCTTTGAAACCATGGTAATACTATACCTCGTATACCATAATATTCTTACTTTTCTATAAGAATTCTATGATCAATAGTGTCAAATGCTTTTTTTAAATCTATAAAAATGTGCCTTAATTTGCCTTTATCCATCGACTGCAATAATGCATTCACTAAGTTTATCAATGACAACATCGTTCTATGCCCCTTTCGAAAACCATACTGATGTTTATACAAAATATCATTGGATTCTACGAAGTCCATTAAACGGCCATTAACTAATTTCTCTAGGACCTTTGCAATAATCGGGAAAACTGAAATAGGCCTATAATTTCCAGGGTCACTCTTGGATCCTTTTTTATAAATTGGGGTAACTCTTGCTATTTTCAACGAGTCTGGGAATTCCCCTGTTTCCAACGATAAATTAAATATATATGTCAATGGTGCAACAATTAGAGGTGCTGCATCCTTAATTAGTCTTGCTGGTAAATTGTCATACCCATGGGATTTATTAATATCCAAACCCCTAAATTATCAAAGATTCCTTTTTGTGTAATGGGCTTCCAAAATAAAGACTTGTCTTGTCTTTTTCCTAAATACTTTTTAAAACAGTTTTCGTTTTTTGGCATCTGCTCTACTAATCTTGACCCAATTGTAACAAAGTAATTATTAAGTTCCTCAGCTATGTCTTTTTCAGAAGACACAACTTTATCTGCAGCCTCTAGAGGAATTACTTAGTACTAACTGTTCAATGTCTGTATTTTTGCCCTGCTCTTTACCACTAATTAACTCTTTAATAATACCCCATGTTTTTTCATGTTTTTACTATTATCATTAAATGAGTCACAATAGTATATTCGCTTTGCATTTTTTCATTATTGTTACTAACATGTTTCTATATCGTTTATATGCAGCATCATGCTCTTCATTAAAATTTGATCTCTTATATTTTTTATACAGGGCATGCTTCTTCCTAATAGATTTAGCAATGGCTGCTGAAAGGCTTTTTAGGAGCATGCTTTTTCCTTGAAACCTTGCTTGTACATTAGGTGCATGTTTATCACACACTTGCATAAACATCGGTTGTGTCCTGTGTTCCTGATGACGACGATAATGATGATGACAATGCATGCTCGTTCTATATTTTAGAATGGGATGGTATTGAGGTCATTCAAATTATAATTGACCAGTAGGCTTAGGTGACCATCTTAATATGGCTTGAATAATATTTTTTTCCCCTTCTGATTCTGTATCTCCAAATCATTTATTTGTACAAATTTATGCATATTTACATATATTTAACTAGAGTTTACATCATGGTTTTATAATGCATCTTGTCCTTCCTTGCGAGCAGGCCCGTGTTTTCTTTACGCTCATCAAACCCGTTTAATCGCTGGAGGTGTGATACTGGTGCTTCTCATCATCGCTGTCTGACCTCGACCTCTACTCTGCATGATTGACAAAATATGATTCTCGAGCCTTTTGTGCCATCAAATGCGGCAACAAGAGCATCGTTTTTCATTGATACTCATAAAAAAAATGTATAAAACATTTTCATTGTCTAGCGGTGGCTAATCCAGGGAGATCTGCCTTTTTTTTAAATAACGATCCCCCCCCCCCCCTTTCTGGTGAAAGAATCGTAGGTCTGCCACTGTCTGTGTAAGCGAATATCGATCTCTAATAATAATACATTAAATTGAGTTGTGTACTTTTTTTCTGATATATTTATCTGATTAAATAATAAAATATCCATAATTGTGCTTGAACAAATCTCCTTCACTCCTTTCAGGAGAGGGTTTGCTTAGACTATTTCCTGTCATATTTGTCCCAGTGATCTCTACCAATTCACATTCTAGTTATTACCATTGCTTCGAAAGACGTTATTTTTCAATATCTCATGATATATAATTACAAGTGTGCAGTAACCTGAACATGAAATTAACACGAATGATTCGACTGAGAATTAAGTATAAATTATTGCATGTACGTCGTAGGTGTGTGTCTGTACAGTGTTCTTGTGTTTATTGTATGTGAGGGGAAAATCGCATGTACATATTCATTAAGTCAAAGAAATGGAATCCGATATCTAGGCAATATTGTGAAGTTATTGTTATTCTTCCTTCGTTTTGGTTTGTTTTTACATTATTCTGATACTATATATTTGAAACAAATGTTTTACCTCTTCAGAGGTCATTTATTCGATACAAACAACATTACATTATGAAAATCCTTATGAATATGCATTCACTTCTCAACGATTATGTTCATTTATTTTGTGTTTGATATGCATTTCATTTTCATTTTCCTAGTATCCATGCCTTTGTCACTTTCTATCCTTTCCTCTGTCTTTCCGTTTCATATTTCCCGCTTTTCCTCAATAGCTGTATGCTATGAATATTGATTGAAGTATCACTTTATCAAAAAGGATCTTTAATTCAATTAATCAAGATGACTCCTTTTCTATTGATGATGACACATGCAAAATCATCATATTTACTGACATTTTAGGTTGTTTGTTACTACATATTTACTGAAGAGGGAATTATATATAACAAACAAAAAAAAAACGTAAGAAGATCTCCTACGTCTAATATCGACGTTCATAATTTATTCAATGTATTTATTCAATTTCGTACATTATTATTAATAAATTATGTATATGTATTGATATTATTAAATATTCAATTATGTATTATTATGTATTATGTATTATATTATGAATTCAATTATGTATTCAAATGTGCATTCAATTATGAATTCAATTATGATTCAGTTATGCATTCAATTATGTATTCAGTCTTGTAGGCCTTTCCAATTATGTATTGAATTATGTACTCAATTACATATTCTATGTATGAGATCTGTACCATACCTGAAAATATATGTTTAAAAATTATGCAGAAACCAATAAATCAAATCAAATTTTAAAAAATATGACATGTTGGCTTCCTAAGTATCAGTCAACTTATAAACGCCATGAAACCAAAGATCACAATGTTTCGGGTAGGTGTAATTGTCAGTCGTGTTTGCTCCATACAGACCTAAAATATTTGCCTAAATAAAACATGATTTATGATAATACATCATTATGCTTGGCAGTATGTATGTTATACGATATATATGGGGACTCGCCGTGAGCCTGTTTGTGCACCTTATAAAAACGAGTTTATTAAGGGAATCATTGAGAGTGGATTTACGTATAATGAATAGCAAATTTTTAAAAAGGAACATCAATTTTTGTTATAAAACTATGATTCTGAAAGAAATTAAAAAATCAGTCTTGAATCATGCCCCCACTTTTTAACCCTCATACACGCACCTCAAATACATTGTGGACAATGGCGTATTTAGGGGGGCACTTGGAGGGGGCGCCAAAAACACAAAAGAGAGAAAGAAAAAAAAAGAGGGGAAATGAATTTTAAAAACACAATTATGCCCTGTAGAGCCCACAAATGTAAAAACATTGCACCCGCAAATGTCAAAATAACCACAAATGTCATAACATGTCAACCACAAGTGTAAAAATAACCACAAATGTGATAAAAATCGCCCACAAATGTAAAAATCTGTTTAACCACAAATGTAAAAACATTTCGCCTACAAATGTAAAAATTTCCATTTTTACCACAAATGTCATAACACGTCGACCGCAAATGTAAAAACTCATTACTTGCAAATAATGCACCGATGTAAGTTATTATGGCAAATTGCCACTTGGTCTAATGCCAATTGGTCTAAAAACCAAATGGTCCAACATCATTCGGTCTATTCGTCCATCACCAATTCGTCTAATCTATATTTCGTCTAATAGCCATTTGGTCTAATAATCAGTTTAATCACTTCGTCTAATCACCACTTCGTCTATAGCCAATTCGTCTGAAACCAAGTTGGTTTAATACCCATTTGGTCTAAACCCATTTAGTCTAAACATCACTTGGTCTAATAATCTGTTCGTCTAATGTTCACTTGGTCCAATCTATTTCGGCTAAAAACAATTGGTCTAATAACCAAATGGTCTAATCATCATTTCGTCTAATAGCCATTTTGTCTAAACCCAGTTGGTCTAACACCCACATCGTCTAATCATCACTTCGTCTAATTACCATTTTTTGCTAATCATCGTTTGGTCCAATTCTCAGTTCGTCTAATGTTCACTTGGTCTAATATCCATTGGTCTAATTCTATAAACTTTAACCTGTCATAGGTATATATATATAGGTTTATTGCCACTTGGTCTACAGCCAGTTGGTCTAATAGGCAATTGGTCTAAAATCATTCCATCTAATATCAGTTGATCTATTAACAAATTGGTCTAATCATCATTTCGTCCATTTACCATTTGGTCCAACTTTCACTTCGTCTAATTACCATTTGGTCTATAGTCAATTCGTCTAATGACTATTTGGTCTAAAACCATTTGATCTAATAAGCATTTGGTCCATTATCAATTGGTCTAATTGCCATTTCGTCTAATCAACAAATGATCTAAACCCAGTTGGTCTAATACCCATGTGGTCTACACATCATTTGGTCCATTTGTCAGTTAGTCTAACCTCAGTTGGTCTATAATCATTTAGTCAACACTCATTTAGTCTAATAACCATTTGATATAATTGTCTTTTGGTTTAATGATCAACTGGGTTAAATTCTTGTTTTCCCTCTACAATTCTACTCTAGGTGGCTTTGACTAAACAGTCAGGCCTCGGCTCGGGGCACTGGCCGAAATTTTCGAACTTTTTTGAAGTAATTGTATGTTAAGTTTATTTGGGGGTGGTGGGGGAGTACAAAAAAGAGGAGAAAAAAGGTGACCTGATGGAGCATGGTATGAATTAATTACATATGCTTAATCGATTATCTAGAGAAGAAATTGATTAATCAATTAATATGTTTAGTGAATTTTCAATTACTTTACTTTAGTTATATTGTTATTTATTTCTTTCGCTATATATATATATATATATATATATAGTAAAAAAATATAGTTCTGCTTCGGACTTGCAAAGTTATAGACAAAATAGGAATGAAAAGTCCGTATACGGACTTTTCATTCCTATTTTGTCTATATATATATATATATATATATGTCGCTTTATCCTTCTATCATGTCTCTCTTTTGTTATGTTATCCCTTGCTTTTATCCTTTCATTTTTCCATATCCCTTTAGTTGTGTTATTTTTTTAATTCCTTCTATCACCTCTTCCATCTTTCCATATTTTAATCTATACATTATTTCTTTTATCATTTTTCTCTTTCTCTCTCTATGTTTTTCTCTCTTTATTCCTTAGTTTATCTTTCTATCATTTCGCCTATTTTGCATTATTCTTTCTTTTTATCTTTTTTTTCTGCTTTTCATCTCTAATTTTTTAATGTTATTTTTCTCCTTCTCCTTCTTTCTTGTTTTTGTTTGGGGAGCGGGGGCTTTCAATCTTCTCTTCCATCTTTCGCCATGGTTTTCTTTATTCTTCTACCATTTCTCTCTCTCTCTCTCTCTCTTTCTCTATCTTTACGTTAGGCCTATGTCTTTATCCTTCCATCCCTTAACTTTCAATCTTCCCTATTGTAATGTTATTCATCGATTTATCTTCACTTCCGTCTTTCCTTATAGTACTCTTTATGTTCATTCTTCCATCATCTCTCTCTCATTGTGCCATTCTGTTTCTATTCATTATTATCATCAATATAACTACATGTACCACAATGCAGGGAAATTGAACGTTTTTGGAAGTTACAACGTATATATATCTTTAAAATGTGATCTTTTAAAAATATTGTGCATGCATAATCATTAAACAAAATTATATGAAACGTGTCTACTCAAAGAGTGAAGGGGCCCCATCACTCCCCCACCCCGGCCCGGTTCCAAAATTGCAAAAATAGACCAACTGGCTGTAGGCCAAGTGGCAATAAACCCTTTATTTTTAATCAAAATAACAGCGTGCGTCGTATAGTGTAGGCCTTCTACATTTGTGTTATATTTGATTATCACTATAGATTGAAACGATAACATGCAGGTTTCAGGCATTTCTCAACCATTAAATATTTCATCATAAAAAATCGCGTGAATAAAAAGAGTATTATTATTAACCATATCAGACATCTGAGCAATGCATTTTTTACATTTTATTGCCCGGCTTTGCCAAGCTAACATAATTGCGGGCCGATAAATTGTTTATTGCGCGGTTTCGAAAGTCAACGGGATTTTGCGTTTTAAATAGCGGCAATAAATTTTATTTTTACAATATTTTCGAGTTCGCTCTAGACGTCTGATTCTGTTAATAATAATAAAAAGAGTATTAGTATTATAAACCATATCAGACATCTGAGTAATGCAATGTTTACATTTTATTGCCCGGCTTTGCCAAGCTAACATAATTGCAGGCCGATAAATTGTTTATTGTGCGGTTTCGAAAGTCAATGGGATTTTGCGTGTTAAATAGCGGCCAATAAATTTTATTTTTACAATATTTTCGAGTTCGCTCTAGACGTCTGATTCTGTTAATAATAATGATATGGAATGGCTACTTTCGGGAGATACAACATCAATTGAATTGAATTGAATTTATTTCACATTTCACAACGAAAATATACAAAGGTGTCACGTCTGGACGAAGAATAATTTTTTCACGTACAGTTCAAGCATATACATAAAGTACAAGGTAAGAATAGTAAAATATTCATTAAAGTATGCAATGCACAAATCAAGTGTATAATTTAACCAAATATATAAGTCCATACCGAAATAAACTGTGAAATGTGTAGGAACCAACTAAAAAGCAAGGCTTGTAAAATGAAAGTTGGTTCCTACTGAGCTGGAGTGCATCCTAAAGCAATGCAGTGTATTTCAAATATACTTATAACAATATGCTTAGTAAACTTGAAATTCAAATTCTGCCAAGTTATTACTAAAAATAATAATATAATAATAATAATACAGTACCATGTTTGATTTAATGAGCATCTAACCGGTTATTACAGGTTGAAGACTAATACAAACAAAAAATAGTATCAGCTTACATCTTAAATCTGCTTGAACGCTGATGAGTGAAAAGGTGTTTAATTGTACGAATGATGTTATTATGGTTGCAAAGTATAATACGTTATATTTTTGTAACAAGAAAGAATTCAGTCTATTTTTAAAACTGTATAATGAAGGGCTAGTGATGAGTTCACTTGGAAGTTCGTTCCAGAATTAAGGTCCGTTATACATAATTGTTTTCTGGGCGAAGACTGTTCTTATTCTTGGAAGATGATGTGAGTGACTTTGTCGAGTTGGATAAGTATGGAGAAAATCATTTCTCATGAACAAGGCTGAAAATACATCAGGGAGGTCGTCTGAGGATAATTTTTACATAAAAACACCAACATTGAACAAAAAAAATTCAGTTATTTTGAATACTTTGTTTGAGAATTGCCCTCACTAGAATCGTATTAGTTGCTGTTCTATGTAGAGATCGATGGATTATCGGAATTTTTCTTGCCATTGAAGTTTATGATCAGCTCCTCGAACCCCGTCTCTGTAAACTGATCATAAAAGGGAAACCACTATAGTAAACGACTAGTTTCATAAATTTTTATATTTGCGGTTGACATGTTTTGACATTTGTGGTAAAGGGTGTTTCAATATTTTACGGATTTTAATGGCCAGGAAAATCTCTCACACACGCATACACGCGCACAAACACATACATCTCATAATAACTTATCTTACATGGGTACATTATGCCAGCAATGAGTTTTTAGCTCACCAGAGCCTAAGGCTCGAGTGAGCTCTTGCGATGGAAATTTGTCCGTCGTCCGTCGTCCGTTAACTTTTTACATTTTCATCTTCTTCTCCAAAACCCATGATCGGAATTCAACCAAACTTGGTAGGAATCATCCTTGAGGGTAGGGGACCCAAATTTGCTAAATTTTGTACATGTGGCCCCCATGGGGGCCCAGGGGGAGGGCCCCCAATTGTAAAATCTATGTAAATTTCAAACATCTTCTTCTCCAGAACCAGGCATAGCTCAGACTTGGTATTGTGTATGGAGATACCTCTAGATGAAGAATGAATGTTGTTCATGAAATTTCTCTGGGTGGCCCTATAGGGGGTCTGTGGGGGTAACATACTGGAGGGGGGGTGGGGCAAGTTGTCTACCATCCATAAACTTTTTACATTTTCAGCTTCTTCTCCAAAACCCATGATTGGAATTTAACCGAATTTGGTAGGAAGCTCAGACTTGGTATTGTGTATAGAGATACCTCTATAAATGAAGAATGAAAGTTGTTCATGTGCTAGAGAGAACATGCACGAGATGTGAATTGATCCACCTCAGGTGAGCGTCGTGCCCCCTGGGGCTCTTGTTACATTTGCGGTCGACATGTTAAGACATTTGTGGTAAAAATGGAAATTTTTACATTTGTAGGCGAAATGTTTTTACATTTGTGGTTAAACAGATTTTTACATTTGTTGGCGATTTTTATCACATTTGTGGTTATTTTTACCTTTGTGACCCGCCGCCTCAAAACCTACAATAAGTCGCACGGACCACAACATAGCAAACAGCCCAAAATAGTAAATTTGCTTAGATCAGTCGATTTTCTGTTTTTGATAGAAATGGGTAGTTTCTTTATCATTCTATCATGTCTCAAGTTTGTGACTCGTAATTGGACTTAGAAATATGTTTTGGGGGCATTTTAAAATGACTCCTTTTTTTTCACCTGTCGAGCTAAAAAATCAAAATCGGCGAAATTTGTAATACTTTCATTCAATGCCAAATTACTACTTAACCTCTCAATGTATTAGATTGATTTTTGTAGAGAGTAATGGATAGGTCCTCCTGAAGCAGCGTGCCAAAATTCAGCCTAATCTGATAATCCCTTCATACCGGTTGCTATGGCCATTTGAATACCCAGTTTTACTTGGGCGCACACAGAGAGCGAAGGTTTAGCACTCTTTTGTTCCGAACTTTTAATGGCCATTTTCTCTGAATAGGAGTTATTGATTGCTGGTTACATACTGATCCTAAATGTGATATTTAAAGGTGTTATCATTTAGTAAAACAGGCAAGTGATATACCATTGGAAAGCTGAGATTCTCTACTTTCAGAAAATGTATAAAACAAACAAAAAAATTTTGGCGACTTATTATAGGTTTTGAGGCGTCGGGTCACATTTGTGGTTAACATGTTATGATATTTGTGGTTATTTTGACATTTGCGGGTGCAATGTTTTTACATCTGTGGTTATTTTCACATTTGAGGTTGATTTTTTCCATTTGTGGGCTCTACATGCCCCCCCCCCCCCAATCGGTAGGGAAAATGCATAAGAAATACAGTTTTGGGAGGTTTAAAATGCGAAAATTTTCTAAATCTCGGTCGCTTTGCTCACTCGCATAATTATTGTCTGTCAGGACCTCGTAATTTCGCGGCCCCAGTATATAGTATTAAAATATATTTTTTTTAAAGGGTTCAAATTTCAAAAATAAAAATGTAATTGTCGTTGCTTTGCTCGCTATCATGTAAGTATCATCTGCCTCTTGCTAAGTATTACGACCCAATTTAGGATGAAATGCATAAAACTAGGATGAAAAGCATAAAACTGCCGCAGCACCAACGTCCTTTGGCAAGACATTAATCTACATTTGCCACACTCGACCCAGGTGTAGTAAGTGGGTACCTGGTAGGATTTATTCCTTGAATGCACTGAGCGCTACGGTTGCCGGAACTAAAGCCAGGGTAATAATATCCAAAGTCCTTTGGAAGCGCATAGAGACGTTATATCATAATGTGATATGTGCTTTAAAAGAACGGATTATTATTATTATTATTATTATTATCATTATTATTATTATTATTATTTGCAGAGGGTCAACACTTAAAGGAATCCCAACATCTTTATTTTCCCCGGGCGCCATAATCCCTAGATACGCCACTGATTGTGGATAGAATATAGATCTCCAAAAACTGAAAGATCTTTCCGAGTCATACACTTTGACAGATAAAGGCATTTTATATTTGGTGTGTTGGATCGAATAGGAGAGTTGTTCACAATGAGCCCGTATTCTGAACTCCGGTTTAACTTAAACTCCAGTCTAAGTTAAACCGGAGTTCAGAATACGGGCCAGTGACATTACTGATTCGGCTATTTTGACATTCTCGTATGTGTATAGTGATTACAACTTTCAAAAATTGTAACTTACTGATTGTTAGATTTCGTTCAAACTTTCTAGAATCTGCCTCTCTCATTTGATCCTTCCCTTGGCCTTCAGTGCAAGTTGTTTTTTATGGTTAAATTTCTCTTCAAGGAAAAACTGGCAAGGAGTAAACCTCACAAAACAAAGGTTGGTCTACCCACTAATGAAGGAAGGGCACCCCAATAAGCAAGGGAGATGTTACATAAAATGTAGATATAGATGGGAGTAAGAACAACCCATTACACCCACCCCTCCATTCCGCTGCTTCCATCACCACAAATTTTTATCCCTTTCGCTGTGCTTTCAAACATCTATGATCCAACGTCTGATATGAACCAAAATGATAGGCCTATAGGTAATTAGTTATGCGCAATTTTGTTGGAGAGACGGCGTGCAGTAACTAAGTTGCAAATGCGTCATTCAGATATCTGCCAATGACGATAACTTTACATCGCTTTGATACTGGTGCCTAGTGTCGCCCACGGTTGAGAGTGAGACAATTGAAATGATTCGATTGGATATTTGAGGAAACTGTCATTTACAGAGCCAGAAGTTCCTAGCAAACATGCTGACTCATTTCGTGAACATTAAATTCAGACGTCGGATTATCCCCACCCCAAAGGAAAAAGAGAAACATGCCTAGACGTTGAAATTCAAAGTCAGTTTAGCATTCTTTTCATGTTTTTGCAAGTGTATTTCTGAAAATGAGAGTGTCACATCTCTGAAACCACTAATACATCTCTGTGGATGAATATACATCTGATTTGCATCTCAAAATAAGACAGGTATGTATAATTATTTACAGGTTGCAGAATTACCTTTTTAAATTTTCGCCGATATCTCCTTTTTAATATTCTTGAGCTTTTGCTTTGCATTGCTTTTCATAAACTGATGGTTTCGTCAAGTCTATAGAATCTATTAAAGAGCGGAATCAACAGTTAACCCGGCAAACACACTGCTTATTTTCAATCACCCTCTCCACAGCTTAAAGGGATTCGGTAACTTTGTGGAGCCTTGATTTAATAAATTGTTGATTTTGGATATTTGTCTTGTATAATGATGTTCAGAAGGATAAATATAGTTTTTCAAATAGATAATGCTATTATCAAGATTTTGTTTTTTTGATCCCCAGACGAGGAATTTATTATTTAAAAATATCTCAATACATATTACACAGTTTATATAAATGAACAAATTCATGAAATATATACGATTATACAGTCTTCAAATTGATTCGAATCTTGTAAGCTTAATTTTCTTCAGCATTTCTTAAACGTTCAAACTTTTCCTCTGAGAGTTTGAGTTGTTTTTTCTTTATAAGATATTTCACATTTTCCATGAGATCTCTTTTAAATTCAAGAAACATAACCACTTAATTAAACTGTTTAGATTTCAAATAACTTAAAACATACACCCTATAAATTGTATATTGAGCAAACAATAAGATAATGTTAAGAAGAATCATATTTTCATTATCAATGTCATATCCAGTAGCTAATAATTTTTCATTAATATCAATGTACAAATCATAAACAGTATTGATTAAATATTTTACTTTAAGCCAGAATACATTAACTTCAGGACAATATAATAGAACGTGAAAAGTATTTTCATCTCATATGCAGTATTTGCACGTAATATCAGATGTAAATTTCCAAACATATAAATTGTCTTTAAACGGTAAGATCTTATGAATTATTTTAAAGTTATATTGTTTTATTTTGTTATTTATCAATTTTCCAAACTTAAATTCCAGTAATGAAATCCAAATAAAATTTGCTGCTAATTGAAGTTTGTGCTGCCAAAAGTACCATACATTTGGTTCAGAAGATTTCAATTCAACCAACAAAGAATTAAATTGTTTTGTTTTAGTATTCAAAATATTGATATAATCACCTTTTTTTATTTGAAACAATTGAGGATTATAGTTATTGTTTACTTCAGATCTATTCAAATTATCAAAGCAAAAACGTGGAATTTACCATTGAACTTAATATTCGTGTTATTCCATATAATTTCATTTTGGATATCGTAAGAATGTAGAAAATCAACAAAACGCATTTCGGCCCAAGTTGAAAGTGAATTACAATAAAACAGAGGAAATGTGTGTTTTTTACACAGTGAAAGTATATCACTCACTGAACAAATAAATTTAATTGGAATCCTCCCAATTTATTTATCCAGAAGAAGCTAAAATATTTCCATGGTTTCTTTGTGCTATTATCTTACAATTTCGACAACCAGGAAAGTATCAGTGACTTGAATCTAGCATTTAAATCTAACATTCCTAGACCACCTTCATACATAGAAAGATTAACAAACTGACTGGAACGTGGAGTTATTCCAACTCACATGGTTGTACCGCAAACCTTTTTTCTGAATAATACAGTAGTTTTAACCATATTCCACCAAACCTTTTCAAAACTGGACAGAAAGCATAATTTATTCCATGGTGAAATATTAATGCAATTCAAGTGGACGCCGATAATGTCGTTTATCCAGTTTTTTCTAATTCCAAAGGTTCGATGATCCAACCGTTCATTAAATCAAAACTTCGATAATTCCGAAGGTTCGTTTATCCGAAGTTTTTTAATTACGGAAAGGAAATGGGGTTCCCAATTCCGTAAATGAAACAAACCATAATATCATTTTCCACCAGTACGAACATTGCGATAAAAACGTCAAATTTCAAACTAATCAATAGAAATCATTTTATCAGACCAGAAAATATGTATACATGTAGCAATAACATAAAACAGTGAGAACCGTGTACTTGGAAAGACGGTTTGTGCATTACGTATTGGGAAACGGTAAACGTTTCGTCATCATTTACCCAACCAATTGAAAAAAGTAAGTTCCCCTGAAACTTTTTAATATATCTCGAGAAATATTTGAATAAATCTGTTCATTCAAACATCAAAGTATCCGGGTTTTTTGTTTTACCTACATTTTGATTGGTTATGTATGATTATTATGGTTTTTATTCCCGTCGGTACAAGAAAAAATGTAGCACTTTGTGTTTTATAATGCAATGCAGGGTTTATGTGTATACTATTTTCAATTATTTCCATCTTTAATCTTGTTAAGACACATAGTTTGTCATGGAGATTCATGAACTGTGTTAAATAATAATTTTGTCTGTTATTATTGAGTTGGGCAAAAAAGAGGAATTTAGAATAAAAGTCTAATTTAAAGGGGATGGGCAAAATAAAACAAAAATAAACAATATTAAAGTCTACGGGAAATTCTTAATCTAATTATCGTGCATGTTTCATATTGAAATTGTAAATCATTCAAGCAATACCCATGCTAAAGAAAAAGATTGAAACAAAAGCAAATAGTCAGGGTCCTCTGTTGAAAATAGGGATGCGTACTAAAGAATCTAACTTCCGAGTTTTCCCAATATTCAGCAGTACTTTTATAAACATCCAAAAATGAATGAATTTGTTCTTGCTATTTCAGAGAAGATTTTACAGACTTTAAAATGAAACCAAATGTGCAGCTAAGATTCTGTGACATTAACAATATGGTTTTGATTAAACTCGACAAAAGGGGAAAAGGAAGTCATTGGAACAAAGAATATTTTTGACGATAGCAAGATTTCAGTTATAAAAGTCATAGCAAATTTACATAACCAATGATAGGATAAACAAGTAAATTCTCTAATGATTCTAAATAAAATGATAATAATTAAGTAATTCCAGAAACATTTTCAATCAAACTCTATTTTCCGATATTTTTTCAGGTTTATAGAAACTAAACATACGAGAAAATGAAGAAGAATTGTGTATTCCTATCCTGATATTCCTAATAATTTGACCCCCAAATGTAATTAGCTTAGTCCATTACCCAAAATATTGAACAAGACTGATACACATTGTTTCTTATCTTTTGCACAATTCCTTGGCAAATGACCATCTCTGTCATAAATACATGGGACCATCTTTCCCTTGGGTTCGTCCATTGAGTACTCCAGGTATGTTTACATGTACAGATGTGAGCAAATATGAAGAAATAACATATGAATAACCTTTCCGACGATAAAACGACCATGTTACAGTAGTTCCATTGCTTTCCGGTAGAATATTCATAAATGTACAAGAAATGTACCACTCATTAAAAAATGACATTTTTTCAGCTTTTCGCTGGAATGACCTATTTCAAGCGGCTCGGGACAAAAAGTAAAAGACACTCCACGAAAATGAAACCTGGAATAAGTTTGGCCCACATCCGATGGCAAAACCAACTTTAAAAACGTTAGGCCATTCGAGATATGCTACTTAAAAAATGACCTACAATTGGTATTTTTTTTTTTAATGGGAAAATTGGCATTACCCCTGTAGTAATAATGGAATGATCCAACAATATATTTTAAGATTGTCTATATAGATCTTAGGAAGAAGGATGGAAGGAAAAATCCTGCAAGTTTCGTTTGAATGGGATAAACATAAATACATGTTTACTTTGAATGAAAATTCATACATATGTGACCCGCCGCCTCAAAACCTACAATAAGTCGCACGGACCACAACGTAGCAAACAGCCCAAAATAGTAAATTTGCTTGGATCAGTCGATTTTCTGTTTTTGATAGAAATGGGTAGTTTCATTATCAATCTATCATGTCTCAAGTTTGTGAGTCGTAATTCGACTTAGAAATATGTTTTTCGGTCATTTTAAAATGACTCCTTTTTTCACCTGTCCAGCTAATGAATGTTTGGAGAGCTTTTGTAATACTTTCATTTAATGCCAATTTACTATTTTACCTCTAAAGGTATTAGATTGATTTTTGGAGTGAGTAATAAATAGGTCCTCTTGGAGCAGCATGCCAAAATTCAGCCTAATCTGATAATCCCTTCATAACGGTTGCTATGGCCATTTGAATACCCAGTTTTACTTGGGCGCACACAGAGAGCGAAGGTTTAGCACTCTTTTGTTCCGAACTTAAACGGCCATTTTCTCTGAATAGGAGTTATTGATTGCTGGTTACATACTAATTCTAAATGTGATATTTAAAGGTGTTATCATTGAGTAAACTAGGCAAGTGGTAATATACCATTGGAAAGCTGAAAATCTCTACTTTCAGAAAATATATAACACACAAAAAAAATTTTTGGGCGACTTATTGTAGGTTTTGAGGCGTCGGGTCACATATGTTCTTATGGCTCCTTGACCCCCCAACAAGTAAATGAGATTAATATTAAAAATACCCACATCCGTCTAACATAGAATCAGCATCGAAAACGGAACAGTCTGTATATACAGACCCATGTGAACGACGACAATTTATCATGTATGTATTTTCGCTTTTTTCCCCGTTTTCACGCAATGCTTTGATATGAATGATGTTATATGTATCTTTTAATGAATAAATATTAAAAATTGGGCCATAAGATATCTTAATTTAATCATTTTCTCTAAAATGAACACGATTTGGGTCTTCTTTCCGTAATTAGTCAATTACGGTATCCTCTTACCTACAAATCTAGATTCGTACATCGCAAAAGCCTCCTCGAGTTTTCTCAATTTTATAAATTCTAAGATGCCATAAGTAACACATCTTTTCATGTAAACGGGATGTTTGTATCACCAGCATTCATCTTCGCTGCCATTTTTGACATTTCGGAACAGTTTGGGAAAAACTGAGCCTCAAAATATGTTTGGGTAATTGACGATAATTCCAATAAACTGTGATATAAGACTATGTTTTTTCGCCGGTGAGTATCGATATTATTGAGTTGTCGTTTATCATGTCTTCGTGAAACAGTTATGACTGTCATGGAGTTGATTTGATGAAACGACCCCCTGGCTAATAATATCCGAGATCCTTTGGAAGCGCTGAATAGAGACGTTTTTATAATTTGATATGCACTATACAGGAACGGACTAGAAGTAGTAATAGTAGGAACAGTAGTAGAAGTAGTAAATGGATCCTTATTATTATCAATATTGTTGTTGTTATTAATATTCCATCCCATGTGTCAAGATACGCTGTCATGAATTTTATATCATGCACGATATCATGCACATATTTAGAAAGACACTCCTGACATTTCCCTAACTACCATCAATAATTTTAATTAGATATAGCAGTATGATCTGCATTTTCACAAAACGTTATCATGAGTAAAGTGATGACCCAGCGACGCGTTAGATGGCCTTGTATAGTTTATGCTGTTGGAGGGATGGGGCTTTGGGTACGTGTGGGTAGGTGATATAAAATAAGGGGCAGATAGCAGATTGACATGATGAAGGGAAAACAAAAACTATTCTAATACCCAACATATCCAACATATCTGGACGACTAACCCCTAGGACAGTTACGCCTATAAGGCTATGCCCTGTACTACTACTCGGACAGCTACATGTACCTCCACACGTCCCCTAGGACATCCCTAAGTTAAAAAGCGCTAAATTAATTTTCCATTTGATAAATGTATTTTGCATCTTGTTTCTTATTTATTTGTTGTTTCATTGGTCTGTAGATTCTTTGTCATTTATGCGCCGAACCAATTTTTCTATTAGATATAAACATTTTGCGTTGTATACTTCATTCATTTCATCTTTTATTAGGGTTGTAGATTCTTGGAATGTTCATTTCGATAAAATCATTTTGGGTTGTATACTTCATTCATTTTGTTTTACTTGGGTTGTATCCCTAAGTTAAGCGCCAAATCAATTTTCGAATCGATAAATGCATTTTGCGTCTTAGTTCTAATTTATTTGTTGCTACATTTGGTCTGTAGATTCTTTGTCATTCACGCGCCGAACCAATTTTCTATTCGATATAAACATTTTGTGTTGTATACTTCATCTATTTGATGATTTATTTGGGTTGTATATTATCCATAAGTTACGCGCCAAATCAATTTCCAATCATTAAAAAAAATAATTATCCTTATTTAGGTACATGTACATTTTATTCACAACTTTCAATCAACTTTAGCCATAGACAAAATAAATTCATCCAGAATAAACTCTGATTTCTCTAAGTTAGAATGCACTGAATGAAATTGTCTGCAGGGGGGGGGGGGGATTTGTCAAATGTAAATATTTTTTTCCGATCAGAATTTCCTCTGCAAAAATCATTTAAAGGAAGGGAGGCTAGTGCGTTCTACAATCTAGTCTTTATCCTCCTTTCCCCATAAATCCGCCATTTTTTTTTGCATTCTGAAATCAAAACGGTTTCAGATGCCTCTGAAACAGTTGGTATAATACAGGTTTGCCTTGATGTCTAGGTCCACAAAAATAACGCAAAGGATAATATAAGAAATTTGTTCTGGATGATATTTTTCATCTAAAACTTTTGTTATTTTTACAGAATCGATTTGTTACCCTGTGGTTCTTATCACATTTGTCGCCATGTTCCTATCCGGCATTCCTTATCAGTGCTCTTATACCTACTCTCCGAGGAGGAAAAGTGCACGTAAAACAATTCCACCTGGGCAACTTTCCATAGGACAGTTTCCTTATAACAACTACCACTAGAACAAACTATCCCTAGGACGATGTCCCTATAACAACTACCACTAGGACAAACTATCCCTAGGACAATGTCCCTATAACAACTACCTGCTAGAACAAACTATCCCTTAGACAATGTCCCTATAACAACTACCACTAGGACAAACTATCCCTAGGACTATGCCCATATAACAACTACCACTAGGACAAAATATACCTAGGACAATGTCCCTATAACAACCACCACTAGGACAAACTATCCCTAGGACTATGTCCATATAACAACTACCACTAGGACAAGTATACCGTTAAGACAATTTCTTCCTTGAAATATATCACAAGGACAACTATCCCTAAACAGGGGACAGTTACCCCTGAACAATAACTTTCAGTCAACAACGCCCATAGACATTTCCCTAATTACCCATCGGTAAACTTACCCGAGGCAATTATTGTCCCAGGGTGCACGTTTGGGTTTTGAAATGTGCTTTTTCTTTTTGATTTGATTTGATTTGATTTGATTTGATTTGATTTGTTTCCACAATCGGTTTACATAAAACATGAGAAATATAAACATAAGCATATGGCATAATACAAAGGATAAAACATATATCATGACAATTCAGTATAATAAATAACTTCCAGTAAAAGTAATAAACATATACAGTATATACACTTGTGGGGGAACCTATTAAAAGCGAGGCTTGTCGAGTTAGGTCCCCATTTAGCGATAAAAGGAGCTGGAAAGTAAAATGGAGAGATTTAGATGAGAAGAAACAAAGAAAGGACGGGAATCAGCAGATGGAAACAAAAGAAAACATATAAAAATTAAGTAGCTATAGAGTGAAAGAGAGATAGAGAGAGTGTGTGTGTGGAGAGAGAGAGAGAGAAAAGAAAAGAGAGATAGAGAAGAAAGAAGAGAGAAGAGAGAAGAGAGAAGCGAAGTACAGATCGAGATCAGCAACCATGCAGCATTCTAGTATATGGTTTCAGCAAAAGAGATTTCAATTGTTTTTTAAAATGATGCAGTCTCTCTATTTCCTTAAGGTCTGGATCGAGACTGTTCCAAAATTTGGGACCTGTAAAGATTCTGAGCTGTTGTGAGGTTGGTTTCTCCGCGATATAAACATTTTGTGTTGTATACTTCATCCATTTTATGTTTTATTTGGCTTGTATATTTTCCATTAGGTACGCGCCAAATCAACTTCCAATTCGATTAAAAAAAATATTTTGCGTTGTATACTTCATTCATTTCATATTTTATTTGGGTTGCATAATCATCCCTAAGTTAATAAGCGCTAAATTAATTTTCGATTCGATAAATGTATTTTGCGTCTTATTTCTAATTTATTTGTTGTTTCATTTGGCCTGTAGATTCTTTGTCATTAAAACATACATATGGAAAAAGGTGAAATATTGACACCAGAATGAGTATACTAATAACAAAGGTGAAAAACAATGATAATGAACAAATTGATGAGAGAAACATGAAATCCTGTTGGAGATAATCTGTGGAGAAAAACAAGTCATCCTGTTGACGAAAGACATTACGGTTAAAAACATACATGTGGAAAAAGGGTGAAATAATGACATCAGAATGAGTATCCTAATGATGAATATAATGAATGCTATGAATGAAACAACAAAACAAATTGAGGAGAGAAACATGAAATCCTGTTGAGGGAAGCAATTGTGGTTAAAATACATGTGGAAAAAACGGTTGATAAATGATGACATCAGGAGTTGCCTGTGGAGGGAAAGGTGATGAACAATGGTAAACATGTACAACCTGTGGAAAAAATATAACACTAGTTATTGTTGGAAGAGTGAAAACCAAATGTCGCTGATCTGTAAACCCTTGTCCTGTGTAACTGTGTTATGTCTGTGAATCTCGATGGCTTCACGGACCCTCCTGGTGTACCAGTTGGAAGCGGGGGCTACAAGTTTGGTGTCTTCCCAGTGAATCTGGTGATCACGGGTGACAGAATGATTGATAATGGCAGATTGGTCGTAGTGACCAAGTCTCCCATGGGCACGGTGTTCCTTGATGCGAGATTTGATGTCCCTCCCAGTCTCTCCGATGTAGACCTGACCGCAGGAACATGGAATGCGGTACACTCCTGGTTTGCTGTCGGGAGAAGCTGTGTCTTTGTGTGTGTAGAGAGACCCGTATGTTAGCCTTCTGCAGGACTCGTTGAATGTGGTGAGAGACTTGACCTGTGTAGGGAATAGTGGAGCTGGAGGAAGGAAGAAGAAAACGATAAACTCGTGGAGGGTTTTCCCTTACAAAAATATCCTGTGGTATTCCTGTGGTATTTCTATGGTACTTTATAATACCACAGAAAATACCACAGGGATGAAGAGGTACCACACATAAGCATGTGGTACTGCAGAGGTGTAGCCTGTGGTACCCATGTAGTATGAAATATACCATAAGAAATACCACAAAGAAAAACTATACCACAAAAATACCATACAGCAGTGCTGTGGTATTTATAAAGTACAGTGTACTACCACAGAAAATACCACAGGGATAAAAAGGCCCACACAGATTCCTGTGGTACTGCAGATGAGTAGCCTGTGGTACATACTTGGAACTAAAAATACCACAGGGATGAAGAGGTACCACACATAAGCATGTGGTACTGCAGAGGTGTAGCCTGTGGTACCCATGTGGTATGAAAAATACCATAAGAAATACCACAAAGAAAAACTATACCACAAAAATACCATACAGCAGTGCTGTGGTATTTATAAAGTACAGTGTACTACCACAGAAAATACCACAGGGATAAAAAGGCCCACACAGATTCCTGTGGTACTGCAGATGAGTAGCCTGTGGTACATACTTGGAACTAAAAATACCACAGGGATAAAGAGGTACCACACATAAGCATGTGGTACTGCAGAGGTGTAGCCTATGGTACCCATGTGGTATGAAAAATACCATAAGAAATACCACAAAGAAAAACTATACCACAAAAATACCATACAGCAGTGCTGTGGTATTTATATAGTACAGTGTAATACCACAGAAAATACCACAGGGATGAAAAGGCCCACACAGATTCCTGTGGTACTGCAGAGGATTATAGCCTGTGGTACATACTTGGAACTAAAAATACCACAGGGATGAAAAGGCCCACACAGATTCATGTGGTATGTGTCGCCTGTGGTACCCATGTGGTATGACAAATACCATAAGAAATACCACAAAGAAAAACTATGCCACAAAAATACCATACAGCAGTGCTGTGGTATTTATATAGTACAGTGTAATACCACAGAAAATACCACAGGGATGAAAAGGCCCACACAGATTCCTGTGGTACTGCAGAGGAGTATAGCCTGTGGTACATACTTGGAACTAAAAATACCACAGGGATGAAAAGGCCCACACAGATTCCTGTGGTATGTGTCGCCTGTGGTACCCATGTGGTACCCATTTACCCACAGGAAATACTACAAAGAAAATTTACCACAGAAATATCATACAACAGTGCTGTACTGTTGTACAGTGTGACAAGGCTGTAAGAGATACCATACAGATTCCTGTGGTGCTGCAGAGGAGTAGCCTGTGGTACATACTTGGACCTAAAAATACCACAGGGATGAAAAGGCCCACACAGATTCCTGTGGTATACTGCAGATGTGATCGCCTGTGGTAGCCATGTGGTAAAAGAAATACCACAGGAAATACTACAAAGAAAATGTACCACAGAAATATCATACGACAGTGCTGTGTTATTTATGATTTTTTTACAGCCGTGTACACTGTACCACATAAATAACACAGCACGTACTGTTGTCTGATATTTCTGTAGTACATTTTTCTTTGTAGTATTTCCCGTGGTATTTCTTTTACCACATGACTACCACAGGCGATCACATCTACAGTACCACAGGAATCTGTGTGGGCCTTTTCATCCCTGTGGTATTACACTGTACTATATATATACCATACAGCAGTGCTTTGGTATATATATAGTACAGTGTAATACCACAGGGATGAAGATATATATACCACAGCACTGCTGTATAGTATCTCTTGTAACATTTATAAAGATACAATAAATCTTACAATCAATTGTAACTCTTTAGTACATGGTTTGCCATAGACTTACGATTGATCAATCGTAAGATTGAGTTGTCTCTTTATGTTACGGGCCCCAAATTAAAGTGCTATTAAGCATCAATACCATCGCGACGCGTCTACAGGCCTATTGATTACCAACATATTACATTTCATTGCAAAATGGTCTGAATCTAATAGACTATGCACAAGCAACTGCACACACACACAGACACACACATGTATTGGTACACCAGTACACACCATAGAGTTGAGTTCTGTGTATAACTCTATGGCAGACACTATGGCAGACATATTTGGCAATATGCCAGCCGTTACATTAACACGGTCTTTGCATGCATGCAGTTCGGGCATGCGCAGCTATCTAGAGATTCAAATGATCTACAACAGCCAGTGATTGCAAATGAAAGGCAGAACATGTGCCTACAAGATTTCTGGATTATAAACTTCATTTCAAAGGTGAGCAATAGCAATGTATTTTATGAAGTAATAGCAATTCATTTAATATTATTCACTTTCTTGATGGGTATTTTTGTACTGAGCATCACTCGACAGTTGATGAGTGAGAGTAATGAATGAAGGTTTAAGTACTTAAGACAGTTAAGCTTGTAGTTCCACCTATTCATATACATGTATTCGTTGTTTTTGTCCTATGGTGGGTATCAACTTTCTGCATGCATGTTTGATAAATCAAATAAGCGATGCTACGTTATTTTATGAGTAGATAGACCTATAGTGTCCCTGAAAAGAGCCAAAATTATTCAAACATTATGTAGAGGCTGCATGGCCGGCAAGGGGGGGGGGGGGGGGGGTTGGGGGAGTTGCATCTGATCATTCGGTGCATAAATTTTGTTAGATGTATCAAATTTAATGACGAATCCGGAGGATTTAATAAAATTTACTTTGCAATAGTTGCTCAGGAAGACATTTTCTGAAAATATTTTGATGTTTTCTTGCAAGAATGTTGTGAAATTAAATAAAAAGAATGATTTAAATATGTAGGTATGAACAAAAACATTTTATTACAACTTTGATAATGATATTTGGAAATGGGAAGATGATGCATTCTTTTTTCTTCTGCCATTGTGTAAATTAAATTGACTCTTTCTTTTTTAATTGTTCATTTTCTTTTATCTGCATGGCAGGAAAGATGGCATTTTGTTCAGTCTGAGGCTCGGCAGGATCAAGCTTATGTCTAAGGGATTGGACCTGAGCGAAGCGTTCTGCCTACATGTACATGTAGGTACGTGAGGAATTCGGCGAGCATGTCTTAGCTGCGTTAGTAAGAGTGGATCTGTGGGCACGTGGTACCGTGCTTGGGCTCAGAGGAGTACTTATATGTAGCAGCATGTGTGATTCGTACGTACATGTTTAGAATCATTCATATAAGATTAACTTATTAAATAATGTCAAGTCATAATGTAAATGTCTTATCTATTTGACAAGCCTTTTTTAATTTACTTTTTATTTGTCTCCTCAAAAAAGTGGACTTGGAAGTCAGATTACAAAAATGATTTTAAAAATGTATTCTTCTGTTGGGGCAATGTATGAAATTTGCATAGTTATGAAAATACATGTATCATAAGAATAGGGGAATATCTTTGGGAAATCCTCACTTTTGAACATGAAACTGAAACAATAATGTAGGTGACATTTAAAAAACAGAAATACTATTGAAGACTTTACTCTTACTCAGAGCCCTGCAGTATCCTTGATCATGAGAAGAGGAGACTGATAGTGTACATGTTATACTTGTACTTGTTATACTTAACAATTAGCCACTTGTGCATTCTTTCAAAATTGTAATCAAGAGGAAAACTGTGTTCTTCTAAACAAGAGACAATATTTCAGATATGTGTTAGTTGTGTATATTTAAGATTATAGTCATGTCCATTCATAGGAATGTAACTGCTGTCCTCATGAAAGTAGCATTTTTAACTGAGAAATGACCAGTAACAAAATTTTGCAATGTCCCTCAACTCTCTAGTGAGCGTGTGTGAAGAACATTTTATTTGACCAAGTTTATGAGTGAGCACACATCAAAGGAAACTGTCGCTCTTCAAAATTCACAATGGTCTCTTCATAAGCTCATTGTACCAAGAATTCTTGGTACAATGAGCTTTTGAAGAATGTTCTTCACACATGCTAGCTAGAGAGTTTTGTACTCATGACTTATTTCATTCAAGTCTTGTGCATCTTTTCGGACAGAAAAAAAAAGAATGTTTCAAAATATTATGGCGGTATTCATGAACTGTACTATTCAACTCTCAATATAATCATTAAATCAAACTGTAACATGGGAGCCTGGAACTGGCCTCCAAATTGGAAAATTTGCAGAGGACTTTGGTAGTTCTCAACTACTCATCGAGCATAATTTCATGTAGGTGTAAGATGCCAAAAGGGGAGCTCCTCAACAAATGTTGAACTTCAATGTCTTCTGAATTCAGGTTTTAGTGCTACATTCATTCTTGGAGCTTTTTTTTTTTCTCATTCCTGAATTAACTCAATACTGCCTCCCTTTTTTCCATGTAGTATCTGTTCAGGGATTTGAATCATATGTTACTAGTGTTTCAAAGTTAATTTCTTTACAGTTATCGGTCAATTTTACTTCAATACTTTACCTGCCTTTTACCTTGAGAGTTTGTACCACACAAATATTTATTGAGGTACACTCTGTATTTATTGCATGGCGACATGTTTTTATTATATATCTATCTTAAATGAAACTTATAAGTTCCTCAAGAATTTGTAAGTGTATATCAGATTACCAGCAAAGTGTATATACTTTTCCTATTTCTTTTTTTAAAGAGAGAGAATATCTGCAAATGCTTGAGGGACTTACAAGTTGTGCAGAGTTTAAATATCAGTATACACGTAGCAGTATATATATGTATATTTCCTTTTATTAAAAGTGAAGGAATTTGTTCCCTTAACTTGCAATTTCCACTTTCATTATATGTAGTAAAACGTGTTGGTCTGTAGTATTCTGATGGGATCATGCTCGATGGTGAATTATTTTGTGAATGTGGTAATACAGTGCAAGTCACAATTCTTCTACCTGTTAACCTGCAAGCGCTGAATTCAATAGATATGGTCCGGTGATCCCACTGTGATCCTATTGTGATAAGCTTTGCAGGTTAACAGGTAGCAGAAGAATTGTGACAGGCACTGTACTTGGCAAAACCGCACACCAGTAGCATGCATCAGTACCAAACAGAAAACCCACACAGTAGTATGACAGAGCGATACCACAGAGTATCACATATTGACACCGGCACAAGACTTCCACACAGCAATACCACATAGGAGTACCACAGAGCTTTACCACAGAGGAGTACCACACAGCTATACCACAGTGGAGTACCATACAGCTATACCACAGGGCAATACCAAATAGCAGTACCACAGGAGTACCTCACAGCAATACCACAGACGAGTACCACACAGCAATACCACAGATGAGTACCACACAGTAATACCACAGATGAGTACCACACAGTAATACCACAGGGGAAACTACAGAGCAATACCACAGGGTAATAATACAGAAATACTACAGAGAAGTACCACACATCAATACTACAGAGGAGTACCGCAAAGCAATACCACAAGGGAGTACCACATAGTAATACCATATGAGAGTAGCTGTGTGGTACTCTCATATTCAGTATGGTATTTTTGTGTGGTACTTCTCTGTGGTATTGGCCTATGTCCAAAGGTGAACTCAGGTATTGCTGTGTGGTACATCTGTGTGGTACTGATTTGCGGTACCGCTATGCGGTATGTGGTAAACATCCGTTGCCCTATGGTATACCACAGGAATTGCTATGTGGTACAGCTATGTGGTACTGCTGTGTGGTACAGCCATGTGGTACTGCTGTGTGGTACAGCCATGTGGTACAGCCATGTGGTACTGCTATGTGGTATTGCTGTGTGGTACAGCTATGTGGTACTGCTATGTGGTACAGCCATGTGGTACTGCTATGTGGTACAGCCATGTGGTATTGACGTGATTTGTGTGGTATATGTCCCAAAATACCACATGTATTGCTGTGTGGTACAGCCATGTGGTACTGCTGTGTGGTACAGCCATGTGGTACAGCCATGTGGTACTGCTATGTGGTACAGCTATGTGGTACTGCTATGTGGTACAGCCATGTGGTACTGCTATGTGGTACAGTCATGTGGTACTGCTATGTGGTATTGCTGTGTGGTACAGCTATGTGGTACTGCTATGTGGTACAGCCATGTGGTACTGCTATGTGGTACAGCCATGTGGTATTGACGTGATTTGTGTGGTATATGTCCCAAAATACCACATGTATTGCTGCGTGGTACAGCCATGTGGTACTGCTGTGTGGTACAGCCATGTGGTATAGCCATGTGGTACTGCTATGTGGTACCGCCATGTGGTACTGCTATGTGGTATTGCTGTATGGTACAGCTATGTGGTACTGCTATGTGGTACAGTCATGTGGTACTGCTATGTGGTACAGCCATGTGGTATTGACGTGATTTGTGTGGTATATGTCCCAAAATACCACATGTATTGCTGCGTGGTACAGCCATGTGGTACTGCTATGTGGTACAGCCATGTGGTATTGACGTGATTTGTGTGGTATATGTCCCAAAATACCGTATTGCTGCGTGGTACAGCCATGTGGTACTGCTATGTGGTATTGCTGTATGGTACAGCTATGTGGTACTGCTATGTGGTACAGCCATGTGGTACTGCTGTGTGGTACAGCCATGTGGTACAGCCATGTGGTACTGCTGTGTGGTAGAGGTGTGTGGTATTGACGTGATTTGTGTGGTATATGTCCAAAAATACCACATGTATTGCTGTGTGGTACTGGCATGCGGTATTGCTTTGTGGTATTGTTTTGTGGTATTAACATGTGGTAATGGGCCCGGGGTTCTGTGGTATACGTCCCAAAATACCACAAGATCCACAGGGGAATTCCATGGGTATTTTTCTTTTGGTATTTTCTATGTGGTAATCCCGTGTGGTATTTATGTGTGGTACTTCTATGTGGTAAATGTCCAAAAAAACCACAGGAATTTTCCTATGGTATATCCTATGGTATATCCTGTGGTAACGTTGTGTGGTATACCACAGAAAATTTTTGTAAGGGTTATTTGGTCTGTACGTACATGCTATGTAAGTTATGCGCCGAACCAGTTTTTAGTGGCTTGCCACTGCCATAAATTTGATATCTTGTAAATATTGGTGGCAAGTTAGTTTCACAATGGTTTGTGAACCAGTGGAACCGAGATCGACAGCAGGCCCGTAACTAGGGGGGGGGGGGGGGGGGGGGGGGGGGGGTGTTCAGGGGTTCGAACGAACCCCCCCCCCCCCCCCCCCCCCCCCCCCCCCCCCGTTGGCGAGCAGGGTCCGCTAAAAAAAAAAAAAAAGAAGCGAGGAGAGAGATGATGGAAAGGGGGAAAAAATGATAAAATGTCGGTCTTTCCGTCTATTTAATACATTTTATTTTGATTTTGCCTAATCTGGCAAATCTATAATTAATCAATGTCGTCTTTCACCATTCATTTTCGAATTTTGTTCATTATGCCATGTTGCAATCGATTTTCTTTCAAAGCGTCATTCAAAGAATTATTCAAATTCGTTTGCAGTATCGCCCCCAAACTGGCGAGCACAAATCTGCTTCAACAACAACAACAACAAAAAGAATCATTAGGCGAAAAAAAATATCCAAAGTGACATCAGAATAGTGATTTTTTAGGTTAAATCATTAAAAACATTTCCATACCAACTGGCTTCGATAGGGGAGAGGCGCACAAGGGGGTCACGTGAAAGGGGAGAGCGGAAGGAAAGTGGAAAATAATGTGAGATAATAACGTTTCCAGTCGGGTTTCCTTCACTTTGAATACTTGCTATTGTCCTGCATCTTAATAATAAGGCCTAGATAATATACGTCTTTCGCCATTCATTTTCGGAATTTATTGTTCATTTTGCTATCGATTTTGTCAAAGACTGAAAGAGTATAAAGAGTTATTCAAATCGTCACCCGCTCGTTGTAAGGTCTTGTCTATGTGACGAATTTGAATGACAATTTCTTGAAATCGACTTCTCAAAGATGGATTTGATGAACATTTTGCAGCGGATTGCCAGGTCGGACGAATTCGAATAAAATCTGACGAAAATGAATGAGATATGGAAAAGAGAGAGGGGTATTTAATGTCTCTGTTCACTTTAAAATGAAAAATTTTCCCGCTCTCAAATTGCATAGAGTACTCCTGGCGGACCCGGTCTAGTCATTCAGGCCCTTAAATTATGGCCCTCTAATACAGCCTGTTCAACCGGAGTGCCATGAGAGTATTTTATAAGCATCGACTTCTTGAAAACTATAATCAGAAATAACAAGATGCCCCAATATAAAATTTGGGGTGTTTTGGAAACATTTGGGAGATAGTAAAGCGCTTTTTCGTCGCCCGCTTCGCTCATTCACCCAAACTCTGAAACGAGATGCGAGAATATTTCCATAGTATATGTCATTGTAATATGTCCATGAATATTCAATGTTATGACAATTTTCGGGCACGTCACTGCCTTATCGCCACCGCGCCCAGAAATTAGGGTTACCTTACTTTCTATATTGAAATGAGCAACAAATTAAAGTGCATTTTTCTTCGCTCGCTTCGCTCGCTCGCAAATCTTAGAAATGAGATAGTTTCAGGCAGCGAGGTCCATGAATATTTCCATAGGATGTTATTGCAATATTCAGGCACGTCGTTGCCCTATCGCCATGACACCCAAATACTTGTTAGGTCCACTTTCTTTATTGAAATGCGCAACAGCAAAGTAAAGTGCATTTTTCCTCGCTCGCTTCGCTCGCTCGCAAACCTTATAAACGAGATGTTTCATGCAGCGAGGTCCATAAATATTCAGTGTTATGGCAATTTTCGGCACGTCACTGCCCTATCACCATGGCGCCCAGATATTCGGGTTGATTTTCTATAAAAGAACAGCAAAGTGCCCCCCCCCCCCCCCCCCGTTCGCTGCACTTCCTAAAACTTTATTAATATTGTAACACTCGGAAACCTGATGTCGAAAAGATGACACTTCACACTGTTCCTTGTGTTGAGGTTCTTTTATTTTCATGTGCATTAAGAAAAAGCCCTGGCAATCTGGCCTAGAGGACCATTCTCCTCTCAAACCCGCTTCTTACATGTTGATGCTGCTCGTCACCAATAATCTAACGTAAACCCAAAGTCGGATGAGATGAGCTCTGTCTCTCTGTCTCTCTCTGTCTCTCTCTCTCTCTGCCTGCCCCAACAGGGGTGCAGTGCAAGAGTGAAACAAGCTGTATTACTTCTACCCTTTTTATACACACTGACTGAAAGTTGGCGACCCTGACCAGCAAGTGACCGAATGTCATAAAACTTTCTCCTTGCTGTGGAATGTGGTTGTTTTGACTACAATGACCAGAATGTATTAGATTACTTGGAAAGATTGTGAATCACATTTCTCCAGAACCATAAACTTACTGTGGTTATCTACAGGTTTTTAACAATCATAGATAAGTATGAAATGGACTTTTCTATCAAATTACAGTATAAATTTGGTCTGTTACACACTCCCCTGCTTAATTGAGTGGCGTCCCGACACTCAGTCTACAAAAATTAATTACACTAAATTTCCTTTATATCCCGTCACCATCACGGCTGTTTCAGATTTTATTACCCTATACTGCCTTGCTAATATGCAAACTAATATTAAGTGTGCGATTATTAAAAATTATATTGCGTAACACAGAACATGAAAATTCATATCATAACACAATTTGCCAACCCGCACCACTAATACGAACTTTCAGGTCTCATGACGAGGATCACAGAAAACACATCTAGTGCATAACTCAACTGTTTCAGTCCTTTCCTACACTTCTTACTATGCAATACTAGTCTCATGACGAGGCTACTAGCATTGACATCAGCCTATGGTGCTAACCGACTGATCCTATAACAGTTCTAGGGTCTCTACTGCCAAACCTTGGTTATCGACATAAATATTCATATCGCAGGCGTCTATCACAAACCAGATGATACACCCTATAAACCTATATACCCAGTATAATTTTTTTACAAAACTTAATACTTTCACAAAATGCCTATCAGGAAAACGAACCTGTGCTTCGTTACGATCATGGATATCCCTATCACCATTGCAATACACAAAGAAATCCTAGTAAGCTATGGCTAACACCCAACGCTACCAATGTGCCCTTTCCGGCCTCCTCACGAGGTTAACAGAAAAACAAAGGTACGGAGAAACCCTTTACTGTGCCTACTAGTCAGCCCGTATTTCTCTCATGCAATTCCGGTCTCATGTCGAGGTTTTCGGAATTAACATTAAATACTTCCACTCGACTAATTCTAACAGTAATTCCAGCCAATTCCCAATCACATTAGAAATATCAATATGAAACAATGCAATACGATACCCATATCAAACTATAACGCGCACTCAGTTACCGCAAAAAAATTGGTGACCAAAAACTTAAATAAAACATTATGGACATAGGCTCCCCTGCTTTTTCAAAAGCAGTCTCTAAAACCAACAAGATGTGCGTACCTAAATCAACAACATTACTAATAATTTCAAATAAATTTACCCTTTATTGGACTCTAAATTCCAAATATCCCCAAATTTCAAAGCAAGGAATATTCCAACTATTCATTACTGACAAAGCCATCAAAGCTAGAGCTGCATCCATGCTCTAATCATACTGTAATCCCTCCTATCAATATATAAAATATCGGTGTCTCTGGATTCCAACACCATGTGGCTCCACCCAACCGACCAAAGTTACATACAATAGAGGTTTGGACTGTTCCAAAAACACAGCATTACTATGATACTTCGCACAACATTTGAATAGCAATATTCCTCCGACGGACATAATCTAACCCAAATACACTAAAATTATGTCGTCACAGATAATTCCTACAGAGACCTAGAAACAAATACAATTGAAGCCTCCAATCAAAATATCAAAACCGACCTAGCTACAGCACTCAAAAACATACGGCATACATCATAAACTACGGTCATATTTACAAAAGTTCGACGTCCAAGATCAAAGTTGACGGAATCTTCGATCCGCTGAAGAAGCTGCACAGAAGGCCAGGGCTTTGCAGTGATGAAAATCCTGCCGACTACGCCATGTTGTAACACTCGGAAACCTGATGTCGAAAAGATGACACTTCACACTGTTCCTTGTGTTGAGGTTCTTTTATTTTCATGTGCATTAAGAAAAAGCCCTGGCAATCTGGCCTAGAGGACCATTCTCCTCTCAAACCCGCTTCTTACATGTTGATGCTGCTCGTCACCAATAATCTAACGTAAACCCAAAGTCGGATGAGATGAGCTCTGTCTCTCTGTCTCTCTCTGTCTCTCTCTCTCTCTGCCTGCCCCAACAGGGGTGCAGTGCAAGAGTGAAACAAGCTGTATTACTTCTACCCTTTTTATACACACTGACTGAAAGTTGGCGACCCTGACCAGCAAGTGACCGAATGTCATAAAACTTTCTCCTTGCTGTGGAATGTGGTTGTTTTGACTACAATGACCAGAATGTATTAGATTACTTGGAAAGATTGTGAATCACATTTCTCCAGAACCATAAACTTACTGTGGTTATCTACAGGTTTTTAACAATCATAGATAAGTATGAAATGGACTTTTCTATCAAATTACAGTATAAATTTGGTCTGTTACAATATGAATGATTCCTACATGTGGCAGCTAGATGACCTATTGGTGACTAATGAAATAAAATTTTGCCATTTAAAAGTACATTTTATTTTTCTCTCGCTCGCTTTGCTCGCTCGCAGTATTTGGAATCCAACACAGTGGTAGTATATGATCGGGCTTCACATTTGACCCACCCCCTGTCAAATTTTGACTACGCTCATGCCCATATCCTTGTAGGGGCACACCCCCTGACCCGACACCCCTACTAGGTCGCTTCGCTCCCTCAGAAAGGTCCACTTTTTTCAATGTTGAACCCCCCCCCCCCCGCAAAAATCCTAGTTACGGGCCTGGACAGTTCCTCCAGTTTTTTACCATCGGGGATGAAGCAACGTTTTCCATGGATGGAATGGTAAACAACCACAATGAGCACGAGTATGCTGAACTCCATCATCCACCAGGATATGCTTTTAATAAGAACATGAGCAGGGAGAAAGTGAGTGTCTGGATTGGTCTTTGTGGCAATGGTTCATTGGTGGGACCTTACTTTTTTAAAGGCAACATCAATGGCCAGGCGTGCCTTGACATGCTGAACAATTTTATTGTGTCTGAGATGGAACAGATGTTCCCCCGACAATGACGTGGAGCATTCCGCAGGGCCTGGTGGGCTCAGGATGGGGCCCCAGCCCACAGACTTCTTGCCGTGAGGAATCGTTTGACTGAACTCTTTGCCAATCCCATCATTGCTCTTCATTTCCCAGTTGAGTGGCCTGCACGTTCACCAGATCTGACACCATGCGATTTCTTTCTTTGGGGGTATCTTAAAGGAAAAGTGTTCCAAACCCCACCGGCCACAATTCAGGAGCTGAGGCAACGGATAACAGGTGAAGTGAACCGATTACGACAAGATCAGGGAATGATCAGGCGTGCTGTCAGGGACATGAGGAGGCGTTGCGAGCTTTGCATCGAAAGGAATGGCGGTCATGTCGAGGGTACAAATCCCTAAGCTATGCTCGTAGGAAATCAAATCTTCCAATCAAAAGTGCAATTCTAACTTGCCACAGTGATGATTTGACACCCATTCACTAAGTTGAATCATGCTCAGTCATGCATGAGAGTTACATAACCTACGTGGTATCATTGGACAGAGGACTTATTGGAGTATCTAACCATGAAAAAATATTGTGTAAATATTTTATAGTTTTCTGAAAATTTGCCGTTGAAGTTGGGTTTACTTTTTTTAGAGACACCCTGTATACTAGAACGGATTAGAAGTAGTAGTAGCAGCAGTGGTAGAAGTAGTAAAAGGATCCTTATTATTATCAATATTGTTGTTATTAATATTCCATCCCATGTGTCAAGATACGCTGTCATGTATTTTATATCATGCACGATCATAATTATTTAGAAAGACACTCCTGACATTTCTCTACCTGATATTTCCCTAACTACCATCAATAATTCTAATTAGATATAGCAGTTACTGCTTCACAACATCGAGAGCTGCATTTTGCCTTATTAATAAACTTCCTCTGCATTTTCACAAAACGTGATCATGAGTAAAGTGATGACCCAGCGACGCGTTTGATGGCCTTGTATAATTAATGCTGTTAGAGGGATGGGGCTTTGGGTACGTGGGGGTACGTGATATAACTACCATCAATAATTCTAATTAGATATAGCAGTTACTGCTTCACAACATCAAGAGCTGCATTTTGCCTTATTAATAAACTTCTTCTGCATTCTCACATAACGTGATCATGAGTAAAGTGATGACCCAGCGACGCGTTTGATGGCCTTGTATAGTTAATGCTGTTAGAGGGATGGGGCTTTGGGTACGTGGGGGTACGTGATATAAAATAAGGGGCAGATAGCAGATTGACATGATGAAGGGAAAACAAAAACTATTTTAATACCCAACATATCCAACATATCTGGACGACTAACCCCTAAGACAGTTACGCCTAGGGCTATGCCCTGTATTACCACTCGGACAGCAACATGTACCTCCGCACGTCCCCTAGGACGTCCCTAAGTTAATAAGCGCTAAATTAATTTTCCATTTGATAAATGTATTTTGCATCTTATTTCTAATTTATTTGTTGTTTCATTTGGTCTGTAGATTCTTTGTCATTTATGCGCCGAACCAATTTTCTATTCGATATAAACATTTTGCGTTGTATACTTCATCCATTTCATCTTTTATTTGGGTTGTATATTATCCATTAGTTACGCGCCAAATCAATTTCCAATCGTTAAAAAAAAAACATTTCGCGTTGTATACTTCATTCATTTCATAATTTATTTGGGTTGCATAATTATCCCTAATTAGGTACATGTACATTTTATTCACAATTTTCAATCAACTTTAGCCATAGACAAAATAAATTCATTCAGAATAAACTCTCATTTCTCTAAGTTAAAATACACTGAATGAAATTGTCGGTAGGGGGGGGGGGGGTGGGGATGCAAATATTTTTTAATATTTTTTTCCGATCAGAATTTTCTCTACAAAAATCATTTAAAGGGAGGAAGGCTAGTGCGTTCTACGATGTAGTCTTTATGCCTCCTTTCCCCATAAATCCGCCATTTTAATAATAATAATAATATTCAGTTCTTGTATAGCGCATAGCACATTGCCTTGGCATGTCCCTATGCGCTTGTATAGCAGAAAAAGAAAGAACAGCATATAGAATATATAGAACTGCTTTAAAGCAAGAAAAACAAAGTACATTTGGTGTTCGGCACTGGGTTCATATGCATGCAAATCAAGTGTTGAATAAATGCTTCTTAAGCATAGCCTTAAACTTATCTAAATCAGCAATACTTCGTAGATCATTTGGGGCCGAGTTCCATAAAACTGAAGCAGCATGTACAAAAGAGCGTTTACCATAAGATTTGGTCTTTATCATAGGAACAACAAACAGATTTTTTGTGCTTGACCTTAAGCTACGAGCTGGCTGGTATGAACTGAACAATTCAGATACGTATTCTGGGGCTATTCCATAGAAGCATTCATAGGCAAAGACAAGTAGTTTAAACAGTATGCGATTATGAACAGGAAGCCAATGCAAGTTTCGTAAGACAGGGGTGATTGATTCGTATTTTCGGGTCCTAGTAACTAGTCTTGCTGCTGCATTTTGTAATTTTCTAATTTTTTGTTGTGGTAATCCAAACATGAGGCTATAGCAGAAGTCAATGTGACATAAGAGGAACGCATGTACCAGTTTTTCAGTTGTACGTTTGTCCAAATAATGGCGTATTTTACCAATTCTGTAAAGCGCGTATGAAGCAGCACGACATTTGCGCAATATAAAGTTCTCAAATGTCATTCGAGAATCAAAGATCACTCCCAAATTCCTACAAGATTGGCTTGCTTGAACTAACGCTCCATCGATATCTAGTGCATTAATAGGTTGTGACTCACGAAAACGTGAGGATATATGGAGAAATTCTGTTTTGCTACTGTTAAGTTTGAGGCAATTGACTTGGGACCATTCCTTAATAGCCTGAATGCAAGGCAAGATTTCGTCGGCTGGATCAAAACTACTTGACTTTTCAAATGAAACATACAGTTGTGTATCATCAGCATAGAACATTTTTTGTACATTATACTGATCTATGAGTGATTCAAGTGGAGCAGTATATAATGTAAATAGAATCGGACCAAGTACAGATCCTTGCGGGACTCCCTGTTTAATGAGGTGAGATGATGATTGTTCACCATCAATGACCACACGATGACTTCGGTCTAACAGATACGATTCAAACCACTTCAAGACCTGGCCTCTTAATCCAAATTTGTTTTTTAGTCGTGTCAGGAGAATGTCATGTCGTATGGTGTCAAAAGCAGCTGAAAAATCTAGCAATACTAGAATTGCTTCTTCACCTTTATCCAATGCTATTAGCACGTCATTCGTAACTCTAAGAAGAGCTGTTTCAACACCATAAAACTGACGATAACATGACTGAAATTTAGCATATAGGTTATTTTCCTGAAGATGATCTTTTTTTTTCAAGGATCTTTGCAAAGAATTTCAGATTGGCAATTGGACGATAATTCTTAAGATCGTCTTTATTCAATGAATTTCCTTTAAGTTTAGGCCGAATGTTTGCGAGTTTGAAGTTATCTGGGAAACATCCTGTTGTAAAAGAATCATTTACAATATTGGTCATAATTGGTACTAATTTATTTAACAATTTCTTTAGGATTGGGTCTAGGTCACAAGAAGTAGAGTTGGATTGTACAATTACCCGACGTACTTCCTGAGCAGTAACTGGTCTAAAGCTTTGAAACAACGAGCCATATGTTTTTTCATCCGTACAGAAATCATTGGCACCAGGGTCTGTTGATGCCAGTTGGCGTGTGATATTTTCTGTTTTTTCTTTGAAGTATTGAGCAAAGGATTCAGCAAGTGAATCACTTACGACATCAGAGTTAGGAAGAGCTGATGAGGCTGGGCGTGTTAACTGTTCAACCTTTTTGAACAGTTCACGTGGTGTGCAGTCCTTAAGCTGATCACGGTGATAGTCATTCTTTGCAGATTCAAGCTGATTGCTATAGTGATGAGCTGCTTTTCGGAAGTTCTGACGATCTACCTCTAACCCACGAGGAAATGCTTTTCGTTCCAGGACTCTAAGCTCGCGTTTGAGCTGGCGGAGATCATCACAGTACCAGGGAGTTTCAGGTCTACTCGTGATGGTGCGTGTAGCTTCTGGAGCATGCTCGTCCAAGAGACAAGAAAGGGTATCTTCAATCTGACAAACATATTCATTGATATTGTCTGGTGACAGTGAGTATAATGGAGACGAAATAATGTCTTCACGAAACGTATCAATATCAATGTCCTTTATTTTCCTTGTCCTGATCTGAATCTTCCTCGGCTTGGGTTTACGAATGTTCATGGAGCACAAAACAGCAACATGATCAGATGGAAGATAGTTCGTAGATGATAGGTTGTAGATGAACTTGTCACTCGCTCGCGTGATAACCAGATCCAAAGTATGTCCACTGGTATGAGTCGGCTGTAGGACATGCTGCTGAAGGTTGAGCGATAGATAGATAGATAGATAGATAGATAATTTTATTCGTCCAATTAAGGAAATTTGCTTTGTTGGCTTACAAAAGTACATAACATTCATATAAACAAAAACAATTACACAAGTTATGAACATGTAGTCATATGTGGTCATAAATATACAGAATTATACGTACTACAATCAGCATATTTTTTCAGCCTAAACTCATCAGAAAGGAAAGATTTTCAATTTAGGTTTAGATTGCTATACAAATTAGCTTTCTATATAGAGTCAACATAAAAAAAAATAAATATGAGGATAATACGTTGAACAAGTCAATAATGTCTAGTCTGGTGAGTTGCATGTAACGAGACGATAATTGTATAGCTTTGTTACTTGAGTTTATTGTATTCCCGGATTGACAGCGGGATAAATGAGTTTCCAAAACGATTTGTTCGAAATCCTACCGATCGAAACCGTTTTCCAGAACGCATGACAGTATAATAGGAATGGAGAGGGTGATTTGTATTTTCAAAGATAATTTCAGCCTGTTTCAAAATCAGAGAGGTACATGCCTCATTCAAATTAGTCTCTTCGCCTATCATTTCCTTCGCGTGCCTGGGGATTTTTTTCAATTGTTTAAAGTCCTCCTTTCTGCATGCTCCAAACCAAACTACACAACTAGACAGAATTACGCTTTCAATTACTGATTTGTAGAACAACAGGAGAATTGTCCTATCAACGTGAAAAGAGTACATCTTTTTCAGAAAGTATAACCGTTGCTGTGCTTTTGCATACACATTCTGACATTGGTCGATCCATGACAGTTTATTGTCAACAGTTGTTCCCAAGTACTTAAAACTATCAACTACTTCTATAGTCTTGCCCTTCATTGTTATCGGATTTACATTGTTTTGTTTCATAGAACGGAAATCGGTTATCATCTCTTTCGTTTGAGATGACATTCCGAAAATTAACAGCAGCTGAGTTTGTGGCACAGTCAAGGTGATAATTAAAGTCACCGATGATTATTAACTGATGCGATGGAGATACCAGCTGCTCCATAAACGTAGCGAATTCCACAAGGAATGTCTGATCTGTAGACTGTCCTGAAGCAGTTCGCTGTGGTCTGTACAAGACCACAAGACGTAGTGGAACTTGTCGATGAGATGTGACAAGAACATCAATATGTTCAAACAATGTGAAGACTGTGGCTGTTTCAAATCTCTTGACCTGAAAGGACTGCTTAAGGAAGATAGCAACGCCACCTCCCGCACGACCAACTCTTGGATTGTGATGTGATTCATAGCTCCGAAGGGTGGATGATATCTGAGCTAAGGGGACGTTGTCACGTTCATCTCCTGTGAACCATGTCTCTGTTACAGCTGCGATGTCTACTCGATCATTGATCACAAAATCGCACAACATGTGCGTCTTATTATTCAATGATCTAGCGTTCCAAAGGGCAAATCTTACAGGATCCTCAATGTCTTCGGCAGTTTCCTGATGAGGCCGAGACTTCCGACGGCGCCTACACCTTCCACCTTTGCGGCATCGTCTAGTACGACCTCTACAAATACCTATTTGTTTTAACGTAGACCATACTGATAAAGATACTCTGAATTGCTTAGAATTTAAGTTGTAAAGTGTGTGAGTGCCATATGTAATTCTACCATTGGACACAGATCCATCTACATCAATACTGCTACTTGCATTTACATTCTCACTCATACATGTAGTAGAAGAAGGTCCTGGATTGGGATGGATATCCCCACATTCAAGTGAAATAAGTGAAAGGATGAAGTACATGAAGATGTTTGATAGTACAATATCCTTTTGCCAACATATTTCAATGAATATCAAAATGATGGAGGGCTAGATTGAACAGGAATAAGTCCATGTTCAGTTGAGTCGGCACAAGATACAGTGTTACACAATGGCAGTGATAGCAACAATACAAAATAGAAGTGTAGGCCATGAATAGGGGCCATTGTAACATAGGAGTACACTAAGTGGATTCCTTTGAATCAATGAATGGTCTTACAATGAACTTACAAAGGCTACCTGATTGAGCAAGCACAATGCAAATAATCAAGTGTACATAGCCTTACACTACATGCAAATGGCTACAGTAGTCAAATGGCTAACTGATACAGTACTCACCAAAAGTAAAGTAACACAATTTTCCAAAGAACTAAGTAACACCATCATACCAAACTTGTCCAGGCAGATCACAAATACCTAATAAACAATCTGACATAGAAATATAAGCATGAAATGAACCCAGTGCAAATAAATAGAAAGAAACATGTGGAGCAGCTATTACGCGCCCCACAGGCTTCTATCTGCCCCACATATAGTCAATTTTATGCATTCTGAAATCAAAACAGTTTCACTTATATGCCTCTGAAACAGTTAGTATAATGCAGGTTTGCATTGATGTCTAGGTCCACAAAATAACGCAAAGGATAATATAAGAAATTTTTTCTGGATGATATTTTTCATCTAAAACTTTTGTTATTTTTACAGAATCGATTTGCGACCGGTTTTATCATGTTGGAGTTCATTTTCGTGTTGCTTACTCTAATTCAGAGTCAGGGAGCAGGTACAGTATTGCAAAGAAATGTGTGGCTATATTTGTGACTCTCAAGAAACTATTATTTTCTGAAATATTGATCCCAAAGAGATGTTGTATAAAAATTCAGCACAATAGGAGGTATTAATCCGATTATGACTTTATGAGAATGATTTTTCGTCTTGCTTTGATTTTATACGGGATAAAGCAAGATACTGCGTATATAAGCATACGCGGTGTCTCAAAGAGTGCAAGGAGATTTTAATTGGCAATATCATCAAAAGTACTTTATTATCTCAAATAATATTTTGTAGGTAACGAAGCTGTAGCACAACTTAAATTTCATGTGAATTTCACAAGGATCTAAGCTAATACCACAAAGTTATGATAATTTTGTGTGTTTTTTTTGGGGGGGGGGGGCGGGGGACGTAGCATTATTTTTTTGAAATGTTACAAGGAGAGTGCGTTAAATGGCACACATACTTGTCGCCTGAACATTTTGGGGCGAGCTCTCAAATTACCTTCAATTAAGATTAGAGTAATTTACACAAACGCTAAGGTGATTTAGTGTTTTAATATATCTTTAATACAGGCATATAGCGACCGTATTAAATGAAATAAAAATATGGGGAGAAACATAAAGGACACGTTAAGCAATGTTCATAGATCACCTGAGAATAGATATCATAAAATCAGTGTTTGTGTTTGTTGCTTAACTTGCAATACACGTTTGAAGAGTTGGGTAAGTAATGCAGTTATTGTTTCCATTAAAAAAATACCTGGTTGTTTCCTACAGTACACTGTTCATGCCATGATGATTGAAATGTCAATGAGTTGAAGAAGTGAGTAAATCAACAATTACATCAAAATATTCTTGGAATATTCCTTGTGCTTAAAAGATATTTTGTATGCATATTCATGCAATTGTAAATAATACCAACACTCATAACGCGCAAACAAATAAAAAAAAACTGTCTGATATCTGAAATGTCTCGCATTATATCTGGGTGATTTTACCAAGATATTATGAGTGAGAATGGCTTCAATGGATAGATTTGTCATGAACTACAGAAGCGATAGTTATGCGATTATAGTACACCGATGCTATTCAACGCGCTCTCCTTGTAACATATCAAATTTTCTATGTCTTGCAATACAATAACTTTGAATTTTTAGCACAAATCCTTGTGAAAAGAATTTTAAAAGACACTACAGCAACATTACCTACGAAACTTCATTGAGGATGGTTAAGTGCTTTTTTTAAAGATTATACCAGTGAAAATCTCGTTACACTTTTCTTTCCTTTTGGAGACATCCCGTACGTTTATCTAGCTACGTTGTCACAAAACTTTGTTGAATCCATGGTATAAGGATAATTCTGATGTTGTAAAAGATGTAACTGTTCAATGTTCCTGTCAATTAAGTCTTCGATATGGCATTTTTTTTCTTGATTTCTGTTTCCTTTGTAATAGATAAGTTTGTGTGGCTGATGCCTTCTTCACATTTGTAAACTGAGAAGTCGTATTGTCTAACGTTAATTCGCCATCTTTTTTTGAAACCTTAAAGCATTTGCCACTGAGCAGCCCTGCCCCAGCCTCCCGATTTGGTCATGTCCGTCAAAGACGTTGGAAAATGGTGATGTAGTACAACTCATCTTGAAGAATGTCCCAGCTTCAGACATACCAAGTGTATTTAATCTTCCTCCTGCGATATCAAGAGGGCACTACTGTGCAACACCGGGTGAGATTTTCTAACGAAGCAAGTAATAATTGCAATTCTAGTACAATTCTAGTACAATTGCACTTCTTGATGAAAGCAAGAAGTTTATCTTATTGGGACGACTATACCCGGACTATTTAGCCCTTCACAAGTACTACCATCCCGGACAATTCAACATCAAATTCAGAATCAATTTTTCGACGGCCATAACATTGGATGTAGCGGGAGACCTTGAGCGATGTGTGTTGTATATAAAGTAAAACATGTAAAACAGAGAATACAAAAAAGAGTGTGTAAAATAATTCTTGGTACAACTTATATAGATTGTGAAAATGCATTTACAAAATGTGAATTAGAACGATTAGAAACTAGGCGAGAAAAACTATGTATTGAGTTGCTAAATCTCTATTAAATAACACACAATGTAAAGGCTGGTTATCAAACAAGAAAAATATTTCCATTTCTTTAAGACAGGTATCAAATTTTGCATAGTTCAAATGCGAAACGGTTCGATTCAGAAAGAGTACAATACTATTAATCCAACTTTATGTATATTGTCATTTTTCTGCAATGTAAACATGCTAATTTCAGCCCTTGGGCTGCCAACCATGTATTGAATTTTTATCTGAAATAAACCATTACTTGAACTTGAACACTCGCAACGGGCACCGAGTGCCTGCGAGTTAAAGGCAGATTATGATACTGACGTTATTAAAGCAGGATTAATTTGAAAACACACTAAGATAATTTATGATTAAAACACCGTCTTTACCAACTAACCAGTACCCGAAACAGGGAAGGGAGGGGTGCAGGCTGAAAGAAAGGCATTTTTTGAGGGAAAGAGAATTTTTTTTGTTTGGGGGGGGGGGGCGAAGCTTAGTGAGTGCGTTGGTGAGCAACAACGGCTTTGGTTTTATTTCATTTCCGCTTTAATATGAACACTTAAATGACACGTTGGTCAACTTCACGCTCAGTGTTGGTTTTAGTGTTTATTTTGCAGCGAAATCATGATCTTTCACCGAACATGAAATGGAACAAAAAAAATCAGTCGATATTAGATGTTGACTTCTGGTTATTTGAAATAGTTCCGGTAGGCTTCCAGAAAGCGTAAATGCACTACGCTTCTGGCCAGGGACATAATTGAGAATTGATCGTCGGCTGTCGTGTCTTGGTGTACGTCATCTGAAATAAAGATGCGCTTTCCTCTGATCTCGAAATTTTTCTTTTCTGTCGATGTTTTCAGCACAAGCTCGCGATCGCGGTAGCGAAGAAACTTATGGTCAACTGATAGTGCGTGTCTTTGCGCGTGCGTGTCCGCAGCTGCGATCGGCTGTGGGCCAACTCCTGCAATTCGTACGTCCTTCGTTTGCCATGGTCACAACCAGTCGTGTACCTCTCTGCACCTCCTCTTGGGCGTCTTATACCCTTCTCATTAACATACTACCTCTTACCTTACTCTTGAGGCGAACGTAAAACCCCGTACAGGTAGGTGCGACTTGTCGCGGCTCCATATGGAGCCATGGGCTTTGTGAGACCTCCGCAAAGAGCCCGCGCAATTGTCGCAAGAGGCACGTGCAGGAAGTACGATGGCTGCGCGTATCACGTGCGTTCATAGGAAAATGTAGCCACACGCAGAGATTGTTGGACATGTCCAACAGCCTAATTGCGTGTCCTGCATGCTCTTACATGCGTGAAAAAAAATGCGCAGACCGTAAGCGTAAGCTGCGTTCCGAGGGCGCCGGAAATTTTCCCTTTTGAAAAAAATGGCCACCTAACGCTTTTTCCAGAATTTTGAGACCTGGAAACTTAAATACGATTACTTAATTTTATAAACAAATATACAGAAAAAATGACCTGTGGCAGCCGTTTTGAAAAACGGGCACAACGGGCCACAGGTTCCAAATTACAGATGGCTGGATATCCATGTTTGCTTACAACATATTCATCTACCTCTGTGCCATATTTGGGGCTTTTATCATAAAATGCACAAATGGCCTGGAATTTGTTGCTAAGCCGCCCCACTAGTACTGTCGAATGCAAAATAATTATACAGACATTGATACGCCTCTCGGTTTTTTTTTATTATGGATCCTTCGCAATTGATGTTGATACACAATTATCAATGATTATATTAATTTCTATGACAAATACTTGAGACTATGTTCTAAATGGAGGGATATAGTAAAACTGATATTTAATTACACTCAACTGACTTGCCATTTTTAACATACAGGTACTGTAAATATAATTGCTAATCTCTCCATTTATTGAAAATCAGTAGAGCTGCATCATCAAGCTGCAATCATCATAATTAGAGGCTTAATGACAGAAATACTATTTATGAATTGACAAAAACAGCAGGATAACACGGGAATGACACTGCCGGTCGGCATCAACTAGTGCGGATAGCGTTCATAATACGAGTCAACCCACTTCCGGTCAGGGCTTAGTCGGGACTTAACCCTGCTCGAGAAGTGGTTCGAGCAAGGAGTTACCACAGAACTGTGATAACTCCTTGGTTCGAGAAGTTGGCTTTTAGTCCTGCCCAAAAGCGGGATTACTGAAGTTGATAGCTTTCCTATTAGCTTTGGCATCACGGCTTAGTCACGGCTAAGTCCAGACTAATACCACTTCTACCATGGGCGTCAATCCGAGTAGAGAATCTATTGTTCATGGGGGGGGGGGGGACGGCTATTGTGTCGTCCCCCCCCCCCCCCCCATGATGAAGAGAGTGACGTCACGATTTTCGCCCATGACTTCTACCCCTAATATGTAGGGTAAAAGGGAAATATCGCTCGTAGTAATTGTGGCCCCCCTATACATAAACAGTGTAAGGTGAATGGGTTCCGACTTTCTATAACACAGTGGATGCATGGAATATGTGTCTTGATATGATCGTTTATTTCAAAATCTGGCTGAACCAGTTACTGTTTCAATAATTGTTGGTTGTTGCTAATTGTATCAGGAATAATTGACATAGGTGATTATGGATTACCACAATGAATTATCCCTCAATTTATAGTATCGTACATTCATAACAAACAGAGACTACAGTTGCCCCGCCGAATGCCAATATGACCTGGCTGACGTTATTATAATGAACATAGTTATGAAAAAAATTGCTTTAGAATTGAAAGCTGAATAGTTCCTCTACAAAGGTATGTAAGATATTCAACATTATCACTTATTAATTTGATGCAGAAATCGAAAAATGAAAAACGGGCCATAATTAACCCAGTATACCGTAAACAATAGTCATTAATCAGTAGCCAGGTACACTTCCAGAACATAATGTTTGCATTATTGTTACAAGATGAAACTACGTTCAGGGAGATCATTGGCAATTCATACACGCTGGTTCACTGATTGCATTAAAGGAGAATTAACCTCAAACAATAAAGATGATTAGTAAGCGAAGAAGCTTGACTGGGGAGGAATTTTTTTAATTTGTAAACAAATCTTTCGGCATATTACTCCCAGTGTTAAAGATCGTATGCTCGATCTGTAATGAAAAACACAAGTCTGACTTGTGTTTTTCATTACAGATCGAGCATACGATCTTTAACACTGGGAGTAATATGCCGAAAGATTTGTTTACAAATTAAAAATTCCTCCCCAGTCAAGCTTCTTCGCTTACTAACCATTGTTCCACGGCGGACCGTTTGAATATTAATGAGTCAGAAAGAAGAGGATCTTGGGTATTTGATTCTAGTTCGTCGTGACTTGGCCGTGAACCAGAATAGCCTGGTGGTTAAGTCGCTGCCCGGCAAGCAGTAGATGACAGGTTCGAATCCCGCTGGTTCCAATTTTTTCTGACTTGTGTTTTTCATTACAGATCGAGCATACGATCTTTAACACTGGGAGTAATATGCCGAAAGATTTGTTTACAAATTAAAAATTCCTCCCCAGTCAAGCTTCTTCGCTTACTAACCATTGTTCCACGGCGGACCGTTTGAATATTAATGAGTCAGAAAGAAGAGGATCTTGGGTATTTGATTCTAGTTCGTCGTGACTTGGCCGTGAACCAGAATAGCCTGGTGGTTAAGTCGCTGCCCGGCAAGCAGTAGATGACAGGTTCGAATCCCGCTGGTTCCAATTTTTTCTGACTTGTGTTTTTCATTACAGATCGAGCATACGATCTTTAACACTGGGAGTAATATGCCGAAAGATTTGTTTACAAATTAAAAAATTCCTCCCCAGTCAAGCTTCTTCGCTTACTAACCATTGTTCCACGGCGGACCGTTTGAATATTAATGAGTCAGAAAGAAGAGGATCTTGGGTATTTGATTCTAGTTCGTCGTGACTTGGCCGTGAACCAGAATAGCCTGGTGGTTAAGTCGCTGCCCGGCAAGCAGTAGATGACAGGTTCGAATCCCGCTGGTTCCAATTTTTCTGACTTGTGTTTTTCATTACAGATCGAGCATACGATCTTTAACACTGGGAGTAATATGCCGAAAGATTTGTTTACAAATTAAAAAATTCCTCCCCAGTCAAGCTTCTTCGCTTACTAACCATTGTTCCACGGCGGACCGTTTGAATATTAATGAGTCAGAAAGAAGAGGATCTTGGGTATTTGATTCTAGTTCGTCGTGACTTGGCCGTGAACCAGAATAGCCTGGTGGTTAAGTCGCTGCCCGGCAAGCAGTAGATGACAGGTTCGAATCCCGCTGGTTCCAATTTTTTCTGACTTGTGTTTTTCATTACAGATCGAGCATACGATCTTTAACACTGGGAGTAATATGCCGAAAGATTTGTTTACAAATTAAAAATAAAGATGATAGTGTTCAAAGGTGTTATTTATTCCTACTTGTTAGACTATATGGCTTCGCGTCAAAATATACGAGATCGATATGAATCAAGAGCAAAATTTATCATCTGCTAGTAATATGTATCGTCTGCTAGCAATACATGGGGGCTGCCATTTTTTTTATGTGTACAAGAAGATTTTCTTAATCCAAATGCCCAATTGCCTTTTTCAAAATTAAAAACCCATTTGAGATTAAAAATATAGAATAGATATGTCAATTTATTTTTAAAATGAAGATTTCCTTATATATTTCTGTTGAAAATCGATATTCGCTTAATAGAAATCTATTTTCTCGATACTGGACGTATGGGACGGAGCAAATTAATTCAAATTTTACGGATGCTTCTTCCCTGAGCATCTATAGCGGCAAACTATGCATTCACCTGCTCTCGGATAATGGGACTTGAAAAGTCAGAATGCATGCTGCATATATTATGTTCTGCTCTGTTTGGCAAACCCAAGAAAATAGATTTTTGTTAAGCAAAATCAGACAATTTAAAAGTATCATTATAAAGATTTAAATTTTATAATACATGTAAACACCCACTTTATATTTTTTGTCACATATGGGATTTGTAGGTAATGAAGAAAATCAATTTAGGTCTTGGATTCAAAATATCTTCCTGACTGGAACATTTCTCAATGGTTCATGTACAACTCCAAATCAGCAAGAAAATGGCAGTAATGGAAATGAGTAGGAGACGATACCGGGTGTTGGAATATCTTTATTTATACCCTTTTCTGATATCTTATTAGAAAATGATTTAGGCCAATAAGTAGGAATATATTACACCTTCCAATATAAGTAAATGTGTAATCAGGGGTTAATGCTCCTTTAATTTTGAATACATGCGAGGATAATAATAATAATAATAATAATAATACATTTATAAAGCGCAGTAACTATCCAACAATTTGTATATATTCTACTGCGCTGCATGAGTTCCTGATATGCTTGTTATTAATTGAATAGATACGCTTTCAGTTTTGATTTAAACATATTCACAGATGGGGATACGAGGATAATGGTCTGCTGTAGGTGCTCGGTACTTGGATTTAAGGGTGTTTTTGACAGGACATGCATTGTCTACTTAAACTGCTAAATAAATAAAATGGTAATTCTGACATGAAAAGAATATCGGTTGAGGAGCGGCTTTAGGATTTTGTAGGAGGGTCCAAAAAACAAACAAACAAACAAACAAAACAGAAAGGGTTTTTGTTTGGGGGGGGGGGGGGGAGAGAGAAAACCGTCATTAGACTGGTCGGGTCTTGACTTAAACCCCAAAGTTTCTGACTATCAAAAAAGGGGGTTCTAGAGTACGGTAATATAGTGGTTCGTTGTTAAATTAGATACAAGTACTTACAATTTCATTCAATATGTCCCTTGCATAAGGCGCACTTATTGCTTAAAAGAGATGTATTTTATTCCAATTTAGAATCAAAACTGCCATAACATTTTTTTTCTGTCAGGACTTGCGCCATTTATGTAGGGCTCTGGTCAAGAGGCCCCGTTTTGAAGACTTTGAGAGAGACTACAACTTTAAGACTTGTATTTTCTTAAAGTCTTGACGGAATAAACCGTATTTTCACTTCAATTTGGCGCTCAAATACTGCCGTCTCTCGTTGGTGGCTCAAGTCCTGACAAAAAAGAAAGCGCTGGCGGGAGACCCAGAGAGATGTGTGTTTTAAGTAAAACATGTCCCCCTAGAATGGATTAATGCATGAGTTAGAAACACGTAACAGGCTCCGGGGCAGCCTGCCAGATAAGGCGAATTGTCCTGACGTTATTAAAGGGGAAGCAAAAAAACGACAACAGACAAACCGATCACTATGAAGAAAATTGGACAACTAATAAGAACATTTATGAATTTTAATGACATGAACAACTAAAGAAAACTGTTTTGGTACTCTCTAAATGTAATAGAGTGAAAAAGCACTCAAAAGAGAGTGAAATTCCACTCTCACAAGGAGTTAAATGAAGGGCAACCCTTTTTCGAGTTAAAAAGAGTTCTCAACATTTCACTCAGGAAATAAGAGTGAAACACCAGTCCTTTAAAGAGTGAAAAAATGTATCGCTCATGTGGACAGAACTCCTTTATGAGTGAAATCCTTAAACTCGGTTGACACGGCTATACTGTCAAGATGCCCCCGTGCCTGGCCAAGATTCCCGTCCTTCTCAGTCGCGGCTCTACACTGGGATTAACTGCAAAAAAAGCTTTCGCTACTTCCTGCTTAAAGGGAAAGTAACCTCAGCGTATGAATTAGCTTATTTTGAATGGTGTAGTATATGCCTCTTATTTGATACATGCAATTTCATGTAAAAACACAGGATATAGATATAAATCACTATTTTCCAGCCAAGTTATCGTCTGCTAGCAATAATAAGGGGGCTGCCATTACTTTATGTGTACACGAACATATTTTTCATCCCAAGTAAAATTTCCTTCATCGTTAACTTGTAATTGATTTTTAGAGGACAAATATATATTAGATAAAGTCACATATTCTGAAATGTAAGTTTAGTTTTATATATTTTTTAAAAGGTCTTAATTTGTTCATAAAAAATATACTTCATAAAAAATATACGTCAAGGACGGAGAATTGACGTCAAGGACGGAGACAATCGTAACAATACCAAAACAAAGCGAGGAATCTGCTTTACAGGATGGCTATTAGAACTCATGGGTCGTCAATTATCTAGGTTCATGGCCAATAACAATCGTAATACAATCAGAACAAAGCGACGTATCTGTTGTAAAGGTAGGCTATTATCAATGCATATGGTACCTAATGATCCGTGTCATGCACAAAATGGCAGCCTCCATGGAAAGACGTAGCAGACAATAGGTGCATCTAGAATATCACGTGGGGTTACTTGTCCTTTAATTTGCGTAAAATAAACAAGTTGTTTACGTAAAACCGCTACCGAAGAGTCTCAGCTAAATTGTGAAATCTCGCCCGATAAAAAACCAAATGAAATGAACTAAACGTCAAATTCCAGAATAAGAGATGCTCTAACCCATAATTAGTATCACTCGTAGTCAAATCATTTTTTAATTTGTGAAAATTTGGAGAAATGAGGAGCCATATTATTTTTATTTTAAGTCTGAAAATGTAGCATTATTTTTCACATTTGCTCTCATTGCGCAAGATCAAAACTTTCACATATGAAAAATCAAAGTATATTGAGGGGATCCTCGAAATATCTTTCCATAATCATCCGTCGAACGGTTATGTCGGGAAAAAATCGAAGGCAATGCATTCATGAACCCTCTACCGTTCTTCGCGTGTAGTCCCACGTATAGCAGTGCATGCAGGATGGTTTCAACTCGAGTGTACGCTAAACAGGGGGCGTGTCTTGTCAGTGATTGTTACCGACAAATTTGTTCTCAGCCAATCAGATTGCAAGGATTTCAGTATTTTTCACGTTAAGTCTTCGATTTTTGATGGCAGTTTTACACAAAACTACTGACTGCGCAAACTTGAAACTGCCCAGGGAGTGAGACTGGAGTTTAAAGTTTAGCAATATGTTATTTGTTTGCATATTCATTTCGTCCCAGACAACCGTCAGTAATAAGCCAGTTCGGGGTTAGCGCATGGTACAAATGACCCCAAATATCCACAGATATTTTAGACATGGAGGTTCCCTTTATGTGCACTTCAGAAAAATAACTCTGGGAGTGATAGAGTTGCCTCATGAATAGCTTTTGTTTCCACCTTTAAAAAGAATACTTCCACCTGGATATCATGGAATGCACCATTAGTGCATAATTGAATAATGATTACATGACATTCATGAGCACATATCGAATATTAGTGTCAGTGGGTTTTAGAATTTGGTACAGATGACCTTTATCTGCATCTCCGAAGTGGCTTATTACTGTACACCACCAGGCCTACCAGTAATCACTCAACCGTCGATGGCAATTGATCAGCATAAATAGACCATAGGCTGCAGAGTACTTTCCTGATGAAACCTCGAAGCGGTCCATCGGGTCATGATGTGGCCGGAAACAGTGTGATGGCTTATCTGAAGCACGCAATCGTAGCATTTAAGAAGTACTACACTGTACAATAATGTAAAACATGGTTTAACTCCATATGGAACATGTAAAATCATCATTATTGTAACTTATTTTCATACAGAGAAAGGATTCTTTATTATCACATCTATAAAAATTGAAATATTTGAAATTTCATATAATAAAATACATAAGGAAAAGTGAGTGTGTGACATCATCGGTTCACTCATTTGCATACCGCCCATGCTATGCATATCACTGTTTCATGAAATAATGCAAAATTTCAAAATGCCATAGCTTTTTTATTTTACATCCGATTTCAGTGACATTTTTACTGTTATGCTTGTTTAATTTAACTCTGTTTATTCAAATCAACTTGATATTGAGGTGGACTTGGCCTTTAAGGGTAATAAGCATAATCATATTGAAAAAAAGTAAACATCACATCAAAATTCACAATTTTCTCTTTTATATGACAGCTCATGCGTAGAAAATCAATAATGTATGCTAGAGAAGAAGTAAAATGAAAACATGCCTGATTTCTGCGCAAATATGTGGATAGTTAAGTATGAAGCCATTCAGCTTTTCTGACCTAGCAGCTAACAATAGACTTTATGCTTGGGTGAATTTTCACGAACATGGGGAATGAAAAGGAACATTAGAGATGGTTGGCGACTTGTGGTATAAAAAGCCGAAAATTACGGATACTTGGGTATTCTCCTGGATGACACGCCTTACTTCTGCCATATTCACTTCCAATATGGCAATTCTTCTTCCACCAGATCACCCCTTGTTGACATTGAGGCCCGCCCTTCCCTGCTGATATTTTATTTTTCTGCATAATGTAGACTTCGCAGGAACGTCGCGATCTGGAAATATATCATTGAAGGCGGAAACAACTTGCTGCATGCTCCCAGAGCAAGCCAGTTCTCTTTAATAGATGAACACCCTTTATTTTGTGGTCAGGTGCATGGTCACGCAACCTAAAAAAGCTTTTAAGAAAGATGGTTTGCTTAATTTCAGCCTTTTTATTATCCCCAACCATCTTTAATATTCATTGCCATACCCAATGTTTGTGTAAATTCACCCAAGCATTAAAGTCCATTGTCAGCTGCTAGGTCAGAAGACCTGAATGGCTTCTTACTCAATTATCAACTCAATTGGGCAGAAGTCAATAATGTTTTTATTTTACTTGTTCCCTGAAATACAACAATTATTTTTTTTTAAAGAATGAGGTGTCATGTAAAAGAGCAAATTATGAATTTTTATCTTTTGTTTTCCTTTTGCAAATGAATTGCGTTTAATACACTTAAAACTCGTTCAAGGTAGCAATTTGTTCGTGCAAATGAAATCTTGTGACCACTTTCCATTGTTTTAATGCAATCATGGGTGAATTATGAAATAATTAGTTGTGCATCAAATATATATATAAGTATAACTCATCAAGTAAATTATTCCTTATGATAGAAGATTTCTGCCATGAAATCCGGTTTCCTTTCTGGGACACACTGTATATCCATATAACTATATATACCTATCTATACAGCGCCATGAGCGTCGAAAGGCGGACCTGCGCGCTATACAAGTAGCCACTATTATTATTATTATTATTATAACAAATCAATGACGTAACAGTTAGTAAACTTACACTTTCATTAAAACAACATAATCCCTACTGAATTATCAAATTAATGTAACCACTGATTCTCGGCAAGACAACTTTATCAAGAAATAATCTTTCAAAATGAGTCATTACAAAACCCCTATTAAAACCCCTAATTAAATATATGAATCACAATTTCTTAAATCATTTCATAATTTTCATAATTTCATAAAATCATAATATTAATGCTCACTTTCCTGCCTGATGCCCAACTAGTACCGATACGTTGTAATCTCCATTGGTTTGCACGTTGTAACCGATGTGCTGTCACTTATAAAATATTTAGCCCGGTTCGCTAGAGTATCAACCACTCCTTTTCAAGAGTGGTGCCTGCAGTTTTGTTCACAACAAAGAAATGATACTGGCAATGAATTTTAAGTGGCTTGTCATTGGTTGCCTTGCGTCAATCGTTGCTTACGATAGAAAATACTTCAGTCTGCGCACGATATTGAGTGGAACACAGGCTCGCTCTGTCAGGGAGACTGCTGATGATGGAATATCGGCATGCACACTCAAAGAGGGAGTGCTTTACCACTCAATTTGGAGTGAAAGTTCCTTCAATCTTGTTGTCAAGTGGCAAATTCATTCCTTTACATTTAGAGAGTAAAGTACAGTCAAACAACATCCATCTGACAAAGTTAGGTGCATATGTCAGATGGGTTGAAATCTAGCCAACTTTTGGGGCCCTTTAGGGGGGCCCTGGGGGCCAAACCCGACGGCTACGTTTAGGATTATAAGCTTTCTGCGAATGAAATGGAAGGTCCAAGTTATTTTAAGGGGTCAAATCTGATATGTAAAATAGGGTGACTATTTCTGCATAGCCTCCTGGCCTATTATATTAATCAGTTTCAAATAATTATCAATTCTAATGCCTATTGTTTAATGGATTTTCAGCCTGTTTATCGAGTCCCTGTGAACATGGTGGTACGTGCGAAGAAACGGAGAAGGGGTTTAACTGCACGTGCTTGGAAGGCTACAATGGAGAGAGGTGTGAGTATGGTAAGTGGAAGAAGCTTTTAGGGATATGGTTGATGTCATGTATGTAGAATATGCAGAAAATAAAAAGCACAATAGAATCGTAAATCCTTGTTTATTTGATGATTGTTTATATTAACATATTAGCGTTCGTTGACCGGTGTGACATGTAGGTCTAAATTACTTATACATTTACAAGGTTATTTAAGATAGCGATCTAACTGTAGTAGCCAGATGAGAATGATGTAAACACGTGACACGCGCAGCCATCGTACTTCCTGCGCGGGCTTCTTAAGAGCATCTCACGGGTTTCGTGCACATCGGTTGCAAGGTACCTGTACGGGCGCTGTACGTTCGCCTCAAAAGAGTTCTTGCAGGTAAAAGGTTGGTCACAACCGGAAACAGTGTTTCCATTATTCTACGATGAAGCTAAGCGGGCAAACGATTTTTTAATTTTTTTGTTAATGATGAAGCCTTGTGCAAAAACGATTTCACGCTCCCCCCCCCCCCCCCCCTTTGATAGAGGGGGAAATCTGCGCCTTTTGGCGTCACTGGTAGACAGGGTGTCTACAATCACTACTCTAAATGTATCATAAAGGGAGCGAAGCACTAGAAAGCTGATCGGAATACCGTAAAATTTATTGTAGTTGGGGGAGTAGTCACCCCCCCCCCCCCCCCCGCAGACTCCAATAGATGAAATCAAGCATCTGGCGCATTTCTCATTGCACCTATGATAGACAGGGATTAAAAAATATTCTTGGGAGTCTGGCGACAGAGTGAGAGATATTTAAACACGTTATGCTAAAGGTTTGCATTTTAGAGCATTGATAAGCATATTAGTACCTCGTTGTAATGCAAAATTATTATATTATTACATTTTCTTTCTTTCCTCCGTTCTTTCTTTCTCTCTCTCTCTCTCTCTCTTTCTCTTGCTGACATTTTCCGTTTTTTTTTTCCTTATTCGCCATTCCATAGAATAAAAGTACCTCCCTTTCTCCCGTAGCTAAGTCATTGAAATTATATATCACGACAGATTTTAGCTCAGTAGACAATGATAGGATCAGATGTATCAGAGATAATAAATGATTTTGTAAGTCAATATCTAATAACGCGATAAGCATCGCAAACTTCATGTACCGTAATGCAATAGCTTTAAAAGGGGAGATTGAATTAACTTACAAGTAAGGATTTGCTGACATAAATTTTGAAATGTGTATTTTGGCATAATCTATTTCAGATAATTTCATCCATTCTTTGAGAATGGTCGGTGGAAGTGACGGTGAAGGAAGAATCGCTTTTACATCTCGGTCTCGTCCCACGACGTACATGTTAATCCACCAAGTAAATTGGTCCAGTCATTCATCGCGGTTAGTCTGCCTATATCTAGAATTTGAAGGTAATTTTTTTTTATTCACTCCTTTTACGTGCTGCTTTTTAAAGCTTATAATCTAGTTTAATTGGTACAGGTCATTGTTGCAGTGCAGTAGAAGAAGGAATTTTCAAAGATATTTTTGTTTGTTCTTGAACATTACTGTGATTAATGTAGTCATGTCGATGAGTAGAGCAATATTTTTCAAATAATAACTCTCAGAAATAGTGTTAATGCTCTTGGTCGACTTAAGTTTATAAGAAGATGGATTGTCATAATACATGTAGTCGTCTTCTTATATATGATTAATATAATCGGGTTGATCAGTAAAGCAATAATTTTCAAATAATAAAACTCACAAATAGTGTTAATGCTCTTTGTCGACTTAAGCTTTTAAACAGCAGAGTACAAGATATTTAATAATAGTGATATTTGGTCACTAATTATGTATATATAGTTTATAATTTGATGGTGTTTTTTCTTTCTAACAATCTGTTAAAAGACGTGTATGCGACAGTGGGTGGAGATCTCTTCAAGATGTCGTCACTAGATACTCCGTCAGATGTTGTGACTGTGAGCTGTCCTACCGATGTCACTAACATTACCGACTGCTGGTACGATGATACTACGGTGAACGGTAGGAGAGAGGAGAGCATAGCGCTTATCTGCTGTACATGTGAGTGTTTCATAACGTATTTTGGCACAGGCAGTTACATTATAGGGGTCTTGATAGTATTTTGTAGGTACTCTGGAAGCCTATAAGTGGGACAGGGGGTCTACAAAAACGGAAAAGTTAACATTTCTTCCAAGCACACAAAGTAATGTTAGCACTTTCACTATCAATTCTCATTTAGTCCTAATTATATCAATTACTTGGTCCAACTGAGATGCATTCTTTGATTTTTAGACCCAATAATTGCATTTCTATTTTTTCTTATTTGACAGTGAACATGTGCAACACACCTCGGGGTAGTCCTGTCGGTCTTGAAAGCGGGAAGCTTCCCAACAAATCTATTGAAGTCTCAAGTATCTCTGAGACTTATGGTTTTAGTCAACTTGAGGCTCGCTTGAACAGCCCGTCTGCATGGGCCCCTGTTGAGACCGACGAAGATCCCTGGCTCCAGATCCAATTTGAGTCTACCTTTGTCATCACCGCCATCATAACACAAGGCAGGAAAAATGCTGCTCAGTGGGTTACGTCCTATACGGTTTCATCTAGCCTGGGCAGCGCATCGTGGACTTACTACCAAGATAATTACAGGGGTGCAATCAAGGTACAATGTCACGTATACTACCTATCGTGATAGTCAAGGGGAGGGGGCATAACATCAGATATAATGACGATCCATGTACCCTGGCAGTACGTTTTCTTGGGTGGGGGCAGGGCTTCCTTTATTCTATCTCTTCTTAATTTTTGGAATTCTGATTACGTATTTTGACAAACTATAAATAATTCATTAGCTACGAGATTATCAAGAAACCAGTGTTGGTGTAAAAAGAGAGATTCAATTTATATTTGGATAAAGTGACATTATACAGGCCCGTAGCCAGAGGGGGTCGGAGGGGTCGGACGACCCCACCTTCTTGGGCTGTCACTGTGGTCTATCTACTAGTGGTCTAGCTGTTACAAGTGAATGTAACACACACTTCAAATATGTGTGTTCAAAATCATCATTCACAACCCCTAAATTTCCCCTGGGGAGTCCTTAAATTGCAGCAGAAAGCATCAAGATTTTAAAATTTTCCGGGGGAGCATGCCCCGGACCCCCTAGCAAGGACCTGCCGTAGGCAGGTCCTTATTGATTATGACAAAAAGGTCCACTTTTGCCAAAAACGACCCACCCCTTTAGAAACCCTGGCTACGGGCCTGTTATACATTGGCGAAACGTCAAGGTTGGATTATCTTTCAGTCACTCAACATTGTGGTCAGCTGTGAGAAGCGATGATAATGCACTTTGTCTTAAAGTCAAATTTGGGATAGAGGGTTAAGTCCTGGAGTAGTGTGATTATTTAAATATCAGCTTTATGAATAACGTCGTAACGTGAAATAATCCATAAATGTGCAAAAAGGTTTGTCTGATGTCTCGAGTTGGGAAATTGGGAAATAGTAAACATGGTGAAGATAAGGAATATTATACTGGGTTAGTTAACGGATAAACGAAACAACAAATAACAAGTTTACTTCAGATTTAACTTTAATCCCAAGAACAAAGTTACCGTTTGGAATTTTTTAAAGGTCTTTACAGGAAACTATAACAACAAACGTTCTGTGGTACACACCCTCTATAAGCCGGTGGTATGCCGTTTCTTTCGTATCCATCCCAAGACGGCTCATTTGCTCGTGGCACTCAGGTTAGAGCTTATTGGATACGGACCACTCAATGACGTAATAGGTGGGTAAAGTTCCGGTGAAGCAATTACATCGTGAAAAAAAAAATTGGAAGCAATTAGGAAATATTACTGTCAGCGAAGTGAGGTGCCAGAATATCCACATACTTGGGTTCCCAGATAATTCTTATGTAACTTCTGTATACGAAAGTTTGAATAAAATATTTGCTCGCTCCCAAAAATTTAGAAATTAAAAAGTTTATATTCGGGCTAAAGGTGACCCCTTCGGTAATCGGTTGCAGACCCCCACCCCCCCCCCCCCCCTCCCCCTGTGATTTTCAAAATTCCGATATTCGGGCAACAACCACTCCATACACAGCAGTGAGGAGCCAGAATATCCACATATTTGGGCATCGAGGTTCCCAGGTAATTATGTCACTTCTGTACATTTTCATTACGAAAAGTTATACAAAATTGCTCGCTCTCTTCGCTTTCTCGAAATTGTTTTTGAAAAGTTGATATTCGGGCATAGGCCGTCAGCCCCCTCCTCGCGGAACTAGGCCTGTATGATCAAGATCTCTACATCTGTGATTTTCTTTTATTATCATTTGCGGGGGATTAGGGTGCAGCATATTTGGGAGTCACACTCCTGCCCCTCCCCCCCCCCCCCCCCCCCATGGAAATGTTCTAGCGTCGCCCCTGATGGGACTACACTCATGATACGCAGCTAGAAAAATACGAGTACTAGCTAGAGGATTGCATTTACCTGTCAGTACGAATATGATTTTTAAAAATATAATTTATTAGCAACTATGCCAATATGTACAAACAAAGTCATACATACTCTTCAACAGGAGGAAAGAGAAGAAATTTGACGAAGATTATGCAATAATAAATCAACAGAGGGGTTAACAAAATCTCTGCAGGCTGCAGGAATTATATCACATAGGAGGACAATGATACTAATTTAGATAAGAACATAAGCATTTTATTTGTGTGAAATGAAAACTACATTGCAACTGGTACAAACATGTACATTATATTATCACAGACGTGAATAAGAGATTCGTGTTTTTTTTTATCACACTCTTTCAGAATTTCCAAATCGCGGTGTCCCGACTCCCTGATATAATTCTGAAATCATAGCAAATTAGGATTTTAAGATTTGCCCCCTCTCTCTGCAGGCAACCATTCAACGAAAAAACGATGAAGGCTGTCACATAATTATGCCTTTTTTTGTATGTGTTTCTACCGTTTCTTGTATTGACACGCATCAATGGGCTTCCCCTAAACATATGGAATGCCGTATGGAAGGCCATTCCCGACACAATTCTACTGTCAATCGTCACAAGAAACATGCAAAATTTGAAATTGACTGTATTTTAAGAAATGGGCATAGAATCAAAATTACTTTACCAAATTCAATGATCCTGATTTCATTCACTTTGATAGAAGATGCTTTACCCAAATTGTAAAAAAAATACATACTTTTCAAAGGCAAAGTAATGAAAATCCGCCGTTCCGCTTTTGTGGGACACCCTGTATACAGGGTGTCCCAGCAAAAAGGAAACCGAATTTCATGGCAGAAATTTTAATGATAATGAATAATTTATTTGATACATCTATGAAAAACCACGCTTCTTTTCTTTCATTTGATGCGCAACTAATCATTCATAATTCACCCATGATTGAATTAAAATTGTGGACAGTAATGGTACCGAAATTTCATTTACACGAACAAATTGCCACCTTGAATGGGTTTTTAGCAAAACGTAATTATTTTGGAAAAAAAGGAAAACAGAAGATAAAATTCATAATTCTCTCTTTTATAATTATGACACCTCATGCTTAGAAATGAGTGGACAGTTGAGTAAGAAGCCATTCAGCTCTCCTGACCTAGCAGCTGACAATGGACTTAATGCTTGGGTGAACTTACACAACCATGTGGAATGACAAGGAACATTAAAGATGGCTGGGGGTAATGAAAAGGCTGAAAATTAAGCAAACCATTGTTTTTAGGTTGCGTGACAAAGCATCTGACCACAGAATAAAGGGTGTTCATCTAACGGAAGGGGTTCGCCCTGGGAGCATGCAGCAAGTTGCTGCCGCATTCAGTGAGAGATTTTCAGATCGCGACGTTCCTGCGAAGTCTATGTTATGGAGAAACACAAGAAAATATCAGCAGGGACGGACGAGCCTCAATGTCAACAAGGGTCGATCTTGTCGAAGATGAATTGCCATATCGGAAGAGAATGTGGCAGAAGTAATCTATGATTGAAAATCACCAAGTAATTTTCAGCCTTTTCATACACCAAGTCCCCAACATCTCTAATCAGAAAAGTTGAATGGCTTCTTACTCAAGTATTCACTCATTTTCGGTAGAAATCAAGTATGTTTTCATTTTACTTGTTCTCTAGCATACATTATTGATATTCTACGCATGAGCCGCCATATAAAAGAGAAAATTATGACTTTTTATGTGTTTTCCTTTTTTGTATATGATTACACTTACTTCCCTAAAAACTCACTCAAATTTGCAGTTTGTGCGTGCAAATGAAATTGTTTTACTTCAGTCATGTGTGAATTATGAATTGTGCATCACATGAAAAAAGAGGAGCAGAGCTTTTCATACATGTATATCTCATCAAGGAAACTATTCATTATGATAGAAAATTTATGCCATGAAATCGTGTTTACTTTTTTTGTGGACACACTGTATATATATATAAAACACATGCACATGTACCATACTTACGTGAAATAAGTGAAACATTCATTGGTTACTGTACCATCAAACATGATAATATGTTACAATGTCCATACATTAATATAGACAACATATCGCATTTCAATGTTAACATAGTACGCGGAAATAAGAGTGTAAAGAAAGATGATGATACAGAAGAGCTGCAGCCTAGGCAAAGCTTCATATGGTTGCAGCCCAGAAACATTGAAATGATAATATTCACAATAAAGTAGAAACAGGGGTAACATGCAGAAGAGAGAGAGAGGGGAAAAGAAAAAGAAGGGGTGAGTTGGGTAATTTCCAGATATTTCAGATGTAGATTCAGATTAAAAATATATTTCTTTCCTTGTCATAAATAAATACAAAATGAAATGTAAATTCACCAAAGAAAATGGTGGAAGAAGGCGAGGGTCCCAGGAAGCACATGCCCTTTGCAATACCTATTTACATGTATGATATTGTGCAACAACTATAACATACCAAAAGAAATGTAAAAGATTTTTAAAAAAGATCTGCAATATGTTCTACTGACTATATTGTACGAATTATGAAGTATATATTTTTTTATAGTACGAGCAAATGTATAGCGTGAAGAGCATGTATTGATAGAGTCATTAAGTTGATCTAGAGTTTGGGACCAGAAAAACGAATATTTTGTTGAAACGTAACAGTTCTATGCCTAGTAATATGGATGTCTCTCACAGATCTTGCTGGATAATTATGAAAATTACAATTAAATTTAAACAGATTACAAAACTGTTCGGGGATATATTTGTAGATGTACTTAATAACACATAAAAACGTACTTTTGGGAACTGACAATATCTTCAAATTTTAAGAGTCTCAAGTCATGAAATAAGGGGTTGGTGTGAGTTTCGGATGGTACATCGCAGACAGTTCTTATTATCTTATTTTGTAATGTAGTTAGCTTACTTATAGATTCATCTGTATTGCTCCACACAAGAGTGCAATACGATAAATACGGGAGAACTTAAGAGCAATACAAATACGAAGAACATTCTGAAATAAACAGAAAATAAAGTTTATCTACAATACCTATATTTTTTGGCAATTTTATGTTCTACTTCATGGATATGCGGTTTCCAAGACTATCGATACAAATGCCTACAAATTTTGGTCTTTTCAACTCTTGCATTTTGTATTTGTATTGTTCACGTTTAATGTTGTCTTTTTTGCTGATTATAATGAAATTGTATTTCTTGGAGTTGAAAGATAGCCGATTGGCTTGCAGCCAGTCGCATACATAGGGAGTTAATATTTTTGTCAGAGTACAGTACATTTGCATCATCTGCATATAAAACAAAAGAGAGTTCTGAAGCAGATTTGTCAGTATCATTTATGTAGATTAAGAACAAAAGAGGGCCTAGGAATGATCCCTGAGGAACTCTACATAAGATGCTATTAAATTCCGAGATTGAAGATTCATATTTTGCGCATTGTTGACGATTATTCAGATAATAAACCACTAATACCATAATAGTGATAGAGTTCAAATAGTAGAATTTTGAGATTTTTAGTATCGAATGGCTTCGAAAAATCAAAAGAAAATTCCTGTTGCATAATCATTTCTTTCAAAAGCATCTATTATGTTGTTAGCAAGGTCAATTGTAGCCATGAACGTAGAATACCCTTTGCGGAACCCACATTGATTTTCACAAAGAATGTTACGTTTATCTAACATCTCCCATTATTAAGACGGGTTTAGTTTCTCTATTCATGAGCCCAAGATGTTTTCAAACGCTTCTGTAAAAGCACACATGTTTATACTTGGAGGTTTATAAATTACACCAACAATAACATTCTTGCCAGCATCATTGTTAATTTCGACAAAGAGAGAGTCACATAATATTATTATTTAAGATAACATCGTTTCGCTGGGTGTAAGATAATACATCCATAAAATACAATGAAACACCACCGCCACGTTTGTGTAATCTGTTCTTACACCATGTACACAGCGATATGTATAAATATGTTGGCATACACACTCGATATCATTGATATCGTATGCAACACATGCAGGACTTAATGGTTCAAAGAAGTTCATTACGTTAAATACGTCAATCATATTTCATTCATTGAATTAGATTGAAATAACATACAAGTACAGCCACCAAAAAAAAATCATCAAAGTAGAGCTATCAGTATTTGCTTAGCATCATTGAGTACACAATATTTTGAAATGGTATATGGACTTCGAGTGTGAATGTCAAGATATAGTGAGTTCAAGGTATCTGGACCAGAGTACCTAATGGATTTCATAGCCACTGCTGTTTCAGGATTACTTAAGTGATATTTATTTGATTTCCTTGTAGGGTATGCATGGCTATCTTTATTAAAAGCGGAATAACGGTGGAAAGTAGGATGGCAGCAAACCATGATATAAACGGAACATGAACAATGCCTTTTGTACAAAAAACAAGTATATAAGTTAATTTCAGTGTTTTCACCATCGCAAATAGAGAGTCGGAATGTTCACAATAAGAAGCATTCCTACAAACACGAATTGCTTGCTTTTGCAAAAGAATCATTTTATCAGTATGTACCTGCTCTGGGGATGGATGAAGTTAGTTTCCTTCAAATTCAGAGATAGTTCGTTGCTTTTGAACCATGTTGACAGCTTCGGTAGATCATTGTTTAAAACTCTTTTAAGGAACTGAAAATCTGAGTCGGAGCAAAAAACGTTAGTATCATCTACAAAAAAAATGTATTGCAAAGATGTAGTTGAATTCGAAATATCATTAACATAAATAATAACAGACCAAGTATCGGTCTTTGTGGGACACCACATGTTATAGGTAATAATTTCGACTCTTCAGATTCGTAATATACATATCGTTTCCTGTCTGACAAATAATCACTGAACCACTGAAGAGCAACACCTCTAACCACATGGCAGTGAAGCTTGTGTAAAAGAATGGTGTGGTCTTGAGTGTCAAATAAATACTCATGTAACATGCTTTCGGGATGCTAAGGCATTTGAGACTTTATCATAACTGCGTTAGGTCTAAATCGGTTGAGTGGTATTTCTTGAAAACGTATTGATCTTGATTCCATATTTCATTTTCTGATAGAAAAACAGCAGAGCCTTCTGTATACAAACGTTTCTAATAGTTTAGACAGACTAGTGAAAATAGAAACAGGGAGATAGTTTGAGACTTTTTTCTAAATATCGAACGACCTCCGCAATTTTTAATGGTTCCAGGAAAACACATGTCATTAGCGAGAGATTAAAAGTATGCACAAGTGGGATTAGAATGCTTCATATCATTTAATGGAACAAAAGATACCCTTGGATATCCGTGGTTACTTACTTCTATTTTTGGTCGATTTTTTTGTTAGTATTTGTGATATGATTGTCGAGAAAAGAAGAAATTAAATCCCAGATAATTATGTTCATTTAAAACTGCAACATTTTCATTTGTGAATTTACGTATCATGGCCTGTTTCCTTTCCTTGTCAAGGTAATTATCACTTGATTATAAATAAGTAAATTGTATATAGGTAGGCAGTCCGATATTTCACTTTGTACACTGACATGTTTTTACTTTTATTCTTGTGTTGCATTTAGCGGCGATGAATCAGGAAGAAGCAAGCTGCTCACCTCCTATCCGAGGTGAAGGAATGGGAGTCGAAGATGGGCGTATACTAGACTCCAGTCTTACCTCCTCATCGAGATATGGACCTGCATATTCTGCATCAGCTGGAAGGCTGAACGGTGGAGTCGGCCCTAATGAAAAAGCAGCTTGGGTTGCTAAGGATGATGACATGGATAAATGGGTGAAGGTGAACCTACATTAGATTACAAGCCCAATAATAACGACGAAAATATATGGGTTTATGGACGCTTGGGCTAAAACCACTTGGTCTAATTTCCCGATGGGCTACCTTCATTCGGGCTAAACCCTTTTGGTCCACTCTTCATTTGGTCTAATTATCACTTGATCTACTACCAGTTCGTCTAATGTCAGTTTGTCTAACTCTCAGTCTAAAACTAGTTGGTCTACAGGTATTTCGTCCAAAATCCACTTGGTCTAGTATCCATTTGGTCTACATGGCATTTATATGGTCTAATGTGCGCTTGGTCTAACTTTCATTTAGTCCATTTTCCATTTAGTCTAATTGTCAGTTGGTCTAAATGCCAATTTGTCTAAACATCACTTTGTCTAATTATCACTAAGGCTAATTGCCTGTTGGGCTATTCCCTTTTCGTCTACGCACCTACCATAACACTATGCGTCATTTTGTTGGCCGTCCCTGTAAGAAAAAAATCAGCTAAATGTAAGTCAATAGGCCTACCAAGGTTTCAAAAAGTTTTGACAGCGATCGAAACATTATAGTAGAGCAGCCAAGAAGATTTTTTTTACTTTGGACGGCATTTTGGGGTAATGCTCGGCTTCCATGCTAAAACTCTTGCAAAAATACTGACGAATAACGTACGGGCGGATGCCACGCGCATTTTTGCCTAAAAATGCCATTTTTGGCTCAAAATTTGAAAAAATGTCAAAAATCACAATTTTTAATTTTTTGACCTAATATGTAATACCTGATTAAGACTTTTCAAGTGATATCAGATTTATTTTGAGTTTCAAGTTATAAACCTGATTAATATACAATTGAAAGTTGGATATTACACACACATATATGGCGTAATGAAACATAAAACTGTGATTTACTCAAAATAATAGGTTGTGAAAACTACCAATATTTCAAAGTTTTTTACCCAACGTAAATTTGTCATTTTAAACACTTTTTCTTGATTAAACATATCATGTATATTGTCATGTCACACACAGAAAACAAATTATCCGATAAGGTGATTTTATGTTATCCCAAATGGAACGATGTATTTTTACTGGATGCGCATTTTGACTGAAAAACACTATTTGAAGGTACATCTAGAGTGTATATGTACATAAGGCAATTATCTCATGTTTATCAGTATAGTTTATGGGCCATAAACTGAAATGTCTCCACCCCCTTAGAAATAATCTTAAATGATTTTTTTTTCTGTTAGATAGGACCATTAACTATCAGAATATGCTTCTTTGCCCTAAATTAAGAGGTGGGCGTGGCCACAAGGGCTATTACCATGGCAACGGATCAAGAACAGCAGAATTTAAGAAAATGTCATGTATTCGTGATTAAGAAAGGACAACATTTTAAAATGTATCAAAAGTTTCTCACTTGATAAAAACTCAATAAGAGTTATAAAAGGTGTCCATCATGTTTGAAAATGGCTGTTGCTATGGAAACAGTAAGAAAAAACCCATATATTGGCAAAAAAACCCCACGATGCTACCGAGTAAAGTAAATATTAATACATTTATATTGTACATGATAATCTTCTCTTTTACAGGAAACTCACTTATCAAAATTTGTTTGAGTAAAGGGATGATGGAGGAGAACACTAAATGTGTAGGCCGTTACCATGGTAACAAATAAATTTATTGCATTTCTAATGAAATGCAGAACTACATTTGTTTTCAACATGGAATACTGGTAAACATCTAATATTTTTTACTGCCTGTTTGATAATATTCAAAAGTTTAGTTTGGAATAGAGCTAAATTTGATAAATAAAAAAAAATATGTTGCCATGGAAACAGAATTAATGAAGATGACATCTTTCAACTAAAGAAGGAAATGTAACTAACCAATATAAAATATATAGCAATTAGATTAACAAACACCGTCAGCGATTAGAATCTGCTCGTTGGCTGTGAATGTGACCAATATCATAATAGCTGTTACCAAAATTGGGTAGCTAATACAAAAAGTGGTGTTGTCTTTCTACCAGAATTCCTGTTTACTTGATTCCAATCTAGATCCAGAAGATTTGTGTCCCATATATAATGGGTGATACCAAAATTTTCACAATGATATTGATGACAAGACCTGCTACTTGCTTCATTGGTAATTTTATTTATATACAGTACGTATCAGAAAAAAGTATACCCAACTTAAGTAGCTTCTAATTAAAAAGTTATAACCTCTATGAGCTTGAAATTTATTTCATAGTAAAGAACAACTTATATTCTGTGCAATGATACCTTATTCATAACTTAGCTGCCACGGATGACTCAGCAGCAGGCACTTCAAACAGTATTGTCAAACTCCTGTTGTACCAAGTTTGGGCTGAAGTAGCGAGTGTGGGTCAAACCAACTATGCATTAGTTACTTCAGTTGGAAAACAATTGCTGAGTTATTTTCAATTGATTTTCAAGGAATAAATTCCTACCATATACCCATTTACTACACCTGGGTGGAGAGTGGCGAATGTAGATGAATGTCTTGCCAAAGGACATTCGTGCCGTAGCGGGACTCGAACCGCGAACCATGAGATCCACCATGAGATCCACAGTCCGGTAACGTATCCACTAGACCACGACACATCTATTTGATAAATCTAATTCGAATAATTTTGTTTTTCCTTGCCAATTTCTAATTAAAGCACCACCTAAAATCTCCTGTTCCACATCAAATGAGTGTTAAATTCATATTTGCGAGCGAGCCCCTTTTTTAATGTTCGATTTTAATCATTATGATACTTAAGGGTAATACTTCTCATTGAAAGAAATTGGCAGCATAAACGGAATCTCCTTGGCAAGGGGCGGGGCGGGCACAATCCTATTTAAGGGAATGTTAATTTTGATTAGGCTAGCGAGCGTAGCGACCGATCAAACTTTGTTGACACTTGTCTTTTGATAATAATGTATAGCATAAACGGGATCCTCTTTCTACGAAAGGGGGGGGGCACAATCGTATTTAGGGAATGCACATTTTATTTTAACTTTTTTAAAAATAATAATTGGTAGCATAAACGGGATCTTCTTTCTCGGAAGCGGGGCGGGAAGAATCGTATTCAGTAAAGGGAAAGTTCATATTATATAAAAGGGAATGTTTATTTTGTTCTTATGTTTTGTTGTTTTCAACGGAAGTTTTAAGTTCTGATGACATAAAATGCCTTATGACCGACTCTAGAACAACTACCCCCTGGAAAACTAACCCCGGATAGTGCACTTATTAAAAGGATAAGATATTTTATAAAATAAATGATTCTTTTTATGGGTCAAAGGGGCATTTAATGGAAGGAAAACACCATGTATCAGAATGAAAGGGGACAATAATGAGGATAAATATGGCACTCAACAGAGATGAAAAGGAGCACCTATTAGAGGGAAAGCATCACTTTATTGAAAAAAAGGAATAGGTGTACTTGTCTAAGTAAAACAGGTAACTCTCAGAATTAATAGGGGAATAATAGATGAAGGGGTACTTATCAGCTTATGAGAATGAAAAAAAAAATGTTGCAAAGTAAAAAGAATCACTGATCGAAGGAAAAGGGGCACGTATCAGATTTGAATAGGGGTTTTATCAAAAAGGAATGTATATTTACAAAAGGGACATTTTTAGAGGTGAAAAGGGAGCATTTATTATTAATTAGATAAATATAGCTACTATATTAGTTATTCTGCTGTGCTGTGATGTAATGTAACAGAACTCTCAACAATTTTACGGAATATTTAACACACATATAAAGAAACTATTGGAGGGAGGGATACTTGCAAGAGTAAATGTAGCACCTGTTTGATTTGAATAGGGTAGTAATCCCAATTAAGGGTGGCTTTTATTCATAGGTGGTAAGGGAGACTTTAATAATAATGCGGAACTGGCACGGTTCATTTTTCCTAACTAAAAGGGATACTTTGGGGATATTGCATGTCTATTGCATGTCTCCGACTGTCAGATGTACAACACAACATTTGTTAGAACATGGAACAATTATCAGGGATTTTTCATGTAAAGGGGAGAGATAGATTCCAAAGCATAGGTGTCGATCCCGGGTGGGTGGGGTGTGGGGGGGGGGGCTGGGGTTATGTATTCCCCCTGAAATTTGAGGGGGGATGGCCTGTATAATTCCCCCAATATTTTTGGATGTGAGAAGTACGATACATTAACTTAAAACTAATAATTATCCAAATTCATTATTTAACAACATTTAATCATACAGAAAACCATTTCGGGAGGCTCTAAAATGCAAGTTTTATAGACAGATATTTGAAAAAGTCCCTGATGTAGAGGGGGGATACCCCCCCCCCCCCTTCGCTCACCTTTCTCTCACCGGTCATCCCCCAATCATGAACACAGATCGACACCCCTGTTCCCAAGGAAAGTTATAATAAATGACCTTAAATTAAATTCCATGTATATATATATGAATATATTTTATAATAGATACAATCTATTAAAAGATAAAAATCATCTCTGTCTTTCATTATGAAAACATAAAATCATATCCCAACAAAGAGTAAATGTGCTGACTGTGTGGTAATTTTTTTTGCACAGATTCGCACATCCATTGACTTGCCTATTAGGATAAATGTTCATAATTACTCCACTAGAGTTACTTTGTTTACATAATAAAATACACAATATCATGCAGAGTATTGTCTTCACATAACCCTCTTAAGTCTGCTCTTCCCAAGAGTATAATTCAATTATCTCTATATGGATACATGACACATCATCACTGAATATTGTTGTTTATTTCGCTCACTTTCTGATATGATGTTCCACCTCCTGGAGATTGACCCATTGCATTCACATGACTTTATAATATTTTTAAAGGAAAATCCTATGTGGACCGCACGCACAGTGAATTTATAATGAAACATAATGATATGTATTAATGTTATAATGTTCATATAACATATATCATTTTTCCAGTTAGTTAACGATAACTTATATTATAAAAATGAAATAAAGATTGGCTTTTGCACAATAAATTAAAAGAAAAACTGAGATATCAAAGAATATTTCAACCATGGATTTAGTATGCACTATCGCAAATTGTTACTTACAATTTTGGGGTAAATATGATTCAGCATTATTTAAATAATTACAAGTATAATGTTATAAACTGATGGCTAATCCTAGAATAATTTTGCATAATGAGTATAATCATATCATTTGTAGACTTTAATTTATTATTTATTCATTTATTTTTGAACTTGATGTATTAGTGTACTTCGATAGTATTTTGTTGCTCTGATAATAAACTTCGCATTAGCGTCAACCTGCCGAGCATTACCCAAAAATGCCGTCGAATTTTTTTTCTAGAGCCTTTTTGGATGTTTGGCTGGTCTACTATTATGATTTGCCTGTTTTGTATGTAATATATTATTGTACACAACGTGTATTCTGTCAAACTATCCCATACACCGTTGTGCGGCTGCATATTTTGTTATATTATGGTAAGTATTTACATGACAAATCATGAGGTCTGTGAAGTTGTTTTGATATTCGTTATTCAATATTCGATATTCATTTGATATTCATTTGATATTCATTTGATATTCATTTGATATTCAAAATTGCCTAAAGTCGGATTTTTTTTTTAAGTATTCCTGGCGCCCACGGTCCCCGATCTAATGCCATGATGACCTTGACCTTGACCCCTCAAGGTCACGGTCAAAAATGGCGCCAAAAATGAATACTAGCTTTTTGACGAACTGAAAGTGGCCCAAAATCCAAAATTTTTTCACCCCTGCCTGGCGCCCATGGTCCCCGATCTAATGACATGATGACTTTGACCTTGACCCCTCAAGGTCACGGTCAAAAATGGCGCCAAAAATGAATACTAGCTTTTTGACGAACTGAAAGTGGCCCAAAATCCAAAATTTTTTCACGCCTGCCTGGCGCCCACGGTCCCCGATCTAATGACATGATGACCTTGACCTTGACCCCTCAAGGTCACGGTCAAAAATGGCGCCAAAAATGAATACTAGCTTTTTGACGAACCGAAAGTGGCCCAAAATCCAAAATTTTTTCACCCCTGCCTGGCGCCCACGGTCCCCGATCTAATGCCATGATGACCTTGACCTTGACCCCTCAAGGTCACGGTCAAAAATGGCGCCAAAAATGAATACTAGCTTTTTGACGAACTGAAAGTGGCCCAAAATCCAAACTTTTTTCACCCCTTCCTGGCGCCCACGGTCCCCGATCTAATGACATGATGACCTTGACCTTGACCCCTCAAGGTCACGGTAAAAAATGGCGCCAAAAATGAATACTAGCTTTTTGACGAACTGAAAGTGGCCCAAAATCCAAAATTTTTTCACCCCTGCCTGGCGCCCACGGTCCCCGATCTAATGACATGATGACCTTGACCTTGACCCCTGAAGGTCACGGTCAAAAATGGCGCCAAAAATGAATACTAGCTTTTTGACGAACTGAAAGTGGCCCAAAATCCAAAATTTTTTCACGCCTGCCTGGCGCCCACGGTCCCCGATCTAATGACATGATGACCTTGACCTTGACCCCTCAAGGTCACGGTCAAAAATGGCGCCAAAAATGAATACTAGCTTTTTGACGAACCGAAAGTGGCCCAAAATCCAAAATTTTTTCACCCCTGCCTGGCGCCCACGGTCCCCGATCTAATGCCATGATGACCTTGACCTTGACCCCTCAAGGTCACGGTCAAAAATGGCGCCAAAAATGAATACTAGCTTTTTGACGAACTGAAAGTGGCCCAAAATCCAAAATTTTTTCACCCCTTCCTGGCGCCCACGGTCCCCGATCTAATGACATGATGACCTTGACCTTGACCCCTCAAGGTCACGGTAAAAAATGGCGCCAAAAATGAATACTAGCTTTTTGACGAACTGAAAGTGGCCCAAAATCCAAAATTTTTTCACCCCTGCCTGGCGCCCACAGTCCCCGATCTAATGACATGATGACCTTGACCTTGGCCCCTCAAGGTCACGGTCAAAAATGGCGCCAAAAATGAATACTAGCTTTTTGACGAACTGAAAGTGGCCAAAAATCCAAAAAATTTTCACGCCTGCCTGGCACCCACGGTACCCGATCTAATGCCATGATGACCTTGACCTTGACCCCTCAAGGTCACGGTCAAAAATGGCGCCAAAAATGAATACTAGCTTTTTGACGAACTGAAAGTGGCCCAAAATCCAAAATTTTTTCACCCCTGCCTGGCCACTTTCGGTTCGTCAAAAAGCTAGTATTCATTTTTGGCGCCATTTTTGACCGTGACCTTGAGGGGTCAAGGTCAAGGTCATCATGGCATTAGATCGTGGACCGTGGGCGCCAGGCAGGGGTCAACAAATTTTGGATTTTAGGCCACTTTCAGTTCGTCAAAAAGCTAGTATTCATTTTTGGCGCCATTTTTGACCATGACCTTGAGGCGTCAAGGTCAAGGTCATCATGTCATTAGATCGGGGACCGTGGGCGCCAGGCAGGGGTGAAAAAATTTTTGGATTTTGGGCCACTTTCAGTTCGTCAAAAAGCTAGTATTCATTTTTGGCGCCATTTTTGACCGTGACCTTGAGGGGTCAAGGTCAAGGTCATCATGGCATTAGATCGGGGACCGTGGGCGCCAGGCAGGGGTGAAAAAATTTTGGATTTTGGGCCACCTTCAGTTCGTCAAAAAGCTAGTATTCATTTTTGGCGCCATTTTTGACCATGACCTTGAGGGGTCAAGGTCAAGGTCATCATGTCATTAGATCGGGGACCGTGGGCGCCAGGCAGGGGTGAAAAAATTTTGGATTTTAGGCCACTTTCAGTTCGTCAAAAAGCTAGTATTCATTTTTGGCGCCATTTTTGACTGTGGCATTGAGGGGTCAAGGTCAAGGTCATCATGTCCTTAGATCGGGGACCGTGGGCGCCAGGCAGGGGTGAAAAAATTTTGGATTTTGGGCCACTTTCAGTTCGTCAAAAAGCTAGTATTCATTTTTGACCGTGACCTTGAGAGGTCAAGGTCAAGGTCATCATTGCATTAGATCGGGGACCGTGGGCGCCAGGCAGGGGTGAAAAAATTTTGGATTTTGGGCCACTTTCAGTTCGTCAAAAAGCTAGTATTCATTTTTGGCGCCATTTTTGACCATGACCTTGAGGGGTCAAGGTCAAGGTCATCATGTCATTAGATCGGGGACCGTGGGCGCCAGGCAGGGGTGAAAAAATTTTGGATTTTGGGCCACTTTCAGTTCGTCAAAAAGCTAGTATTCATGTTTGGCGCCATTTTTGACCGTGACCTTGAGGGGTCAAGGTCAAGGTCATCATGTCATTAGATCGGGGACCGTGGGCGCCAGACAGGGGTGAAAAAATTTTGGATTTTGGGCCACTTTCGGTTCGTCAAAAAGCTAGTATTCATTTTTGGCGCCATTTTTGACCGTGACCTTGAGGGGTCAAGGTCAAGGTCATCATGGTATTAGATCGGGGACCGTGGGCGCCAGGCAGGGGTGAAAAAATTTTGGATTTTGGGCCACTTTCAGTTCGTCAAAAAGCTAGTATTCATTTTTGGCGCCATTTTTGACCGTGACATTGAGGGGTCAAGGTCAAGGTCATCATGTCATTAAATCGGGGACCGTGGGCGCCAGGCAGGGGTGAAAAACTTTTGGATTTTGGGTTACTTTCAGTTCGTCAAAAAGCTAGTATTCATTTTTGGCGCGCATTTTTGACCGTGACCTTGAGGGGTCAAGGTCAAGGTCATCATGGCATTAGATCGGGGACCGTGGGCGCCAGGTATACGTCAAAAAAAAATCCGACTTTAGGCAATTTTGAATATCAAATGAATATCAAATGAATATCAAATGAATATCAAATGAATATCAAATGAATATCGAATATCGAATAACGAATATCAAAACAACTTCACAGACCTCAAATCATTGGGGAAATATATATATATCTATATATGTACGATCTTTTGTAAGAATTGTTACATTGATGATGAATGAAGGAACTCCGTAGAAGAGTAAAAATATAATTGAATTAAAAAAAAATGCTGCTCGGTCGCTTCGCTGCCTCGCATAACATAATTTGACTCGGGGGGGGGGGGGGGGGTGGGCGCAAATTCACTGTTTGCCCAGAGCGTCATAATACCTATATACGCCACTGCCTTAAAAGAAGAAAAAGGAGGCAGTGAACAAGTATAAAAAGCGACATTTTTGTGGGTAGCAGGAGACACTTTTGGGTGCTTGGAAGGGGGGGGGGGGGATTGCGCACCCCGCCAAAGAGCGAGTTAATTTACGTTTTAGATGAACAAATAATAATGATGATGATGATAAGGATAATAATAGCAATAATAATAATTCTTCTTTCTTCTCCTCCTTCTTTTGTGTTTTTCTTCTTCTCTCTCTCTCTCTCTTTTAGGTCACTTGAAAAATCATAGGGGGCAACCGCCCCTGCCCCCTCCCCCTGTAGCGCCGCCCCTGAAAATAGCAGTTTGCACAGCTCAAAAGAATCAGAGCAGCTTAATTGGAGAATATTTAGTTCTTGATATGACAACGGTGTGACACCTTTGAGCAGGAACTTAGCCAGAGCTGAGGGCACAGTGCCCAAAAGTTTGATAATATTGCAGCAATTAAGATATCCCCGCACGAAGCTTGATCGCTACGCTCGCTCGCACTCACTTATTGTAACTCATGGCAGTAACATAAAGTCTTATCTGTCTCTTTTATTGCGAGATTATGCTTGAAATTAAACGCTTTTGCGGCGTCTTTGTCATGAAATCAATATAATGCAAGCATCATGTATGACCTTCAACAAGAACATAATATCTGACCCTCCACCACAAAACGACCAATAAGTCGGAAATTTGGGTTTTTAAATTTCAGCACAGTTTGAAAGCTTAGATTCTTAGCCTTAAAATGATATACAACTTGTCTTGCATAGACTAAGCAAACCCTTATAGATTACAGCGAGAATGTCAGAGTGTCAGACAGGCTAATGACCAAAACAATAGAGAAAACGGGCTCTAAAGAAGAGTGACCATTTAAGAGCGCCTAATCTGTGTCCTATTGTTTGTCGCACAAAAGGTTGAGTCAAAACTTTCAAAGCCGACACTGTGAAGTACTCATTGGATTGGGTTGAAACTTCCCATACCATTAGAATAGATATATGTCTTTCTTTCTGTAGATTTGGAATATCAGACAGTGCATAGATTTTGAGCTATACCAGAAAAGCGATGTGAAGCACGATCCCAGCAGGCTGACTGACAAAGTTTGAATATCCAAGAAAAAAATGGTCATTTTGAATGAGAGTAAAAACATATTTCAGCATGGTATTTCACCCCGAAATTTTGTCAGATGGTAGATTAATAAATTAACTTTCATAAAATACCAAAAACTTAAAATAGAAATTTCCACCCCAAACAACCTTTTTTAGCTGTTTACTCTAAAACACCCATTGCGACTTATTGGTCGTTTTGTGGTGGAGGGTCACATATTTTGGTCGCTCGCTTGCAAGTTAGGAGTAAGGCAGAATTGCATATTATGCAAAGATTAGAAAATATATCCTTAACATTTAATGCGTGTTAGTACAATGTAGGGGTAAAGTAACGTATCAAAACGCCATTTTTCCATTCTTGTCTTCACCCTTTGTAATTAAGTTCCCCCTTTTCCAAAAACGGTACCCAGTTCGTTGAAACCCCAAGTGCGTGGGTCGTCTTGCCCCTCCTATGAAAATACCCTGGCACGGCTCCTAGCTTTTATTGACTACTTGCACAAACATTTGTACATCGGATATCAAATAAGAACCATGAATAACAGATTATCAACCCAACAAACATAATTAGAAGTGCAATACAAAATCAGGTTCTTCTACTTAAGTCATGAAAGGAAGAGAAGACCTAGGATTTTTAATTACTAAAAATAATACTAAATAATTACTTAAATAAATTGGATAAATAATATATAAAATTTTGGGATATTGATTGACTTGATATAAACAGCAGCAAGTGGAAATCACTCTTTTAATGCACATTTACGTATAGACCCTGATAGCAGAAAGTGTTAAAAAATGACGTGATATTTACGTCGTGGTTTTCGTCTTTTTTACGTCTTGTAATTACGTCAATAAGACGACAACTTGCACCAACGCAAGACGTCAAGAGAACGTCTTATTTTGACGTCATCTCTACGTCTTCATTCCTCTTCCCTGATAGCAGAAAGTGTTAAAAATGACGTGATATTTACGTCGCGGTTTTCGTCTTTTTTACGTCCTGTAATTACGTCAATAAGACGACAACTTACACCAACGCAAGACGTCAAGAGGACGTCTTATTTTGACGTCATCTCTACGTCTTGTACACCGTAAAAACTATAGTGACTGCACCTGAAATCCTGTTTATAACACTTGTAGTGTGCTAATTTACCAGCAAAAAAAAAAAATGTGACCGTGGCGAGCCTCGAACCAGGTTCCGCTGATTGAGAGGCGCTGACGTTACCGATGGACTAACAAATGCTTCTTGCAATTCAGTTTAGTCATGGGAGTCAAGTAGATAACATGAACTATGTGGTGTCGTAAATTCACTATGTAACAATATGATCTGCTCTAAATCGTACAATGTGAGTTAGTCTAGCGGTAATGCCAGCAATTCTCGATCAGCGGACCCTGGTTCGAAGCTCGCCCAAATCATTTTTTTAATGAATGTTTAGCAGTTTAAGGAGCCGGTCCAGCTCCCGTGAAAGTGCTGAAATAGCACGCTGTGTGCATTCAATAGCACTCTGAGTGCAATCCCTATGCATGCCCTCAAAAAGTGCTCAGCACTTCAGTTTTTGCAGTGTACAGATGACGTCAAAATAAGACGTCCTCTTGACGTCTTGCGTTGGTGCAAGTTGTCGTTCTTATTACAGGACGTAAAAAAGACGAAAACCACGACGTAAATATCACGTAATTTTTACCACTTTCTGCTATCAGGGGATGACTTCTTTGAAGTTTCATTTTTTAAAGTTTCATTTCCCTTTCCTTTCTCAACTTGCTACTAAATGGTCAGAAGAATAAATGGTCATTAAACTATATGAAAATTAGACCAAATGATAAGTAGCCTAACTGGTTATTAGACAAATTGGATATTAGACCAAATGGTCATGAGACCATATGACAGACTAAATGATAAGTAGCCCAACTGGTTATTAGACTAAATGGAATTGGACCAAATGATAGGTTGACCATATGGTATTAGCCAAAGTAGGTGTAGCCCAAATGGATATGAGACCGTGTGGCTTGTAGACAAAATGACTGTTAGACTATTTGGAAACAGACGAAGTGAAAATTAGCCGAAGTGAAAATTAGCCCAAAAGGGTTTTAGACTAAATGGGGTTAGCAAAACTGTGTATTAGACGAATTGGCTATTAGGCCAAATGGACGAAATGGTAAGTAGACAAAATGAAGTTAGACCACGTGGAGTTCGACGAACTGATGATTAGACCAAGTGGTGGTAGACCAAGCGATAGTGTACCAATATAATTATGATAATGATCCTCCTCCTCCTCATCATCATCCTCATAATAATAATAAAAGCCCGGCGCACACTGCACGATCTGACTACGATGCGATTTTGGGAAAAGTTGTAATAACATTTGATATGAACCTTCAAACATGTAAAATATTCGTGATCAAAGTTCTGAATAGTAGTATGAATAATAAAATCGAAATTCCGGGCTACTGCGAGCCCCCGTGTAGGAATAAAAGCGAATTCAATTCCAAATCGTAGTGACGTCATACCAATCTTGCGATCGACTAAGATTTGAAGCCGTTTTGGCCTTTACTCTAACCACAAGAATTGCAGTTAACCAAAATTTTGATATTCGTACCATTATTCCGAACTTCAAATGAGATAATTTCACTTTTTTAAACTTTCACATTTGATGCAAACTGCAATTTGTTCGAAAATCGGGTCGCAGTCGGATCGTATAGTGTGCGCCAGGCTAAAGATGTATTCATAAAACTCATTTTCTGTATGCATGGTTCAAATGCGCTTCACAAAGATGTTATTAACAGAACGAGAGAGTTTTGAGATTTTTCGACATTTTTCGAGATTGGTGGTCGTGGAGAATTCTGGGTATACTCCACAGTGTGGGAGCCGAAGGGGCCTGCACAAATATGCCGAGAACATTATAGAGAGTTTCCAACAGAGGTGGCTGTCAAGCCCCTTAAACATACCAAGGAGTTATAGTAGGATTGCCTGGTACCTCCTTGAACATACACACACCCATGCACATAAGAGACACCTGCACCAACGCTCCCACATCAGCCTAATAAATATATAATAATTTCTATAAATATGAATAATTAGATTTGCTTGGTTTGTAATTAATACTACGACATTTACACATTCAGCTTATTATTTATTTATTTATTTATTTAGACAGGATGACGCATTATCACCAATAGTGGTGGTCTTTCACGAGGCCCTGTTAAACACACTAAAAAACAATATTTAAAAAAAAACACACCAAATCATGAATATAAACTCACAATAGCAACAAAAAATAAAACATGTCTAAACAGATTTGGTATCCTCGTATTTTCGTATTTTATGAGAATCTTGAATTTCCACACATCGGTAGACGTACAAATTTTATCCATTATTTGTTCATTACAACTGCAACGATCTAGATTGATCTTGGAAAGGCCTCTTTCGTCACTGGTGTTATCACGCAAGGCAGATACGCCGTGGATCAATGGATTACATCTATCAGTATCTCCTATTCGATGGACGACTTGTCATGGACTTATGCATTCGAGCCACAGTGTGGTGTGCGAGAAGTAAGTTATCCTCTCTTGAAATAAAATTTCGGGTAAATACCAGTAGATTGACAGTCCAGAAATTAAATTTCCGAAAGAACGACGGCCCATGAGTCCGAGAGCATATAAGACGGACATTTAAAATATGCATAGGCCTTTGTAATAGAAAAGAAGAAGAAACGTAAATGAAACAAATGAAGAAACAAAATATAAGGAAGAAAAGGGAAGACAGAAAAAAGGGGAAAGAATTTCAGAGGGGAAAAGACAGAAAGGTCTCGTAAGCGGTCCGTTTGGACATACTTGAAACCGGCATAAAAACAGATACCTTCTCCATACATGGCACCGACAGCATAATTATGATAATCTAAATGTGACCCAAAACTTCACTGAGAGGGGAGAATGCGAGGCGTACTCCTTTATCCGAAGGTTTGTTATTCGGAAGGTTCATAATTCTTAAACACAAAATTCCTATACCAGGCGGTCAGACCCAACTTCGGAAAACCGAGCACAGTTATATACTCCGAAAACTGCGTATGAGTATAGAGCCCTCATCGTTCAGTACGAGACAGTTTGTACAAAAGGCATGTGGAAAATCTTGCAAAGTTAACCTGCCAACGATATACATAGTCTTAAAAATAATGCTGCGTGTCAATTATCTTCAAAATACTTGAATGATTCGTCATATGAAATGACTTTCAAATGACAAACATTTGAAATGAATATATCCGCAGCATTATTTTTAATTTTTAAAAAATATATTATCAACAGGAGGTCGACCCTGCACGATTTTCCCCATGGCTTTTGTACACACTGCCTCGCACTGAACGATGAGGGCTCTATATTCATCTTGTTCTATACGCCGTTTTCGGAGTATATACCTGTGCTCGGTATTCCGGATTTGGGTCTGACTGCCAGGTGGTTTTCTGAAAGAGAAATAGCTCGCATAGTCCCGAACATTTGTTGTATTACTCCTAAGGTTCGTAATTCCGAGGGGAAAAATGTAGGGTTCTAAACACAACAAAAAAGTAAGTTCCCCTTTGAGCAACTCCTCATAATTTCTGAACAAATTTACCTAGAAGGGTCTGTGCCTATGGTTCTAATGTAACTTTTTTGTGAGAATCAGGGGTATCCCTCAAGTGATGCTTGAACGAACACAGTTCGTCAGTCCGTGCCGTCCGTCCGTCCCGTATTTGCGTTCTAGGGATAACTTGGAAAACATTCGACGGATCAACTTCAAACTTGGCTCATCTAGAGGAATGACTATTATCTGATTTATATTTTGGGGTCACGGGGTCAAAGGTAACAAAGGTCTTTGTGTTCATAATGTCATGAGAAACTTTGGAGATCACTTTAAACACAGCCCATGTACGTGTATACACAGAGAAGTGACAATGCTTTCATTAATTCAATAGGACCCGGACCCTCAGTAATTTCAGATAATAATTGAAGTGACAAAAGTATTTTTTTAGCTCATTACATAGAGTGATATAAATTGTAAAATATGAATGTGCGATTTGTTTCTTACCCTTTATGTATAAACTTATTTTTTTATTGCCCATTGGACTCGTTGGCTGCCCATCTGGGGCCTGGTCCCGGAGGGGGGGGGGGGCACTCAGATATATGGGTGTACACATGCGCGTCCAAGAAAACGCGTAAAAGGGGTCCTTTTTTTCAGGTGGAACGCGTAACGCGCGTTACGCATTTAGGGTTCCAAAAACGCTGATTTTCAATAAAAAGGGATGCTTTTGACTAATCTGGCTGAAGTCAAACCTGTTTAGAGGGGTTGGATGATGAAAAACCGCGCAAAAATCCTCGTTTAGGGGTCTTTTTTCATTCAAGTATAAAACCTGTTTAGTGGGGATCTTGAAAACCCATGGACACGCATGTGTACACCCATCTATCTGAGTGGCCCCCCGGGGGCCTGGTGGCCTTAAGTGCTAGAGCTACTGTGAGTGATGTGCTGACTAGGATTGTCCCTTGAATTAAATTGTGCAGCAAGAGGGTACCATGCCTCACTGGGTGAGCTAAGGATTCCAACTGGGTGATGCAAAATGAAATTTGATTTAGGTAATAAACCTCCATTAAAATCATCACAATTGTCATCATTATGCATCAAAGGCATTTAAGAGCTTTTGTAACTCAGTTGAATGTATAGAAATAGTTTCTGCGCTTATAAATGATTTATTATTATTATCAGTCCATGCTCACTCTATCGCATCAACTTTTTAGGTTGTCCGCTTGGGGAGGACCTTATGCGTTTGTGTGACTCTCAGGGCATAGGCCTGTTTGTCTGTTTGTACCTGACGTCAACAAATACTATACATATTTTCATCATCATTCGCCATTTTTGTATGATTTTGATAGTGTTAACAGATTGTTATTTTTTGTTACAAAATGTATTCTTTCTTTCATTGTCATTTTACCTCACACAGCATACATTAAAATTCATTAGTCCAAATAATAGACCTTGTCCATTCTCTGTCTCTCGTTTTCTTCATAGGTCTATCTTTCTTTCTCTCTTCCTTCTTATATCCAACCTTAATATTAACACTCTAAAAAAATCTAGATGTAGTCACATTTGACTCCAACGCTGGGTGCAACAGTTCTTTTCCAAACTGACAGAACGATAAGACCATTGTGGAAGTAGAAATTAAAATATTCTCACTATAATCGGTTCCTTTTTGACTGGAATGTTACTCGTTAGTCAAATGTGACTAGACTTGTTTTTATAGAGTGCCTGTGATTTAACTGAACACTGAACTGAAAGAGCTGAACAAAGTGGGTCAAATCCTTATTCATAAAGTAAATAAATAGGTACTTGTGTTAGAAGGGGACGCCCTTTCCTCAGCTTGCTCCACTAGAAAAAAATGCTTCGGGCATGATGGGCCTCGGGGCTTTAGTGTGCACCATAATATTATACTTAATTAGATTTCCATGTTTCAAAAAATGGTCAGCGTTCCCCATTGGTTTTGCCAATACATCGGTTTAGTGGCAAACTTAACCGGGGGCTAAGCTGTGTGGGTGGACCACCCCCGCCCCACGGTGATGATAATGATGCTCTGATAAAAATACTTTTAACATGTTGAAAATGTATAAAACAAAACTTTAAAATAAGTTCCCCATTTGGTCTGCGTGTGGTCTACGACGGATTTCGCAGAAAATCCTTGCGTCGGACATGTCGGACGCACGGGTCTGCGCATGTTTTTTCTAAGCACGTGAAGCATGCATCTTTGTGTGGCCGTGGCTACGTGTTCTGATGAACGCACGGGATATGCGTAGTCATCGTACAACCTGCATGGGGTTCTTGCGGAGGTTGGATGGTACCTCCCAGATGGCAAAACCAGTAGCAACTGGTCCAGCTAAACCAGTTAAACTCAACTGGTAACCCTGGAAATCGAAATGGGATAACTGGTCCAGTTAAGCTTGGACACCAGTTGACACGAGTTAACTGTAAACAATTGAAACAACACATGATCGCTGGTTTGTCTGCAATGTTTCCAATGTAAAGGACCCAGTTCTTAGTACAATATAGCAATTACATCAATGTTATTAATTCTGAAATATGGTAATTTTGTCTTTAAAGCATACTCATTCAAGTATGACTTGACGTATACCTCTGATTTTCACACAATAGTTACATAAAAACCACAGGCACAATCCCTTCTCGGTAAATTTGCTCAAAATTTTGGGATCAGGAATTATCAGGAGTTGCCGAAGGGGGAACTAGCTTTTTTGTTGTGTTTACATTTTACATTTTTAGAATTATGAACCTTCGGGATTTTCAACCCCATTTCACATTCGGAATTACGGACCTTCAGAATTATGAACCTTCGGGAAAACAACATGTAACCGAGAATGTACAGCCTAAGTGAATTTTGTAACAATTTTCGAGAGTGTTGCGCCGAACCCCCTCCCCCTCCCCCCCCCCCCCCAACAGTAGTGGATGTCACTGTGATGTATTGTAAAACAAATTTTGCTTACTTGCCTGCTCACAAAATTTGAAAAATGGAAAGTTGACATTTAAGGAGAGACGTCAGCCCCCCCCCCCCTAACAGAGTCACCTTTTAAAAGATTTTGGCCAACTAGGTTTCAGTTTGACACAAAATGGCGCATATGTTTCGTTATATGCTTGCCCAACAAAACAACATGTGTCATATTGTTATCTACTTGAGCCAAGTTGGCAAAACTCCGTGTATAGATGGCTTTTCACGCACATGAGAACTAACTTGTGGTTATGCGCACGTATGCCGTTGGATAGTTACATGTATAATCTATAAAAGTGTTTTTTTTTTTTTTCTCATTTTGTGATCTCCAGACCTATGCAGCAAACTTCGACCATAGCACTCATGTGACCATACTGTTCCCTCAACCAATCACTGCTCGATACATCAGAATACATCCGATCACATGGGTGATGCACCAGGCGATGAGATATGAAGTCCTTGGCATACCTTAATTTGCAAAATCTTTTGATGATAAAATGTTGTGTGTTTTTAAACTTTCCTGAAATTGCTTTAATTTATGATTGAGAAATGGCACGATATCTATAATCAAAGGGCACGCCCTCTCGTAAATACAGAATGGCAGGATTTGTGTGAAATAAGGTTGAGATCGAAAATCCATGACTATTCATTTTTGATGAATCGACGTTTAATTATGATTTCGGAAGACAATTGGCAAGGAAGGGAAAAAATAAAAAAATTGGAATACATTCCCCTCCTAGACAAGTGCGGAGTAAAAATAACTGATCTCTTTTCAATATTAAAGGAAGTTGTGATCAAATTCATTTAAAGTGTAATCTTATACAAAGAAAATGTTTGAAAATATCAATCCTAGCTGGCTGCTCGGAACTTTGCTTTTGGTCAGAACACTCTTGCAAATATTTAAAAATAGTAATTCTTTAGCGGTAGCGAATAATCCATAGTTAAGTATACCTATACCCGGCACAGGGAATACTGAATATCTTAACTATAGTTTTTGGGAGTGTTAAACACGATGGATATATTTAACCAAAAGTGGATAATCAGCCTTCGATACGATTGACCACAGCATTTTTATTTGTCGTTTGTCAAAGAGAATTGGTGTTAGGGGAACTGCGTTGAGTTGGTTTCAGTCTTATCTTGATGGCTGGTCAGCACAAGTCGACATAGATGGGGAACTTTCAGATCCAACCATTTCTAGGTTTGGTTTACCCCAGGGCTCAGTTGTAGGTCCCACTGGTTTCACAGTTTATATTCTCCCAGTTGGCGACATCGCCCGGTACCATAATGTTTCGTATCATGTTTATGCTGATGACATTCAGTTGTATGTAGCATTTGATCCTAAAATTCCTGGGGAACTGGATAAGGCCATGTTTTGACTACAATCTTGTATATCAGATATAAGGAACTGGCTGACAGCAAATAAGTTAAAACTCAATGATAGTAAAACTGAATTTTTCATTGCTGCATCACCATACAATTACAAAAATTTGCCAGATTTAACACTGTCAGTTAGTGAAGTTTCTATACATCCATCAGATTCAATAAGGTATCTGGGTGCCTTTTTTGATGTTAACATGACTATGTCAACACACATTAACAATGTTTGCCGCAGTGTGATTTTTCATTTGAGGAACATATCTAGGATTCGTAAATTTATTGATCAAACTACTTGTCATAATGCTGTAAGGTCACTTATTCTTTCCAGACTAGACTATCGTAATGGGCTTCTTTCCTCTATACCAAAATATCAAATATCATGTAAACCGTCTACAGCGTCTGCAGAGTTGGGCTGCACGTCTTGTTTTTGAGGTTGGCAGAAATCATTCTTCCCAACCTTTACTTCGTTCCCTTCACTGGCTGCCCATTCAAAAACGTATCATCTTCAAATTAGTTCTTTATGTTTATACATCTCTCAATAACCAGGCTCCAGGGTACATATCTGAATGCTTAACTGTATATACACCTAGTAGAAATCTCAGATCCTTAAATCACAACCTTCAGCTCAGCTACCCAATGACCCGAAATTTGTCAGGTGATATGACTTTCACAGTTACTGCATCGAGGCTGTAGAATAATCTCCCCTTGACCATTAGACAGTCAGCATCCATAAAGACCTTTAAAAAAGCTGTGAAATCATATTTATTTTAAATCCGCTATCAAACTTTGTAACGGGTACTTTCATTACATTTTGTCTCCATGAAACCACCTGGTAGTTCCCACATTGACGATTGAAGAGTTTTCTGATTTGTGTTATATAAAAATTATAATGTGTTCTATAATTTAAATATTTTGTAAACGCTCCGAGCCTTATGGGAAGGGCGTACTAAATGCTTATTGTATTGCATTGTATTGTATAATCAACAGAAGTGATAGTTCGTGAATAAGAAAGCATAGACAATAAATGTTGCATAGTACATTTTTTTTTTACTGTTAGGCCTATTCATTTTTTTTAACAATAGAACATGTCTGATAATAGAGAATCTCTTACAACAGATTAATTTTGTTGCCATATATTATATAAAATGTAATTCAATATGCGATTATTTATGTAACTATGTCACTTGTAAAGTATGTGTAAACAATTATTCAGTGTCTGATTTTCTGATCCAAGTTTATTGCCTATAGCACTATATACAAGAAAAAAACAACAATCAATCAAAAATCTTTTGGGGCAGAAGGAAGACAAAAAAAGAAGTTGTCCAGCAAATCACAAAATAAGATATTTCATTTTATTTTTTCTCTCTATTTTTGCATTATGGGTAAATAAAATAATCTGAATTGCTCATCCCCAAAAACGAAATTTATTGATAATAATAGCTACTAATGCGGGACAGGTCGATCGGTTTTGCTAGGGCAGGTAAAAAATGTACTGAAAACACAAGCAAGCCATAAATTACTCCACAATATTTGGTAAAGAATGGGACATACCTTGGATTTGCCCATATATACTCAACCAGGGGCGGATCCAGGATTTTCTGAAAAGGAGGGGCACAAAAAAATCTCCACAAAAATTCTGACACCAAAAAAAAAAAAAAGAAAAGGGTTATCAGGTTTTTGGGGTCAACTTTTCCTCCAGAATTCTCTGAAAAGAGCAACAAAAAACAAAAGGGTTATCAGTTTCATAGGGGGCACAATGTACATTTTTCTTTCAAAAGAGGGGGCACGGGCCAGAATTGCCCCTCCCCCGTCCGCCATTATTCTTAAACTAAAAGTAAATCCCCCTGACAATTTTTAATATTAATCGAGAAAATTATTTCATGGAATTTGTACATTTTAATAAAGGGGAAGTCCAGTCTCAAAATTACTTGCTTTTGATTGAAGCAGAAAAATCAGACCTATAGATCAAAAATCATTGAGTAAAATCGGACAACTAATAAGAAATTTATAAATGTTTTAGTGGCATGAAAAACTAGGGAATACATCAAAATCACCAGACAAATTGGCAACTCTCCAATTATTTTGTTTATATTCATAATACAAATTTTAAATTTTTGTCCAAGAATATGATTTCTCATGATTCGAACCAACTTATCTTTGTTGTAATGTGTTTTTGTTGTATAGACTTAAACAGAGTTTTAAAAAAATCTATAAAAATCATGAAAATATGATTTTTTTTTTCTTCAAAATATAACATACATAAAAATGAGTGATTATGAAAATGTAATTATTTTAAAAACAATTTCAATATGGTGGGGTTCATTAAATGTTTGTGAAGGTTTATACATGCAAATACATATTAATATAGATATTACTTGGTTCAAGTTATGTGAAAATCATATTCTTGGACATCTTTTAGAGAATTTTTATCATCAATGTAAAGAAAATAATTTGTGAATTGTGAGCAAATGATGTCACACACTTATGACTGAGTTGTCAATTTGTTGACTGATTTTCATTGTTTTGCCTAGTTTTTCATGCCACTAAAGAATTTAAAATTTCTTATTGTTTTGTCCGATTTTCCTCAAACTTGTTTTGATCTGTAGGTCTGATTTTTCTGCTTCAATGAAAATCAAGTAATCTTTGGACTGGGCTTCCCCTTTAAAAAGCAAAATGTGCAGAATTTTCTCCCTCACATTTTGATTGGTTATTTCTGAACAATTATTAATAATGTTTTCATAATGAAATTATGTTAATATAGTAGTCGGCATGAGAAAAATGTTTTTCGTTTCACAATAATTTCAAAGTATACCTGTGCAGTTTAGTGTTTTCATCTTTTGTTCAGGTATAGACACATACTTTGCAATTTAAAATTATGAAACTACGCTAAGAATCACTAATTGTTTTTTTTTAATGCCGTTTCATGAATTTGAATTTCAAGTTATGCGCCTGGAAAAGAACACAAAGATTGAATGGAGCTCGCAGTTTACACCCTGCATTGCATTGTAAAATGCAAAGTGAATCTTTTTTCTCGCAGACTGCAATAAAACCCATAATTTCATTATGAAAATAATATCGATTGTTCACAAATAACCAACTAAACTTGAGGGTAAGAAAATTCTGCACACTTCGATTTTTTAAATTAACAAAATTCTTCTCGATTTATATTAAAAAGTGTCAAGGGAAACTTACTTTTGGGGTTAAATTTTTCAAAGACACAATCATGTAAAAGCGGTAAGTGTAACGGCGCCATCTATCGATAGAAATTTGTGCCACATTATTACTTTGGGTTTTGTGCTTTGTTATCACCCCCTTCACCGTTCTGTCTCCTTTGCACGACCCTACTCGCAGTGTGCTATTCCACAAACCTCTACTTCTTTTAGCTTCGACCTCCAACAACCATTGGAAATAGTGCAAACCGTATAACTTGTCTTAACCTGATTGAGCTTTTTTCTGTCATTAGCTATAAATCAGCGCAGCTAATTGTCATATCTACAATGTTAGTTTAAGACAATAATCATTTCAAATCATCTTTCCTTCCCTCTAATTCTGCATGATATTATGCGATAACATGATGATAGCTCAAGGCCGTCGCTGGTCCATTTTAAATGACAGGGTGTTAGGCCTAAACCCTGTCAAAGGATATGACAAGTCCTCAGAACTGTTTGTAATATTATGCTAACAATGATCAGTGGTTTGCGACATAAACGTTGAATTGGCATAAAACTAAGACGTTCAAATACATAAGTGCCATCACGTGCGTGGCCCACTAGGCCTACAACGAACTATAATGTCTATAGAGGGATGGTCGATGAAGGTTGGTGATATAAGATTTTAAAATGTCAAGGGGTGCATCACAAGCTCCTGCTTTACAGGACTGTAATCTTCTTCTCTGTATCATTTATCGAACCACAACTTCGTACATATTACTCGAATACTCTGTAAAAATGCTAACACTTTGAATGGAACACAATAAATGTTATTTTGATTCACATTGAATTTTTGCATCTGTCTAAATCTAGATCCATTATTTCCCAGTTATTCTACCAATGATCGACCAATATTGGACCAATAGATATTGACAAGGAACTATTTATAAACTTTAATAATCGAACACAATGTACACATCTTCAACTTGATTATTATATACATGTACATCATTTTCATTATTAAGCATAACATGCAACATGCAAAATAACAACCACACACCTAGCCTTTACTTACTTTACTTACCTCAGTAATAATCTAACCAATAAGCAGGCCATCAAAGGTCAATGTTGATCCAACAGCGCAAGTATTGGTCATTGAGGGAAAAGTTAACAAAATGGAAAAATTAAAAGAATTCAGCGACCTCTTGAAAAACCTGGCTAAAATAAGTGATGAATAGTCGCCACAAAACCAACATCAACAGCAGCAGCAACAACAAAAACAACAACAATTACAAGCACTACTTTTATCCAAAGCATTTCTAAGGAGTCTCTCCATGCATCCCACCATCCCCTATTAAAGATAAGATGATCTGAATCAGAAAAAAAGTTTTATTCCCCTCAAAAGATACAACACAAGGGGACAATTATTCTCGTCATATGGTATGCGATTTCAAATGTCTATTAATCTTGTTGGTATTATTTTTCTGTGACCCATAACTTAGGGCAGCAGGGCTCAAGCTGGGGATTATTAAGTAAATGTAGCTATGATTATTATTACTATCATTATTATTTTTATTATCATCATCGTCGTCGTCGTCATTAATAATCATTGTTATCATTATTAATATTATGACTATTAGCATTGCATTGATATTTCGAGATTTCCTTTGTCATTATTTTTTTGTAACAAAAATATTATTGAGGCCAAATTTCACTGTTTCATTCACGATTTTGAAGTCGCGAACGTTTCCTTTTAGGGAATTCTATATTTAGACTTATGATACCTTTTCTTTGATTATGAAACTATTCTGACTGTATTGGTCTTAACTCTTCACTATGCTTAATTTCCTTTCAAGCCAAATCAATAAGTTGACAAAAAGCACCAAAAATATTAGGTCCCTGTGGCTACTTCCTGTGACTATTGGTTGTGTCCTTCTTTCAAATTAATCTCTTTTCCCCTTTTATCCTCTTTCCTTCAAGTCATAAGTACTGTACAAATCAATGCTAAGTTTATAGTTCTCACATGATTTTCTATTTTCAGTCAGGCCAAGATAGCTGATACTTTACAGACCTCTAAGAGACGAGTCCTGATTGAACGGCTAAGACCAAATGGGCACCTGTCGTTAAACAAACCCTCACACCCACTCAAACCTTCAAGTACCCAAGCAAACAATCTGGTTATATCAGCTCGTCGCTTCTCCCCGATGTTTATAGATCTCCCTTACACCACTCGTTAAAAATACATTCACTTTAAGAAAACATATGTATACTCTACCTCGCATTTCACCGTCTTCCTTGGTTATTAATTTCTCATTTTTGCTATCTTAAAGAGATATTAATAAGAGGGTTGTGATTGGAGCGCCAAGCGACGAGGTAACTGCGGTCTTTTGCGCGGGTGTCGTGTTGTTTGTACAGCCAACAAGAGACGGGCGCGCTACGTCAACTTTACAAGGCGTGTTAGCATTCTTGGTTCTGCTCGTCGATTTCACGCAGGCCTACAGTCAGAACGCGGCATTGGGACGTTTGGTCAATGGATAATTTTAACGTTTTACAGCTTTATATTTAATGGTGTGATTTTGGGTACACAACAGTAGTGTTTTCCAAAATGGAACGACTAATAAACTAAACCATAGCCATTGTAATTCACGTGAAACATTGCCAAAGATCGAACTTAAAATTGTCTCTTAAAATGCTTACTGAGAAATATTTTGGACATTACCTTTTAATGGTTCCAAAGTGCAACATATTGCTGGTAATTATAATTACCTTTATTTGGAAATGATGACCTTACAAAGTTACAAAGTTCATATTTAAATCAAGATATCGATATACTAACAGAATCATAGAGAACACGACTTTAAACCATTGGCGTACTAGGCGCGCGCCTGGGACCCCTCCTGAGAATATTGAAATTACCAATACTGGTGTAATCCTCACCTCATATTCGGGTTACCATTCTGTGATGTGACCCTTCTGTAAGTCTTATATATTTCTCGTATATTTCGATGAAATATCAACAATTTCACTGCAGTAAAGTGTCAAATATATTTTTTACAACTGCAAAAATTAATACTTGCGCAAGAAATGTCAGTCCATCCCCGTGGCAAAATAGCGCAGTCTGCCTATTCCTACAAGCTTAATGTGATATTTTATTTTATTGATATAAAATTATTGTAACTTTGATCAACGCACATTTCAGTCCATTCTCTTAATTTACAATGCATTTTAAGGTGTTTAGTACTTCTCCTATTGTATTTTGTACCCCACAAGCATGACGGAATAAAGGGCATCATTGTGCTCTTTTGTTCTCTGTACCCCACAAGACTATCTATGTAAAACCACCCTCACACACACCCCAACACACCAAGATGTCTAGAGTTCTTTTCCTTTCCAAAAGGCATGTACAATGTATATCTAGATATCTCTAGATATTCCATTATTTCATTGTATGTCTTCCGCTCACGGTCGAGCTGTATTTTATTCTCTTTCTCTCTCTCTCTCTCTCTCTTTCATTCTTTCTTTATTTCTCTGTGTGTGTACATGTATACGCATTCAAACCGATGACATCGGACAAAGAGAACAATGGGTCATCGGTAGTAATTCAATAGGTCATCGGTTGTCAACAATTGGTGAGGTTTATTCCGTCAATGAATTTTGTGACGCAATTCAATAATGGAGTCATCGGTTGAAATTCGAACAATAGAAAACATAGATGCATGTGTGTGTGTGTGTGTGTGTATATGTGTGATATGGTTCCTCTCTGTCTGTATGTCTCTCTCTCTCTCTCTCTCTCCCTCCACATTTCTTCTCCTGAATGTCTCCTAGTTTTCATGTTCGTTCTTTTACGTTTCTTCCCTGTCTCTTTCTCTTGGGACGTTGCTATGTTATTAGAACTATTAATGCTCATCGTTCATAATTATCAAAGCCGAAGAAGAGGAAGAAAGGATAAGAAAACTCTTCCTTGATACAAACAATGGGAGCCCTCAAGATACAGTGTGATTACGTGTTTAGCTAAGCTTTTGATGCCCTGATGCAAGACGCAAACCTAACCAGTGTTCGACGATCAACATAATTATTCCTTACCGCCTTTCAAGAAAGGTGCATTCAACCCGTCGATCATATCAGAGTCCGTTCGGAGATACATATTTACGTACACCATCAAGGGGAATAGAGAAAGAGAAAGATGGAGATAGAGTGGGAGATATAGAAGAAGTAGAAAGACTGAAGGGAGAAAGATAATGGGGTAGAGAGTATAATGAGAAAAAGTATCCAAAAGATAGAGAACGAGAGAGATCAGAAATGAAGAAAAAAGACAAAAATGATAGAGCGGAAGAGATAAAGACTCTTTTAATAGGAAGAGGGAATGAAGAATAGCCAAAACGGATATCTTTAAAATGGAGAGAATGGAAAGAGAGCTAAAGACCGGAAGAGAAATGATTGGAAGAACGAAAGTGATAAGGGAGGAAAGAGAGGGGAAACGCGTGAAATAGAAGGTGAAACTATTTTAAAATGGAGAGAGAGAGAGAGAGAGAGAGAGAGCTAAAGTAAAGAGAGAAACTTAATTGAGTGAAAGTGAGAGTAAAGAAGAGAGTAAGACAAAGAGGTGTTAGGGAGGTGGGAGGGGGGGGGGGGGGATAACCACATCCAAAAAACATAAATGGGAGCATAATCAAAAGACATACATACTGAGTGTGATTATGTTCCTGATGCCACACTGATTGGAAATGGTTGCCTTTGCTTCTCAAATTAATTCGATACAAATCTTTTCCGATACCGACGTCGATGACCGATGGATCATATGTGGCAGTGGTAGTGGACTTTGAAGGATGACGAGAGTAACATCACCCCCCCCCCCCCCCCCTTCATGTGTACATACCCAGTGGTGTAGAGTGGGTGTGAGCTCTTTGGACACTGTCATCATTGAGGAGGCGGAAGGACCAATAAAGTTGGATGAAGTACAAAATAACAAGGCCATGGGTCCAATCGACTTTCCTGCCCCCTTCTCCATTTCCCTTTTTCTACCATGCGATGGGGGTGCGCATGTGGGGGTCATCCCTATAGCTAGAAGGTCCGATAGACCGACACCCAATAGATAGAAGGTTCGATAGACCGAATGTACGAGAGGGTCCAGTAGACAGAATGTTCTATAGACCGAATCGGCAGGAGGGTCCAATAGTCCGAAGGTTCTATAGCTCGAATGACCAACGGGGTCCGATAGTCAGAAGGTCCGATAGATAGAAGGTTCGATAGTCCGAATGTACATGAAGGTCCAATAGACAGAAGGTTCTACAGACCGAATCGACAAAATGATCCGATAGACCGAAGGTTCAGTAGGGGTCCGATAGTTAGAAGGCCCGATAGACCGATAATAAATACGTAAAAAGGGTAAAATAGTGGATAAAATGATAAGTGGGTAAAAAATAAGTGGTTAAAATAAGTGAGGGCGTTGTGCTTTCAGATCGTCAGTGCGTACCGTCCGTACAAAGGTCTTTGTGTTCATAATGCCATGAAAAGCTTTGGAGATCACTTTAAACACAGCCCATGTACGTGTATGCACAGAGAAGTGACAATGCTTTTATTAATTTAATAGGACCCGGACCCTCAGTAATTTCAGATAATAATTGCAGCGACAAAAGTATTTTAGCTCATTACATAGAGTGATATAAATTGTAAAATATGAATGTGCGATTTGTTTCTTATCCTTTATATGTATAAACTTATTTTGTTATTGCCCATTGGTCTCGTTGGCTGCCCATCTGGGGCCTGGTGGCCTTAAGTGCTAGAGCTCCTGCGAGTGATGTGCTGACTGGGCTTCTTCCTTAAATTGTCGGTGAACGGAGCAGCAAGAGGGTACCAGGCCTCATTCGGTGAGCTAAGGATTGCAACTGGGTGATGCAAAATGGAATTTGATTTAGGTAATAAACCTCCATTAAAATCATCACAATTATCAGCATTATGCAGCAAAGGCATTTAAGAGCTTTTGTAACTCAGTGGAATATATAGAAATAGTTTCTGCGCTTATAAATGATTTATTATTATTATCAGTCCATGCTCACTCTATTTCATCATCTTTTTAGGTTGTCCACTTGGGGAGGACCTTATGCGTTTGTGTGACTCTGTGGGCGTAGGCCTGCTTGTCTGTTTGTGCCTGACGTCAACAAATACTATACACATTTTCATCATTTCACATCTTCGCCATTTTTGTATGATTTTGATAGTGTTGGCAGATTTTTTTTTTTTTTTACAAAATGTATTCTTTCTTTCATTGTCATTTTACATCACACAGCATACATTAAAATTCATTAGTTCCAAATAATAGACCTTGTCCATTCTCTGTTTCTCTTTTTCTTAATAGGTCTATCTTTCTTTCTCTCTTCTTTCTTATATCCAACCTTAATATTAACACTCTAAAAATCTAGATGTAGTCACATTTGACTCCAACTCTGGGTGCAACAGTTCTTGTCAAAACTGACAGAATTCGAACGATAAGACTATTGTGGAAGTAGAAATTAAAATATTGTGTAGGATCGATAATTCTCACTATAATCGGTTCCCTTTTGAATAGAATGTTACTCGTTAGTCAAATGTGACTAGACTTGTTTTTATAGAGTGCCTGTGATTTAAGTGAACACTGAACTGAACGAGCTGAACAAAGTGGGTCAAATCCTTATTCATAAAGTAAAACAATAGGTACATGTATTTCTCTTTTCAAAAACATTTAACCTAAAAGAAGAAAAGGAAAAAGAAAAGGAAAAATACTTTTAACATGTTGAAAATGTATAAAACAAAACTATAAAATAAGTTCCCCATTTTTTTTTGGGGGGGGGGTGGGCATACAGACCTAGTGCATCGGTTTAATACAATACACATAGAAGAAGATAAGGCATTACCCTTTTCCTTTTATGAGATAAAACTATTAAAAACTTAGTAAATGAAGAAGCTTGATGGGAGGAATTTTAATTTGTAAACAAATTTTTAGGCATTTTACTCCCAGTGTTAAAGTGCAGTAGATGACAGGTTCGAATCCCGCTGGTTCCAATTTTTTCTGACTTGTGTTTTTCATTACAGATCGAGCATACGATCTTTAACACGGAGTAAAATGCCTAAAAATTTGTTTACATATTAAAAACTTATTGTATCCACTTATTTTACCCTTTTTACGTTATTGTCGGTCTATCGGACCTTCTAACTATCGGACCTTCTGACTATCGGACCCCGTTGGACATTCGATCTATAGAACCTTCGGACTATCGGACCCTCCGCCGATTCGGTCTATAGAACCGTCTGTCTATTGGACCCTCTCGTACATTCGGTCTATCGAACCTTCTATCTATTGGGTGTCGGTCTATCGGACCCGCTAACTATCGGACCTTCTAGCTATATTGCTGTAACCGCGCCTGTGTACCCCCTCGCAACTACATCACTGTACATGCCTATTCTAAATCGATGTATACATCGAGGTCGCATCAAACAAGCGTTCTCATCCAACTTATCCTCTGTCATTGTTGTGGAGCTAAGCTTGACTGACAAATCATCCGCCCCACAAACGAGGGTCGTTATCGAACGCGAGAGGCAATCGAAATCGCTCATTTGTTAGATCAGACGGTACTCAATAGTCTCTGTTGTGGAGCCCCCACAAAAGACCCCTCACCACATTCAATGGATACGGTAGCTGGCTTGCTGCACGGGCCTCGGGACCTCTTTATGCGATTAGCCTAAACCTATTAATCCGAAACCTAACTATTTCCTAGCTGCTTTTAAGATGATATAACCTTTTCTGAAGTGAGGTAAAGCCCATGTCTCGTCAAAATGACAAACAGGCCCATCATACAGGAGAGATGAATAGGAGAGACTTAAATGGAGTTCGATTGGTGTATAGCTGGGACGTTTAGACCTGTAAATAGACGAAGACGGTGGGACGGATAGAGTATTATTCGAATAAAATCGAACGAACGGCGACAAGCATTTTGACCCATCTTTCTCATTTCAAGTCAATTTTTTTTATCTTACTCTCATGCATTCCATCCGTCATAAGAGAGGCGGTTTTAATGCTTAATGACATAACATTCTACACAAACTAAACAAGAATGTTTTTAAGAGGGGGTGGCTAAAAACCAATCTATAAAACACAAGTGAGATCGAGAGGTTAAAATTTGAAATAGTTATATTTTAGTAATCAATAGGCGAAAAAAAACCACACGTAAACACTAAAATGATTCGAAACATTTAATAGTGGAAGGCTAGCAATCATTCACAAACCACAACCCATTCCCTCATGAATTGGAAAAAGAAAGACAAAAACTCGACCTGATCATTTCTTTTGATTATCCAAATTCTTTTCTTTCATTTTTGCATTGTATATGGTTCAAAGTAAAAATGATCCATCAATCAGACGTTTTCTTCATGAATAATAAAACTATCCGGAGGTGAAGAAGAGGAACTGGCAGAAAATGAAAAATAAAAAGCCGAGTTGTAATTGTACGGCTAACATTTTTATCATTTATAAGTGATGAATTTATTTATACATCTGGACCAAATGAACAATTCGTTATTTTCATTGGAATGATAGGTACATAATTGGTAACATATTTCAGTAATATATAAGTACATTGACAATGGACAGAATATTCATGTATTTCTAATCAAGCAAACATCCACCTATTCTGCATACACACTATCTGCTTTTCTTTACTGTGGTAGAAAACAAAACTTGACGCGGAAAAGAAACCATGGTGGTCTGAAAATATTTACATGTGTGTTCACAATTTATCTAAGTAAAAGCTTTTCGGTTAAAATACAAAATTTATCTGGTGCAAGATCCATCTCGTCATCTCTTTTTCAATTGTCTGACGCCATTGTAATACTAAATCGCAGTGTTATCTATGATCAGATGTTAGTTTTGATTATCATTTAGCTTGAATGACTTCTGTATGATGCACATGATGATTTAATTTCGCTTGTCAGTTAATTCCACTTTATATGTTGGGTTATCGAAAAGATAACGAATACAATAAAAGCAAACATATTAAAGTGATCGCGCCCATGGCATGACAGGTCAAAGTTCATTGCCACTCTCCACCCAGGAGTTGAAATGAATCTTGGAGAAATGTTTTGACGATACTGGAACACTAATTACGAACGTTTTAGTATATTACTACACCCTTTTTTTATCAAAACAGAGGCGGAAAACATTTCCTCAGAAAATTCCTTCATCGCTTTTTGTCATGACTGAATAGATCATTTTACGGTGTGATTTAACACGCCATCTCTTTCTTTCTCGCAGCAATTCTCTCTTATAAATTATTGAATACAGTAGAAAGAAAGAAAACAAAAAAATCAACGAAATTCCAACAGACAGCGGGAAGCTGAGACGAAGCTTCTTCTTTTGGTGATTGGAGGCTCTTGTTTTGGGGGTGCGTTGTTGCCCCCTCCGAGTGATACCGTCTCTAGGTAGACACCAAGTCTGGCCTACTCTCGGTCAAGGCTACGTATATCTTTAGACAAACTTGGAGTCCCACAGTGTATTGTCCCTTCTTTGGGGCTGTTCGCATTGATAGCTCTTCACTGACGCATCCCTGTTTTCATTGCCATCGATGAGGAAACCTCCCAGTTGCAGGTAAGTTTAAATGGCAGTGATAGAGGGAACCTACAGACGTTCAATGGAATGGCTGGTTGCTATGGAAGAACTCACCTTTTTCGACGCAATGAGGTTTTACAAAAGAGTACAGGAACGGAATCCATATATCAGTGTGAACGATGCGTTGCCCTTTGACAATACCTCGTCATTTTATGTAGGGCACACATGCTTGTATACAATGCAATTGTTGCCAACGATTCGACAGGCTAGGTTAGCAAATCTTCGGCATGAGTTGATGATGATAATAAGAATATCAACAAAAAACGCCCATAAATTTCAGCGTCCTTAATTCACAGCACGGGGTAAACTAACTGATCACGTTCACGAACAAAACTTATCTAGTTTTCAAACTAATAAACTTTAAGGAGAAGAGAAAGGGATATATTTAATGAGTGAGGGATCAGTAATGATAATTATAAGTAACTATTATACTGCTATCTAATGCACACAAAAGAGATAACTGGAAAGATTTTATAATTAGATGAATAACCATTAAGAAAACCGAATGTCATGTGATGGCAAATATTAAAGTTGTTGAATGAGTTGATAGAATAACATACTTATGTAGCATGATTAATTTCATCAAGTAATGGTCATTTGGATGAACATATGCATTTGTCCAAATTGATTCACGATAGTTGCCTTTAAAAAGTGTGTTTTAAAAGGTACCATGAGAGAATAAAGTTATACAGAGCAGATAATAACTGATAGATTGTTGGATAATTAAAATCAGATAAAATGATAGATGGATTATAAATAGATACATACATGAAATATATATATATATATATATATATATATATATATATATATATATATAATTTTTACTATTTTTTACTATCTACTATGTCTTTATTCTCGGAGTGAACTTTATCTTACTTTAAATTATTTTTTCTATACGTTCTCCCACATATATATATATATATATATATATATATATATATATATATATATACACGCACACACACACACACACACACACACACACACATACTCACAAACTCCTTGATTTAAGGGATTCTATGTCTTCCCCTATTGATTTTATAACCAGGCCATTCGATAATATTAAGGATATTCTCTGTATTTGAATATTTTGTAATAGAAAAATATGACTGGAAGAAGATCAATGTTACCTCGAAACTTTGAAGCACATATACACATCCTCCCATCCCATCCTCACACAAACTCATATTCTGGCATGCCTCGGCCCACACATACACCCACCCACACCCTCATCAGTAGATAGATGATAACTTGATAAGATGGGTGTGTATTTAGAGAAAAAATATATATAACAAAATATCAATCAAAGGATAGAATACGATTTGTGAAAGAGTACGTGAGGGAGTGCTTGTGAGTGATTTGTAAGAGAAAGGGGAAAACATGGATGGAGAAAGATAGAGAGGAAATGGAGAGATAGTGAGTAGAGTAATAACTCTTTTCTAAAACATGTAGGTTCAATGAATATTGGAGGTGTTATGTTTCATTTGGACAGAACGTTCTTCTCACTTCAGTATATTCTTTAGACATTCCAAAAATAAAAGGTGACGAAATAGTCAGCCGATTGACAATTATGAAAATATGCATCTTTTTGACAGCGTCAACATTTATTCAATTAAATAAAAACATTGATTTCTTATGTAGGACAATGCTGGGCTTTCCAATAACAAAGTTTACTGTTGACTTTTTGTATGTTCTTGGATAGCGTTGGCTATCTCTCATTGATATTTAAAATCCAAATATCTTGATTTGCAATGGATACTGTTTTGACTTAAAGATGAACTTTTGCAACGCATGAGGAAACCTTGGGATTCCTTTATTTGCAAAATTCTATTTGATTCATACTATCCCTGGAGGAAAATGGGAGAAAATAACACATGGGAAAATAGACAGCAGAGTATTTTTACAGCACAAAACTCACGAACGCACATAGGCACAGATATATTTATAATATATATATAATATATATAATAAACACCTATCGGGTACATTAGGAGGACAGTTTTTGTTCTTTTTCTTTGTCCAACTGTCGACTTAATGTACCAACTGTCGACCTAATGTAGGGGTCTCTATTATGACGAAATAAACTGTATTGTCAACTGTCGACCTAATGTACCCGTTAGTCAAATGTATATATATATATATATATATATATATATCCTATTTTTGAAATTTTCTCCACAAAATTTTTATAAAATCCATCAGGTATTTTAGTCAAAAATCTGTGACTAGAACGATCGAATCATTGATTCACTACCCGAAAAATAATTATAAAGAATTTAAGAAGATTAGTAAACGAAGAAGCTTGATGGGAGGAATTTTTAATTTGTAAACAAATTTTTAGGCATTTTTACTCCCAGTGTTAAAGATCGTATGCTCGATCTGTAATGAAAAAAATTGGAACCAGCGGGATTCGAACCTGTCATCTACTGCTTACCGGGCAGCGACTTAACCACCAGGCTATTCTGGTTCACGGCCAAGTCACGATGATCTGGAATCAAATACCCAGGATCCTCTTCTTTCTGACTCATTAACATTCCAACGGTCCGCCTTAGACAATGTTATTAAACGAAGAAGCTTGATGGGAGGAATTTTTAATTTGTAAACAAATTTTTAGGCATTTTACTCCCAGTGGTTCCAATTTTTTCTGATTTGTGTTTTTTCTGACTTGTGTTTTTTCATTACAGATCGAGCATACGATCTTTAACACTGGGAGTAAAATGCCTAAAAAATTTGTTTACAAATTTAAGAAGATATTGGAAACTAACAGTACTTCATAAAATGCAACAAATCTTTATTTCTTTGTTTGAGGATATGCTGAGCGAATCGAACTCCAACATCCTGATGTGGAAAATATATACAAGTCACGCACAGGCAATCACAAAGGAGCAAAAGGGGTTATACGGAGCGATCTCTGGTGGCTATCAAAAGCCATCATAAATCAGATATCATGATCTAACTGATTAGAAAAATGCGAGCATTGTCACAGGGGTGTCATTACATAACTTGAGAACACAGACGTTGCACGAATACCGACACCCCTTCGCATACATTAGTGATGTACAAAGTGTGTGGGTGGGGGAATGTGATATTATTTGATGGGGAATCCGAAAAGGGGAAATTAAGTATTTGCCACAAATAGATTAGAAAACATAGAAACATAAAGAAAGAAGTAAGAAAAGAAATGGCATGCTTTTAATCTAGAGAAAGGGGTTGGGGTAAAGGGAAAGTCCACCCCGTGTTGTAATTGAGCCTGGGGTTTTGATTTCTTATGAAATAAATGACGAACTGCATACCCAAACTCCTTGGTGTACTTCTTCTGTGTCCTTACCCACGGCATAATAAAAGTAGAATTGTTTACAATTCGACATATTCTCGAGATTCGGAAATGAATACGGCTAAAATCATGAAATATCTGGGGGTTTGGGGGATATGGCGTTTGACGGGAGAGTGATTCGTATATATATATCTTTGCTTAAAACGAGGATTTTATCGTGAACCAGACGCTTTCTTCATTAATTGTGCTTCCCATGATCTAGTGGATCAATACAAAACAAAACAAAAAACCTCAATTAAAGTCGATTTCCAAAACGGATCAATTGAGAGTAAGATATCCAAAGGCTTCGCCACTAAATCTGTTTTTACAGTGTATATTATGTTGTTTTTTTATAAAGATACTCAGGGAAATATTACACTCTGACGACGAAAATGGAGCTGATTTCAATGAAGGGTTTCTTCATTGTTTTTAACAGTCTTACGACTTAAATATAAGTGCTAATTCTCACGGTACTTTTCTCTTGTAGGACTTCACGTGTGAGATTTTCACCTATACCTACTGCAAGCAAAGAAAGGCGTTTTATGAAGAACGAAGTTAATTTTCTGACAACTTTCTTTGTTTTGGGGGTCGAATCATTTTCTTGTTTGCTTGGTATGAATATTTCTATAGTACATTAGGATTAAGACCCATTAGTAGATGTAGAACATCGGGTAGTTAGATCTAGATTGACAGTCTCTGCCATTCATCACTCGGGCAAGCATTTGGGAAGTTGTTAAAAAGCCCTGTAACTCCGACACCCTGAATTTGTGTAGGATGATAATCCAGGGCGTAACGCATGGAATACTAAGTGAGGTCTTATGATGGCCCTGCGCGGTTTGCGCATTGAGTAGGGTGGGGATTCGGTGTCGCGTGCGGGGACCGCGCACCGTCGCACTCCGCCAACCATTGCCAACACGGCCACTGTCCCTATCGCCTGTTCGTTGCCGTTGAGATGCGGCGACGTCATATAAACACTCAGGGAGTTTGCAGTGTCGAACCCTTGTATTTATCTCAAAGTCTGCTTTTCTCCCTCTTTCTATTCAGAGTGGAAAGTTCATTGACTGCATGCTTTTGACGGGGGAATTTGACATTGTACGTTTCACCCCTGTTCATTGTTGGGAAGGGGGTTAGTGGTGGTAAAAAATAGAAAGGGCGGGAGAACTCTGCCCTCGCTTTTGTTGGGTAGCGTGCCTCCTGTTACATGAAACCCATTTGTTCCACATTAAGCTCTCATCATAGATCTACCAGTTGTCGCAAATTTTCCCCTTCCTCGTTTCCTCTTATAGGGAGTCAACCATGAAAAGAAATTTGAATGCTGATATCATAATAATCACACACTGAGCATTTTCTTTTTAATTTTATTATATTTTATTCTATTTTATCTGTTCTCATTATAAGGAAATATAGTCACAGAAGTAAGAAGTGAGGAATTGTACAAAAAGAATCTTCGGCTAGGACTGTTCATTTGTCTCTTTTCCTTCTTTTTTTTAATTTCCTCATCTTCTCTTCTTTGTCTAAACTATTTTACTTTTAACTTTAGAAATTCCTCGTCTTCATTTATTTGTACTTGTTCCGTCATTTTTCTTTGGTGCTGTAATGCCATATTTTTTGGTTTCTGCTGCCATTTTCCATCACTTTTTGTATTGTTAATAATTATTATACATTGTCAGTTTTTCCTTTCCAAAATGAGACAATAGCACCATTATGACCACGTGACTGCTGTAGGAGAAACCAATCATATGCCGACCCTGCAAACAATAGACTAACCGCGCCGTTTACCAAAACCCTTATGTTTAAAATAAAAAAAGAAACATAAAAAGGCCATCTGAAAAATAATACTAAGAGAATGGTATTCTTGCATTTGTTAAGTTTTTTAATGGTCAGCTCAAAGTTCCAAACACTTTAGATGGGCATTTCATCAAAGCCCCCTAATAGTGTATATCAAACAGATGATAAATCTGCTTAGAAATAATGTATTCATTCAAACAGATTTAAATATACTCATTTAACATTCGATGAAATTCTTTTCACATAAAATATCAAACAGCACCTTAAACAGAGTGCTTATAGAAATAGAATCTTGAATTGCGATAACGTTATTTGAAAGAATGCGAAGTGAAAAAAGAGGCTGAAGTTGGACATGTCTGATTCGGTACATATTTATGATTATTTCCCGTGAGACCATTGTGTCACATCATTAGTAGTAGTACTTTTCACCAACGGGTTTAGAAAAAAATATATTCATTAGACGTTGTCGAGCATTTTTCTTATAGCCACATAATTGCACAGAAATATTATTTTCACAATTTAAAAATATGAATAATCCCCCTCAGCTGAATGATAATAAATAAAATATTGAACTGCGATAACTTTTTTTTTTCTCGAAAGAATGCAGGTGAGAAACTAGAGACTACAGATGGGCACGTCGGATTCAGTACATATTTATGACTATTTCCCCGCGAGACCAGTGTGTCACATCATTTTGTTCTCATCCTCAGATGTCAGTATTGGATTACGTAATCGAACCCATGGTGTTTTCCCAGAACAACTCACCACCAAGATGCCTCTATTCGTCAATAGATTCTGATATTTATCTGTTTATTATTATTCGCTTTGGTACGGTTCGGTCGGAGAAGTGGTTAGGCTTGACACATTCACGGAAAAAAACAGTTATGGGAAATGAGAGCATCATGATTTTGAGGCAAGTTTTCCAAAATAAGAATAGGTATAACTTTAAGATAAAATGAACATGAATTTACAGATCTAATTTAGCAATATTTTGACACATATGAATGTACGAATATGGTGCTAAATATGCATTTCCTGATCAAGTATTCAGAAATGAAAGACGTGCGGTCATAGTGATTAAGTTCGCTTTTCCCTCTCAAGCAATAGTGGCAGGGAACGATTGATAATAATAATAATAAGAAGAAGAAGAATATTATCATATATAATTATGTTAGTTTTGTTTTCACATCTTTCGTTTACGTTGCTTGCTTGGCAAAGATTAACATACACATTTCCTACGCACTTATACTACTTTAAGAATACACCTTCATTATACTTTATGCCCATATAATTACCACATCTAATATAGAAGCATTTATCGACTGCAATGATCATGATACTTTTTTTTCTGAAAAAGTATTTCTTACCCGGAAAGTTCAATTAAAACTGAACAACATAATATATCCAAACTACTGACCTGTATAATTCATGTGGAGAAAGATAAACAAATATGACCCATTAACATTATGCATGTAATTTGTATGCATACCTGTATCTCTATATCATCACACAGCAGTGCTACTAATAGATGAAGAGGATGTGGTAATGAGTTTCACCGAACAGATGACGCCGTGAATGGGGGATGATGCCGCATCGGGAAGCTACTTGCCTGTCCCGGGCTGCCGGTGGGGGCAGTCCCCAGTGGAACGCCGCCTCATCAAACTTGCATGTCTCCTCCCGTCACGCTTCATCGCACTCTCATCTTCCACTCCGTCATTAGCCTCTTCCCCAGTCCACATCGATACATTTCACGTAAGCACCAAATGTTCAAGACCACTGATGAAAAGGCTAGAAAAACACAAACGATCGGTAAATATGGAGTAAGTATGTCGCGCACTACTGCTAGAATATGGCGTAATATAATATTTTATGACCTTAAATATGGCATGAACTGTAGTAATTTTTTGAAATTGAATAGGAACGACAACAGGAACTATAAGTTGACTATATATTCGGGAATGAATGGAAATTAAACGCCATTAAAGTAAATTAACACTATGACCGACCATCTCATTGGAATGTTTTCCTATATCAGATCAATTTCATGACATATTTCATTTCATTACGCCTTTACTAGTTTGCCAAAATATAGGTAAACTAAACCCTAGCTATCTCATGAAAAAGCTTTTAATTGACAACTTGTATTCTTGCGTTTTGATTAATGCGACGAATCTTGTAATAAAATAATGAAGTCCAATGACAAGAACATGCATGTTAAAAGTCAGATCGTAGATTGTCTACATTTCGTCTTCAAGTTTGAAACTAATTTTAATGTTTGAAGTTTGAATTTAAATTGAGAAAATCCAATATGAAAAGTTAAGTTCTGGTCAAGCGAAACTGTCTCAAAACTATTGGGAAAGGTTGATTAAAATAGTACATAAGAATTGGTGTATGCTGTAAGGTTTTGGAATCAACAAAATTAGAAGAAATTGACTCAATCCTGCTGAGAGTGGCATGCACTGCATACAGAAATGTGTATATGGGACTACACACACATATTCGGCCCGAACATTTCAGCAGTTTCTTGTCATATTTTGAACGTGAGGGCTTTTGCAGAGCAGTCCTTTTCAGGGGACATTTCTACTAAGATAATCTTCCAAAATGAAATAAAGAGAGTGAGAAAGCTCAAAAATTAGGTTTGACCTTTCCCAGAACTCAGCCTTCTCTTTAAAGAGTCAGTCGTAAACTAACGGTGGAGTAGGTGTAAAGTTTAAATTTGGTAGATAGATGAAAGTCTTTTCTTTACTCTCACAAAATTGTCCATATTTATGAAATAAGGGATGTACAGGAAAAAATAACTTTATTTGAGCAATATTTTACACCTTATGCTTGTTTTCTTTTTTACTTTTATATCAATATCCTTTTGGAATTATTTGTGTCATCACCACAACGAAAATGATTACATTCTTAAATTCACTACTGTCATGTTTTTCACAGGTTTGGAGATAATTATTTTTCTTTTCATTATAAAGGGCTATCCAAAAAAAGAAAGAAAGTTTACATATTAAGGCACCATAGGCATTCACCTTATATTAAGCATTTTTTTCACACCCGACGCTCTTTTTCTTGCTTACTTTTCTATCAATATAATTTTGAAATTATTTGTGTCATACCCCCCCCCCCAAAAAAAAAAAAAAGATTACATTTCTAATACCAGTACTGTCATGTCTTTCACAGGTGTGGAGACACTTCTTCTTCTTCTTCTTCTTCTTCTTCTTCTTCTTAGACATTTTTAATGTGTTCTTTTTCCCCATTATTTTCCTTCATTTCCATTATGCTTATTGCATCCTCACTTTCTCTCCTCTACGGAAGTGTTTAGCCTGTTCTTACATTGAACCGGTAAATGGGATTTTGAAAGACACACGGTGTCTGGCATCGACAGTGTCTACAATGGCTCATCCCTCGTTACAACATCATCAAAACAAGATAATAAAAGGTCTAGAAAGGGCAACAAATTGGTGCTTATGTCCAGTAAACATGAAGAGAAAGAATAGATTCAAAAGAAACAAGAACATTAGGAACCATTGATCGTTGTTTCCCTACGTGTTCTTTAATCATCGTTACGAGCGGTTTATGTCCGCCTGGGAACAGAATAACGACTTTCGGTTTAATTCAGAGCTTATCCAAATCCCCTTTTTAAAAATACACTAAATTCAACCACGGGTCCAACATGTAATATGTTAAAATGAAACTAAATGGTCTTGCCACAGATCTTTGTCTCTGGCACGGTAACGAAATTCAGTCACAAACTGAAGGGTATAAGCTGTTAATTCCTCTGCAGCTACCTGGTCAAAGAGGACATTTTTGTTGTTGTTGGATATTTATGTAATTACTTTTTATCTTATTTTCAAAGAGGAAAAAAAAAATCGTAATTTTATTTCAAAATTCCAGAAAAGAGGTTCAGTATTAATATGATTTTCTTCCTGTGCTTTGACAGACCTAGTCAGGGGAACATGTAACATGTAATATGAAACATTTAACAGACGTGTCGTGGATACGTCACCGGACTGTGGATCACGTGGTTAGCGGTTCAAGTCCTTTATCCTGTGGCAGGACATTGATCTACATTGCCATTCTTATCCAGGAGATAATGGGTACCTGTGAGGATTGCTGAAAGTCAATGTGAATGTTTTTGCCATTGCTCTACATGCATGCAAGCGGACGGTGCAAAATGGTAGGAATGCTCCCTAAGGAGTGGAGATGGTGCACATTTGTGTGTAGGCTTTAAATCCAGTGACCAGTGGTAGTAATATATATCACTGTAAAGCGCATTGAAGTATTCACGTAATGCGCTATATAAAATAATGTAATATATTATTTTCATTATTGATTAAGATTGTACAGAAGGGTAACTATATGTAAATAATATTTTTCCAAAGACATTTGGCAGAGTAAATCCTTTTTACAATTGGTGCTTGGAATATTCGATTTATCTATTTTCATAAAAGATAATGTTGGTGTAAGCCGACATCATTTTTTGCAGAACAAAACTGACATGATTTTCTTGTGTGTGTCAAAAAAAATTATACAGGTTTCAAAATAAAGAAATACCATTCGAAATACTTAGAGAGAACTATCAAGTTACATGTTTTCAAGGCATTAACTACAGCATCCCTCTTTTCTACTATTTGTATGCAATGAACCCAATCTTGTATGCATAATCCAGAGTGCCCAGAGTCGGGGGGGGGGGGTTGCCCATTTTCCCCCTTTAAATCGGCTTTTCGACATTACTTTTGACGCCATTAGGAGCAGAAATCTATTTGGGTTTGTCGACTAATTCCAGTGGACAGGCGAGCCGCACGCGGCCTGTAATAGCCTCGCCAAAGGAATATGCCCTGGCCTATATGCTCTGACGGTCTGGAGACCGCGCACGTGTACCCGTACGCGGGGTCACTGCGCTCGTGTACACATTAATGCTTTCTTGAAATGAAATTTAAAAAAAAATTAATCCTCGTAGCCTGAAAATTTCCGAAAAAAATCATACTGATATCCAGAATTTATGAAGAAAATTTTATATTATCGATTGGCCAGAATATAATTATTATTATGATATCATCGTGAGTATCAAATATAATGTTCATGATCTTAAAGGGGTTCTTTAGCATGAGGATAATATTTCTGGGGAAAAAATCAGTTCAATTCTAATACATATCACGTTGTAAAAAAGAAATCAACACTAAAATGTTATTGATCAAATAAATAATTACGTCAAATATTAACTGTTTTGACCACTAACAAATGCCCAACACGGGTATTAAACATTTTGTCCGAAAAAGATCTTCTTCTGTTTTTTTTTCAAATAGTACTGCAATAGGTCATAGATGTTACAAGAGTTAGGCATAGCATGGGCATGAAATTGACCAAAGTTGGTAGGACACCTATTTACCCAAAGGTTGGGCAATTTTCTACCCAATATGTTCTAAGGGTGGATTATTACCTTTAATGCTGCAGCAACCGATTCTATACTGGGTTTCATTTCTCTCTCTTACCTTTTCTCTATATATAATATAATATTTCCAATCTTTTTTTTTTTTAATTATTTATTTCTCTCAAGTTTTAAGTTTCCATGTTATATAAAATGAGTTTTCTTTATTTCCGAACATCAAACAGGATATTCTCATCTACTTTTTTCAATATGGAATGATTGTAATGAATATCAATTGCGTTATTTTTTTTCTCCTGAACATTATAAGCATTCAGATTGGATGGTGGACAGTGAGGTGTATGACATACGGCTGAAAACGTTGCTCACACCTAGTATTTTAAGGAACTTGTCAAAACCGATGCCTCTACTAGAAAAAGTGCATTAGAGGCCTCTGTGGCATTCTGTATGTTAATTCCATGACTATCCTCAGCAACTGAGATATAAATATGGACCTGCATGAAATATATTGTATCTCTACTATACATTGTGATCCATTTTGAATAATCATCGTACCTACTGGAGGAGCATGAATAGCCAAAATTAATCTATTACTACATCAGTCAAAGTATGTATAGCTAGACTGAAATATACATTTCCTAGTTAACAGGCCCTGAAATTTAATTTTAATTAAACATCTCGATTAAAAAATCACCAATGCTAAAAGTAAGTAACCACTAAAGATATTTTCTTCATGGGATAATTTGTGGGCTAAAGTGTAATGTACATGATTGTGCATTGGATAAAGAGAGAGAGAGAGAGAGGGGGGGACTAATATTTAAACAAATATATGAAACCTATTTCATAATGATTTGTATATATGGGCATATGATGGAACTTTTTCCCGTCCATGTCCGGCCGATGATCATTTCATAGGCACGGTGATAAACACTTCCAATACAGTATGTCATTTTTTTTAAAAACTATTATTTGCATATGGATGCTTGGAAAAGTGTTTTTACTCAAACTGCCCATAAAAGTGTGGGATGTAAATTTTCCTACTTGAATGATCACAAAAGTGAGAAAAGTATAAATTCCCCCCTGTTATATATCACGTTGCTATTCATGGGATTTCGACGCTATATGACTGTCAGTTATCCTTCAAAATTCTTAGATATCTCGAGCAGTGACTAACATTAAGCACACGAGTCACATGGATCCAAACGATTATTATACATATATATATATATATATGAAGACCCGCCAAAAAGGCGATAATGCGGAGTGCTTTGTAAAGACTACGATGCAGATGGGGTGTGAAACCAATCAGCGGTGTTGAATCTATCACGTGGTTTCTATATTTCTATCATCATATTCGTTATGTCATTTTAGCTTGTCATTGATATTCATTGATCAGCACCATCTATGTGGCAATTGTATTCGTCTTTCACGTGATGTGGTAATCATTTACATGCATTTTCTCGCTTTGAGAATTTGTGATGATTTATGAGCCTTAAGGTCCGTGATAGTATAGTAATCAGATAATCAACAAGGTTTCCAGATATCTGGAAGATTTGTTTGGGGATTTTCTTGTTGTTTTGTTTATAAGGATAAAAGTCATGATTCAATTTCCAAACATTCCAGAATAAAATTAGGGCGGGGGGGGGGGGGGTAATCGGTTTTGAAACCATTATGATTATTTCTCTGTAAAGGCTACATAGCTATGTTTTGAGGTCATCTAAATTACTCTAGATCTTTGACATTTTTGTCGTGTAGGATGCTTTATCGTATAAACAGGAAAAGTCGCATTTTAGTATGTTAGATATGTTTGGCGTCCTGCTTACATATTGCCATGATATTTCATGTTTGCAGGAAGCAATTTAGAGACACGCGGAACAAATACATTTAATATCCTTTTGTGCTGTAAGATTATAACATGTATTCGAACATCGATTAAAAATGATTCCTTCCAAAACCATGGACAATAAGATATTGAAGTGCTAAAAAATAATAAAGCTTAATATTTTGTCGGAGATTTCTTTTCATTTTTTATTTTGTAGTTAACATTTTGATAAATATGACCAAGATATTTCATTTCAACAAAGGGCAATTCAATATAATATATTCCCTGTAGCGTATATGTCATTCTGATTTTGAAACTGATCACATTATTAGAGTTGAAATATTAATACATACCGCCATTTTGTTTTTCTTTTCCTATTATTTAGATGCTTAGTAGTAGCCCTGCAGCTTAATGCTATCTTTAATATTAAACAAAGCAAATAGTTTTTGGATTTTTTATTCATTATCATTGGTCGATTATCGTTTTATTTCGCGAATGGCCATGATAAATAATATCAAGTTAATCAAGCTATACCCTTTTTTATCAATGCAGAATATTGTAATTATCATTTATTTTGTTAAGTGTGATATCACTGCAAACGTAGTAATTATTCATTCATTCCTTATTAACTATATGCATACATCTAAACACCTATGGATAAATACACAAATAAATCTACAAATCACAAAAAAATAAACATTGTTCTATGCAGAACTGATAACATGTTCCCGAATTTCTCAAAGCAACGACTTCTTTTAAGGTGTCATGAAGCATCTTTTACACCCCAAAAGCTCCATATCTAAGCCTTAAAGGAGCAGCTGGTGTGAAAAGTTTCAACACGTTTTCAGATTATGTGTATGTGGATATATAAATATATATATATATATATATATATATATATATATATATATATATATATATGTATATACATATACATACATATTAAGGTTTCACGTACGAAAGAAAACTGCTAAAAGCAGTCTGTTTGATAATGAGCACTCTGTATCTTCAATTTTTGTTTTGTTTTGATACCATATTGTATACTCCTGACGAAGACGGAGGAAGCCGTTGAAAACTTGAGTAGAGAAAATAAAATTGGCCACAATGCGTTACAAACGCTTTTAGCAGTTTTGTTTATATACATATATATATATATATATATATATATATTGTAAGGAAATAACATATACAACAGCTTTGGCAACTCTCGTGGAAATAAATATAATGTGAAAGGAAATGAGAGAATAATGGTTGCGTAACATAAAAGTAACTCAAAGTTCCCCAGAGCTGTCCTCCCTTTTTGAGATATATATAGTGCGTATCAAATAAAAATATACCCAACTTTGATAGCTTCCAATTAAAATATTATAACAGACGTGACTTTGAAATTTATTTCATGGTGAAGAGTAACTTGTCGCCTGTCCAGTGGTACCTCATTCATAACATTTCTGCAATGGACGACCGTGCACCAAGTTTTTTTTATGTCAAAATCTCCTTGTTTCAAGTTTCGGCTGATGCAACGAATGTGGGTCAAGCAATATGAATGTGTTACTTTAGTCTCCAATCATTTTAGAAGTTGAATTCTCCTTTGTGTTTCAATACTTCATTGTTTAAAGTGATCCAGTGTATCTAATCATTCATATGACCTTGTTTCGATTCATATGCTAATCTTTACTTTATTTTAACAGTCTTCTTACATCTTGTCTCATGATAACCATATAATTATATATATATATATATATATATATTTATGTAAGTGTGAGAAATGGAAATGAGAGAATAAAGAACAAAATTTTTATCTGGATAAATGTCATGCTTAGTTCTAACAAAAGTTTGTTTATTTATATAGATATATGAAGTCTATTTATATACATAATATAAGCTTTTCGCAATCGCTCGACGAATCCCTATATTACGGAAATTGCGCTTCGTGATATGTCTTTGCGGGATTAATAATAATAATGATTGTAAAGTTCACTGTGCAACATACGTTCACTATTGCATTCCGTTTAAAAATGGTTGATACAATTTTTCCTCACGTCCACACCAAATATCGGATTTTAGAGCTCATCGGCAACCGAAGATATCCAAATGAATATCCATTTCATGAATCATCTTTGTACAAACTCTAAGAGATGTATTAATCTGTTTTATTTTCCTCATCATCGGTTTTTCTTTTTCAAAATGAAAATACATCTAAACTTTTAATAAATGTTTGAAATCAAAGCTTAGTGGGACAGTGCGATTTATCAAATGAACTGAAATCGAAATAAGAGATGATATATTCAAAGCGTTTGATAAAACCCGAGAGCTGAAAGATAGCGTTGCATTCCGGAGAGGATCACGGGAAACAAGGTGTTTAAATTGTCAACTCCAGTGGCCCAGTTTGCACGAAAAAGATTCATATTTTGACAAGAATAACTACAACGATATGGAAATGTATTCATCTTTTATCAGGTAAGCAATTGTAAGAGTCACTTGTCATAAATACCCCCTCAGGCGGCTGGTAGCATTGTAGTATTCACTCACAAATTCCGCGAGTGATATTGGTGATATACAGCTTCACCCTAGGGAGTAAAAGAAACACTACAGACTCTGAAAATCACATCGATTTGTATCAAATATCATTCTATTTGTCAAATCAAAAACCCCAATAGGAATATTTTCTTCTAGACGTATAAGTCAAATTTGCCGAACACTTAAAGATTTTTCCCCCTTTATTTTATTTTTGATTTGGCATTATAAATCTTTCAGCACCTTATGTTTGGTGAAGGGAAAGGAGAAGTAAAATCCAAAGGATTGTTTGAGATAAGAAGGGGTTTGTAGGACGTTTTGTGTAGTGGAAGGAGCCCTGCACTATTTGGTTTTTCCGTCACGGTTGGTGAGTCGATGTTGACGGGCCTCCAGCCCGGGAGCTCGTTCCTTCACGCGCTCGTAACCACTGATTGCACGGCGCAGGATTCTATGACTACCAAATGAACCAAATCGCACAAGACAGATGAAGAGGCTCCTAGCTATTCTCTCTTCGTTGCGGAACATTTTTTGACAAATTGGGTCCATTTCGGGCCATTCGGGCAAAGCGATCACTCAGGCGCGTCTAGGACGTAAAAAGGCAAGAATATAAGTGTGAGATAATGGGCTAACAATTGAGCTGCGGAGAATAGGACGGACGAAAATATGATAAGGATTAAAATGCACAGCGACAGATGGACGTAAAAAGGGTTACTGGTCGGCTAGAATTCTTACAAAATACTGATCTCACATCAATTTCACTGTAAGAAAGAGGAGTATATTACATCGAGGAGAAGACAGGAAGAGAGACGGAAAGAAAGAGATGGAGGGAAAAGGAAAAAGAAATAAAGAGAGTGGAAGAGAGAGATAGTAGACAATATCTTCACATCCAGTACTGTTCACATCGTTAGAAATAAACAATAGTTTTAAAAATAACAAATAAACATTGCAACTACATAAACAAAAAAACTACCAAATAAATGATTTGTATTGATAATACGTCATTAAGCTTCATTCTGAAATGTGACGATTATTTTGTACATTTTCTGGTAATTGAGAAGAAATATTCAAAACACATAAGTGAACTTCATGATCCAATCATATAAATCGGTGACAAAGAAATGATATAAAGTGTGAAACCATACTACGATTTCAGTACTCATTTAAGGTAAGGCAAGGTACTTATTTTAATTCTAATACACGTAAGTCGAGAGGGACTTGTCCAATAATGTAAGCTACGATCGAAGGATCGAACCCAAGACCTCTCGTTTGAGAGTGTAGAGCCTTTACCAATATACCGCAGTGCTCCCTCTTACAACTTATAAGCAAAAGAAGGGGCATGGCTTGCTTTTGTTTTTGATATACTTTTGCTAGGGTTTTGTGACATCGTTTTGTTTGTTTTCTGTTTCGTTTTTATTTTGTTTGCAATTTACCATGTTACCTAATTGTTATGTATTTTCTATTTTCATGTTGAATGAAAAATTTGGCTGAAACATGTTTATTACCGTGTTGAAATTAAAAAAAAAAAAAAAATGATTTGTTAAACTGCACGACGTCTTTGGAAAGCATTTTTGCATAACTGCACAGGCCAACCCTGCAGTATAAAATAAAGAAGACCAAAAAAAAATAATAAATACACTGTATATAAATATAATTTGGGTAAAGAATTTGTACATGGCAATCAGAGGTAAACATTAATGAAATTAGCTTCTTGAAGATTTCATTTTCTATTGAAATTTCCTCGTCACAATAGATGTTCAATAGAAAGTGATTGTTTACTTCATTAATGCAGCAATTGGCTTGCTTAAGAAAAAAATCTTCGGCTTCGGCTTCTTAGGTATTATTCTTGAGTTGGAAGTAAGAAGCACGCTTTTCATAGTGTATCAAGCGCTGATTTACTGAGCTTGAAAAGACACACGTGTAAAACCGGAAAATTTGACCCAAACAAACAGAGCCGCTGTGAATGCTATTCAACAAAGAGTGCGCTTGCGAGAAAATGCGTGCTTTTGTGCCTCCATAGACCAAAGCTGTCGCCTCGACTCATGATCATGCCCGTAGAAAGAGTACCCCCTCGATGGCGGATCGATGGGCGTGGTCAAAATGCTCGTGATAGACGTGCGCATTGGACCAATCAGCGGCTGCTTGTAAGTCGCGCTTGTCTAAACGGTGTAAGCTAGTCGGAGGCACTTCATAATAGGTCTTTAATTGGTGTTTCGGCACGATCTTCGATGATTCCTCGCCAAGAACTCTTTTTTTAAACTGCTCTTCCTCCTCAGTTCTCACCGGGACGCGAATCTGGAGATATAAATATAACCATTCTCGCTCTCTCGACACCAACTTTTTCACGAGTGCACCAAGGTTGGGGAATGCGCGCGCGGTGGCATTGTTTTTTCTCCCACGCTCTCTTCCCTCTGTTCTTCACCCCAAAAAGCGAGATCTCTACTCCAGACTTGAGAACTTCGTCGCCGGCATCGTTCGATTTTGTCGCCCCCTTGGAAGTTTGTTAGCTGCTGATAGTTGGCTTGTTTCGTGACTCTCTCTGTGTGTTTTTGGTGACAAGTGGGAATGATGTATGACGGTAGCGAGGAGTATCTCAGCCATCACCGAGCCCGGGCTCACGCCTTTGCTCTCAACAGCATCGTGCCACCAGCACCTCGGAGCTTCTCCTACCCTGGTCTACCCATGCAGTCATCCAATCATAACTCGTTAGGATTCTCAGGTGAGGTGCAGCAATCCCCCTTCAACTCGACCCATATCAACACCTTTCTACAACACCCACACTCTTAATCTATTGCTTCCTATTCAATCAGGTTACATAATGGTATTTGGTCCTGATCATATTGTACGTGGTATTCAAGAATGAATTTTCAACTTGATAAGTTGTAAATGTTATAATTCCATAATCTTTGCTACTCATGTATTTAATATGTCTCCCCATTCAGGTTTTACTTCATTACTTTCTTTATAGATCTTATAAAACATATGATTATTTTATTTGAATAGCTTGATTTTCATTAACGACAATAACATTTTCTGCATTATAAACAACTTACTTCAGATTGTTCTTTTCAAAATACATTTGCATTATAATTATAAACAAGGGGGGCTGAAGGAAGTGAAAAAAGAAAATAAGTTATTGTGAACGTGAGAAAAAGTAGATGACGAATAATAACCCAAATACTTGGTGCTTCAAAAAAGTTGATGTTGTTAATTCCAAACTTTATTGTTTATTGCATATTCCAATATTATTTTATATATGAGAGATTGACAAACGGATAAACAGTTTATGTTTGTATACAAGGATTATGATTGTCAGTTCTAATTCAAAAATGGTAAGTCTGGAATTGAAATTATATAAATTATATTCTTATTATTATTATGATGATGAAGTCTCGAATCAATACAAATATATCACTTTATAATCATCCGTATATTAGAAGCAGATATATTATGATTTTTTTTTCGTTTCGGCAATATGTAGAAAAAGAAAAGATGGATTTATTACAACAGTAAGACTGATCATAGTTCTATCAATTTTTCGAAACGGTGGAGCAAACGAATACAGACGGAAAGAAAGGGAAAAAAAAACTATTTTATAAGTAGTTGTTGAACAAGTTCGACTATTAATGTCTCACAAGTGGATACTATATATCTTTCACACTGGGTGAACCCCCTGTGCAGTCCTCACTCCTTGTTAAATATTTACAGTTTTCGCTGCGGCTGAGCGGGGATGGTTGTCATCCAATCTGATGAGTTAGCTATGCACGGGCTGCGGCGGGCCGCTCGCTACCACATCCCTATGCCCTACTGCTCGCCTCAAAGGCTGGTCCCAACGACAACCCAATACACCAATCCTTCTCCTCCCTACCCCGCTTCCCTCCGCCTGCGACACAGAAAACTCATGTCTTATTGACACACTGCAGTTTTAATTTACCCAAGTAGTACATCTTTAGCCGCCTCTCCTATCCCTTTAATTCGTTTGCAAACCACCAGAAAATGAGGGGGAGATCGTTTGTGTATATGCGCTGAGAATGGATCATTTGTATGGGACGTTTGTATGCAAAGACAGATTCAAAGTGAAGAGAGGTGTCATGGCTATTTGTCACCCGCACGAAGTTACACATTTTACAATTTGCCCTCTTTTCCCATCTTTTTTTCTTTCCTTTCTTTTTACCCTCTCGCTATTGAATAAACGTTTAATACACCAGCGCATAGTTTGTACAGTCCTAAAGAGCACACAGAAAATTCCCTCTGGAATTAGGTCTGCTCCGAGGAGAACAATTCCACGACATGTCTATAAACATTAGCAAGCATGCACGAATATTTCACTTGAAGACGTCCTCTCATTTCTCCTTGCTAAATAGGTAAACCAATAACGTAATGAATATAGGTAAAACCAACAAACGATTTATATTGCGTGACGTTGTGGAGAGAAAGGCTTAAAGGTACTGTTTAACTTTCGGCGTATGACGCAAAAAAAAAAATAATAAAAAAACATGATAGACAGCACGTTAGCCGAGAAAACCAAACAAACAACGAGTGAAACAATGTAATAAAAATGTGAAAAATCGTAGATGAAATATAATCGCAGATATTTAAGACCATCTTAGTTCACATGCACTGGACAAAGGCAAAGGAAACAAAAATAAACAAAATATGCATATCCCTCTTTCAATAAATTATTTAACAATGATCGTCTTTCCCGAAATAATCAATAATCATATCTTCACCACTTTTATAAAGTATGTTTTCGCTCAGTTATTAACCCACACCACTTTGATTTTTCACTTTAAAATGTTTAAACATTCAACATCTTTCAAAAGCATGTCATGTACACTAATGTAAGTGAATCGAGATTGATCATGTTTGAATATACACAACTTCCTAAAAAGCCATCAACTTAAATTATCTTTGTAAAGAAATGAGTTACAAAAAAAAGTTCAGTCGCCTTGATGGCAACCCTCTCTCTCTCCTATCACTTTAATTCGTTTGCAGTCGCCATGATCGCAACTATACGGGATTTCCTCAATATGCTTTTAAAGAAGACAACAAAAAAAATTATAAATAGCATGCTCCAACTCAAATCAAAGAAAGGAAGGTTTAGGGCTTATCAAAAACTGAAGGTGGGCTTTAAGAGTGGTCCTGGAAGAAGTCACTCTGAAGATGTATGGTATCCCTATTAAGTGGGTCTGAAGAGCTTCTTCACACCCACTTGATGGCTATGTTATACCAAAAGAGCAAGTCAAACACGATAACGTGCTTACAGTGGCATCATCTTCAATGGACTTCGCTTTTCCATTGTTCCCCCAATTCATCTTTACTCCCATTTAAATAGAATCGTTTATATCTGGCTAATAAAGATGTGGACATTCTTATGCCCTCCAAATCAAACAAAATTACGTCGTGATTTTTTTTAAAACTTCTCTTCCCTACTCTCCCTATTTGATGCCTGATTGCCAAGTTAAAACCCCTAAACGTTGCTCTTATTTTCAGTATTATTCATAATTCATCCATACATATAAATCTGATAACAATGAATTCATTTTCAGCATTTCTTTAAAACCCCGATGGGGACAGCTTTCGAATTCAACTAAACATGAGGACAGTCACTGAAATCCAAAATCAAACTGCTTCCTTCATCTGTGATTTTATTGCATGCAGTGATACATGCAATGATAGTAGAAACAAGAAAAATGTGAAAACAAGATCGACAGATTGATCGATTGATTGATCGTAATTTGTTTTTTTACATTCAAACGAATGAATAATGTTACCATATGTTTTTTATTACAGTTAAGACTTTTTAGTTATTTTTCGTCACCTTATTGTATTAATTAAAGATAAAGTTGAGTTCTGGTCATGAGATTGAATTGTGAAAGGAACTGTACCAAAGCAGTTTGGAAAGGTTAATTATATATAGCACATAAAACTTGGTGTATGCTGTAAGGTTTTGGAATCACCAAAATGATAAGAAATTGACTCAATCCTGCTGAGAGTCACATGTACTGCACACAGAAATGTGTATATGGGACTACACAAAAATGTTCGACCCGAACATTTTAGCTGTTTCTTGTCATATTTTGAATGTGAGGGCATTTGAAGAGCAATCATTTTCAGGGGACATATCTACTATGATAATCTTCCAAATTAACATAAAGAGAATGAGAAAGCTCACAAATTATTTGTTATACGTACCTTTCCCAGAACTCAAGCTTACCTTTAAATTATGAAGAGAAATACACCTTAAAGGAGATGGTTATAATGGAATGAATTTTTATACAGTTTCCATGAATACCATGAGGTAAAATAGGGGAAGCATTGTTTATGTAATGCAAAAAAGAGACATAGTAAGTAGGGAATAAATTTGTTCATTTTACTAGAATCATAAATAAAAGATAATTGTCAGAATACAATTGTAGTCCTAATATACCCACTGATATAGTTAAAATATCCTTCGATTGCAGATCTTATGGAAGTTTATGTCAAGCACAGTAGTAAGATAAGGTTTGTCATTATAGTTCATTATTTTTTGTTATTTATAGCATTTTATATCATGTACATCAATTCTGATCAGTACAACAAACAAAAAACTGTTAAGTAACCACTGATAGCGCTGCGAAATGTAGTTGTTAATCGATTTTTCTTTTCAAGATGATTCAAGTTGTTACAAGTCGGAGGGGTACACAGTGCAGTCATCTTGTAATACCGTGATGATTATGTAGCTGGCCTAACCAGCCACGTCCATACTTGCTCCGTGTGTAGCATACATTTACATAGTTTATCACTCTCTCATATTTTATTCATCCGCGACGGGTAAAAACGAGGTCCCATATCGTACATCGGCTGTGACTCTTCGCTGCTCCTGCTGACAGCCCTGTCATCACATCCCACATCCATGAGCCAGACTCTAGCTGGCAGCCAGTGGTTCAGCGAAACTGCGGATGTCACGCCATGATTTAAAGGGAAATTTATACACCCGGTATTTAGCTCAGACAAAAAATGATAAATCACATGTTGGCTTATCGGTGAATATTTAGAAATATTTTAAATCATAAAAGTCATAAAATTATGGTTAGTGGTATATTGTATTTCAAAATTTCGCATCACTGTGACGTCAGTGAAAAAATACAATTTCTCTCTATTTTTGTAAATTATATCCCTTCTATTTATGAATATAAATTTCATATTTCATGTTAGAACATGGCAAAACATGTTTCCTATACGTTATAATGGGGAAGTATTCCTGCAATGACATGCCTGACAATCATGCATATCTCATTCCCCCCCCCCCCTTTTTTTTTCTGAGCGTCACAAAGGGCCGAAAGAAGCGTGAAGATAGTGTTCATAAGAGTACGAGTAGATTATTCAGTATCACATTCGAATGATACAGTGGTCTTCGCCGCTTTTAGTTGATGGGCCTATACTATAGCATAAAAGCCAAAGATTAATTAGATTATGGTTTGGCATTATAATCCTAAATAGTATTTGCACTTACTTTCTTGATACAATAATGGGTCGATATCAGGTTTGCAAAACTTAGTATGTTCCTTGAGACAAGTATATACCAGATGATGATGTCATAACTTCAATCAAAACTCTTCATAATTTTGGTGAATCTGATACAGTGATTGTTTGCCAGTAATTTTGTAGATACACTTATGCTCTCACCTTTAAATTCAAACCTTGGATTGCCCACTATTAATAAATTTCTAAGAAGGTTGAACTTATCATTCATGATTAAAGTCAATGAAATTGACTTTGTTTGGATTCAAGATAACAAAGATGATAAAGATGAAAAAAGGTTAAAAGGGTTAATTATAAATGTATACAAACAAATTGTAACCAGGAAAATAGGAGCGTACATGAGTCAGTAATAAAGTATACAGAAAGGTTGTATTGGATGATATTTCTGTGTCATTCCAAAATAGATATAGGTGCATAATATAGGGTGCATTTTACTTAATTTTTAAACATTTTTTCGAGCATGCTAACTGTATTGCGTATGTAATTATACCGTAATAGTAATATAATATGCACATTTAAATAGCACAGCTATATACTCTACTGCGCTTAATACAAAGTATCACGTTGTTACCCCCACCCCCACACACACACACACTTTTTTTGTTTTCAGTAATCTTTATTCATTTCTATATATAACATAACATTCGTCTTGAATGTATACAACAAATTACATCGTTAAATCTTTGAAACAAAGCATATACAACAAAAATATCATTGAATGAAATGTAATCATTAAAAAAAAGAAGACGAAGGAAAAATAAAATGCCCCTTCCTTACCTCAAACAATGAATATCAAACTGTATAACATAATTCATTCTTACTATAGACTCCTTACACACGCACACAACACACACACACACACACACACGTACACATATAAAAATTAATAGAGAGCTTGTTTACGTAAAAATACTTTTTTTCAACTTGTTCTTCTTCATGGAAAATGTCTGATCATTAATACTCCTAGAGCTCATTTTTTAGTACATACTTTGATTATTTCTATAAAGAGTATATCCCCTAATCACAATAAAGAATCTACTGAGGGGAATAAAGAATCTCTCAGGCTCTTACACTAAAGAATATATATGATATATATATATATATATATATTTCTCAGGCACCCACCCTCCTACGCATATGTATATATATTTATATTACGTATCACTATTTTTATGACTGTCTAGAGATTGGAATTGAAAGCATCTTTATTTTTCTATTTTCTATTTCTGTCGGATGGTTTATCGCAACTCATCTCATACTCGTGATAAATGTGGCCCCATTGACCATGTTTAACAAGCAAAAATAAAGAACCTTGACCGTAATCATGAAGTATTACATATATCGGATGACCAAAAAGATGTATAGTACTCAAAGGAACATACCCCTGTTTCATTAGTCATGCAAACGGCTATCTCTAACGATCGATGGAACTTTTTGTTCCTCCTTTTCTGAAAGAAAAACAAAACTTCATTTTATTGCAAAGTTGAGCATGTTTTAATCCGTCCCATGATGATTATAATGTTCCGATTTCAGAAATGTCATACATCTCCCCATGATAAGCAAAGGTCACATTTATACTAATTGTATATTTATCTGTCTTTTATACAACATATTGAGGAAGAAAAAAGTTAACAATAAATAAAAACAATGGTAAGAGCAGGAAAAATATTTCAAGTATAGGGAAAAGTAAATTGCACATTCTCATCGTCTAACGTTTTCTTTTTTTTATGTATCACTTTCTGTGCATTTCAATAAAACCGACAAAGGACAATACTTTCTCATAATTCTATCGACATGTCATTCCCGTTAGTTTTTTTTTGTTTCAAAACTTCCTGTCAACATTTAGAAGGCCATAATGACAGCAAAATAAATGTTTAAAAGCTTTGAAGTGTTTATTCTGGGTAAAGCGTATATTCTTACTGGTTTCGTCTAACTTTATTTCACAAATTTCTGTATTTTAATCAGACAATAAAGTTCTTGAATCTTGAAATGTTAGGTCCTATGTAGGCTTAACATTCAACCCGTGAACCATGCTTTAAAAAGCCAATAATTACACTCTATAAAAAAACGTCTAGTACTTTTTTTGACCGGATCGCCTGGTCACATTTTCCTAATCAGATTTTAGTCATTCTGACTAGGATTCTGTTCATTTTTACTACCCGAAACTGGTAGTTTTGACTAAAATAGTGCAGGTGCTCGTGGGAATACAGTTATTCCGGTTTATTCTAGTCAAATCTGACTATAGAATCTAGTCATATTTTGACTGGATTGGTTTTAGAGTGTAGCATCCATGGTATTTTCCATATTGAATTCAAGCTTTAAAAGCATATCTTTATCTCTTTTTAAGATGAGTAATCATCATATTGTAAATAGATACTTTTATCTATGTACTCTCTCTGTCTCTCTCTCTCTCTCTCTCTTTCCCTTTCTCTCTTTCTTTCACCATCCAACCCTGTATTGTATACAGTGCTTGTGATGACCACAGACGGAATATTTACCTTCTAATCAATTAAGCCCACAATCGAAAACAGTTACCTGCCGGGCGTCCAACCTGTCAAATCTGTCAGTGTACATTAAGGCTTGCTCTTAAAACACATAATCAGCCTTAACATCTCTCACCTCTTCATTCATTGTAGATGCTATCCCCTTCCTCGAAACGCCATTCCCTCGCCGTGCACGCTGAATGCTTTTTAATGCGCCCCTGATATGCATGCAGGTCGATGCGTGGCCCAATGTCCGACATGGATAGGGCACGTAATAACGGCAATTATCTTTTGACAGCCTTGGCTAATAGAGGTTTGCTCATTAGCAGTCTGTTGTGGACACATCCTATTTTCTCCTTTTCATGAGAGTAATGGGAGGGCTACTACTATGGCTTAATCCGTTTGACTTCGATTTGAAATGGACATGAGGTTCTTATGTAATCATTATTGAACGAGTGAGTGAGTGCTTACCTGTCCAATGCACCACCCCTCCCCCTCCAAAAAAAAATGAAAGAAAGAATAATAATAATGATAAGAAAAAAGAGAACAATAAAAATGCTTCGTATTGGTTCCTCACTTACCTTTGTGTAAAAACAGGCATTAATCCCACCAAAATTTTGAATTTTACCTCTATTTTCAGTAATCGAAGTTTAGTTCTACTTTGTAACCCACAATGTTTATAAAAATCACTGTATAAATTTGGTATGAATAATTACAAATGAACACTATCAAACATTTTAGAAAATCACTGGAATATTTAACTTACAAATAAAAATAATGTAATAATAATAACAAGGCGAATCGGCATAGATTTCCTTTAATGATATGCTGCCTTATTTTATAAGGATCAGGTTTCAAACTTAAGGACAAGATTTACATTGAAATGTCTTCACTCATACTAGTGTTCATCATTATCCACCCAATATTTATTTATTTATTTATTCCTGCATGTTTCACAATAATCAGTTTCATACATACAAACTTTGAAAATAGAAACACACAGAGGTCTGGCAATATGAAAAAAAAGTTTGGGAATTTAACTCACCACCTACGTTTTGCCGGAATTGGAATCAATTTCGTTTTTTGTCTGGAATAGGGTTACTCTGAATGGCCTATTTCCATAAACCATTTTTGCTAAAATTTAAGTGTCAAAATTTAGAATGCCATAACTACGTGTATAGTGAAAACATTAAAGCATATAAAAAGTCAACAAACCTATACAGATCATACATGATAATGTGCATTTTCTTAATATTGTAAGCAACAGTACTCTTAAACCTGCAGTGGGCCGAGCATGACTAGCACTTGTTTTTGTAACGTTTTCGCCTTCTTTGTTTTATTTTTGTTACGATTAACTTGTTTAACGTGAATATTGTAATTATTATAATGTACCATCTCTCATTATTGGTAAATAAATACAATCATTTCATATCAGATGCACTTTACACGTATATCTTCATTTTCCAACATCACCTGCAACAGAACGGAGCAGTCACTTCGGGGACTTCACGCCGCTACCTGCCCCGCCAGGCGATCACAAGACCGCCGCCGCAGCCGCTGCTACTCAGCAGATGATGGCGGCTGCGGCAGCGATGCGCCCGCCTGACCTGTCGGCCCAGAATCCTGCCACCAAAGACATCAAAGTCACGCTGGAGGGTAGGGAGCTTTGGACCAAATTTCATGAGATCGGAACAGAAATGATTATCACGAAAGCGGGAAGGTAAGAGCTTAATCTTTTTTTTCCTTTTTCTATTTTTGTTTTACTTTTTTAAACAAAGCCTATAAAAGGTTTAAAAGGTAATACACCAGGGCCGTACAAACTATAGGTTCTGTGGATTTAATTGTTCTTATTTCAATGTTATAGTGCCCGAACCCCCCCCCCCCCCCCCCCTTATACGGGCATGTTCATGTATCGACGGTACACTAAAAATATAGACATAACCTTTAATGAATAATAGAGGCAAAATTCCAATTAAGATTTATGAATTTGTATTACATCGCTGCATGTATCTTTATTTTTTAAAGAGTTGAAACAAAATAAAAGTATACATTGTGTAGCATATTTTAAAGGCATTTTAATCATCCTTTAAAACATAGAAATGTTCTCGCCAAAAAACAAAAACAAAACAGAAAATATACCCAACCCGACCGTCCCACTTCCGTTGAAGATTTTAATCAATAAATGGGAAATAGTGTGTGGGAATTTATACGAAGCGCCGTCATTATACGGCTCTTTAACACTAAACTACCAATCGATTCTGAAATGCGCCAAACGCATATCAGACAGTGGGCTTGTTTATGAAAGATCCCTTTTGCGCCCCATTGTGCATAGGCGACAACATACATGACTGGAGTAATTTGTGGTCATCGTTTTTTTTTGTGTGTTTGTGTGTGGGTTGCGTGAATGTGTGTGTAATGCGCGTGTGTTTGTAGGCGTGTGCGTATTGCTGAATGACCATTCGTCACGACAACAAAACGAGGGGATATAGATTTGAATAGAAATAAAACTTTTTTCATCAATCATTCATTCTAAACGTGTGTACGTCGGTACAGCAGTGAGACATGGCGACTATAATGCATAATTGATCATTCAGCAAGCGTGGTTTGCTGATGGTGTTTCACTAAAATGTCTTCCTCGAAGGCCAAAACCGGTCCCCCGACTGCCCGATATTTGTAGAAAAAAGCTAGTTCATCCCAACTGTTATCCTTGCCTTTAACATTAATTCATAAATCACAAAATCGTTATTTAGTTGATACAAGTCTCTCTTGTTTTATCCCTCTTTTTACACAATATAAAGATAGAAAATCCATTTATTATTGAAAGCTACATGGATAGCAAAATGCAGTGATTATGGCTTTTTTTTTAAATAGACAAAATGCACAAGACCAATGTTTGTAAACATCAGTCACTGTGTTGTTGTCATTTTTTTGTGTGTGTGGTTTTGAAAATACATATTTATTTTAAAGATTTATGAAGTATCTTTTTATGAAATACATTAGAAGAATAAAAGAGGTTATTATCATGATCAAGAATACCCAATATAAAGTATTGAATTTTAAATATGGTGGTTTTTATTTATTTTAATTTCATTGTTGTGTTTCTTCGTTTGTCGTTGATGCTATTTTCATATTCTGTTTGCTTCAAAACTAACTGACTATTTAAAAAAGTTTGCCTGTATTTTGAGAAGTTTATTCTTTCTGGTATATACGGCATTATGATCTTAATTGGGTATTTATCCAAACCTCATCCTGTTCTCTCTCCCTCTCTCTTTTTTATTTCTTGAGATTCTTTCATTGAAAGGTTTGTAGTTTCTCTTTTAGGAAGTGCTCTTATTGTGGTTCAGATATAAATGAGGTTACAAATTATTCTTTAATTCAGTAGCTCCAGTCTGAACTCCGATTTACCTTTACGGTAAACCGCAAACCATTTATCTTTTTATGAGGATCATAACTGAGGTTTTACAGTTTGTTAAAGCTTTGTAAATATTGGAAATAGAGTCATACGTGGCTATATATTTGATTTTCTTTGCTTCATTTGTAATCATTATACATGTATCATTCCTGATATATTTTTTTTCATACGAGTAACTGTATAGCCTCTTTATAAATTAATCACTAATGGATAGAAAATTTACATAACATACCTTTAATATTAGTTACGCGTGGAAGCGACATATTCACATGTTAATTTTCTGATCTACTAGCCTCCATATAGTCCCGCTTCAAAATAATTTCAATTATTTGCAATAATTTATCAACTGATTCAGCCATTGATCGTTTTCAGTTATTTTCCAAATCCTTGTGTTATTTCTGTTGCTATTTGTTTACGTGTATTTTTAAACAATCATTCTCTTGTCTTTATAATTCATTCCTTTACGACCATTTTCTATACAAGCAAAATGTAATTTCCAACTTTAAAAAATACCAGTAAAGCGAATTGAAGTTCTTGAAACAGTCCTGCATTTGTGCACTAAACTAACAAACTAGATGAAACTAAGGGTGAGGAATAACTCATAGTACAAAATCAGTTGTTTGTAAAACCCGAGTATTTTATAGAGCGAAGCGCGTACAACCACGTCTGACCGGGTCATGCGGCTATGCATCCCGCGGAAGTGGCGGGCTGAATTTCTAAGCTGATAGCCTTCATGTCAAAGATTCGTAGCCGCGATATTATGTCGTGACCGCAAAATATTGTCAAGAACAATTATGGTTATAATAGTTTGGACCTATAATCTAGATATTTTTGCTTGGCTTATTTCTTTGTGAGAAGCAAATAAGAGTGTAGTGTTGGAAAACTTCGAAAGAAAGGTTGTAGACGATGACAACACTGATTCAAACGCTATCGAGCTTGTACTAATATCACATACAAAAAATATGTTGATTTGACTTGTTAGAAAACAAAGAAACGATAAAGCTTGTATTTCGACAATGCATGATCATGATGTAATGTCGAAAAAGTGTTATAATAGGTTTTCCAACATAATTAATGTTCTTGTAAGTTTGCAAAAGCATTAATTTTTAATTAAAAATGTACACATAAATGTGTGAGTTTTTATGGTTTATCATAATATCCTTTGTTTACCATTCATTAGAATAATGTTCAATTTATCTGTAGTATTTTACAAATTTGGTCATTATATTTGGGGTTTTTTTCTTATGTATATTTCATGTAGAACATCGTTGCATTCTAGATATTAATTATATAAGACACCCATAATTATTGCAACAAAAATACTTTCTAATGAAAAGTTCAAAACGATTTATTCCTAATTTTCTTTGAAATATAAGAAAATAATAGAAATAACACTCAGGCAAATAACAAATCATTGTTTATTGTTTTTCTTTAAGAATATGCACCACTGACTCGTCTTTAATACACATGCTAATAAATGCCTAGTGTGGAATAACAATAATATGTAAGTTCACATGTTTCATTAAGAAGAGACTTAGTCGCTCTCAACCAGTCGTAATATCGTGTGTCATAGAAGTTACACATAATATATTTCGGTTTAGAGATAATTTGGACATACAAGATTGTGGACGTTGTAACGAAACGCAATTTTAAACAAATCTGCAATATCATATCACAAGGATTGTGCAAATGTCAAAACCCAGGATCAAAATACTTTTAAACGATTGTTCATGAACAATAATACATGTACTCCACGTATTAAGTGATAATGATATTTATCCATAATCTATGTGAAAAAAAAGGTATTGAAGAAACAACTAATCTTTGATGTGCAGGAATCAGGCATATAGTCACATAGTGTTAAAGAAATCTCTTCTGAAATACCTCCACACGAACATGGCGGTACAAGTATATTAGGCTAGGGTGTGTTATCATCAATTGCTATCTGATGATACATAATGACATGTTGTGAAAGAAACTGGTCCTTTCTTGCCCCGCTATAACATCCATAAGATAGCGGAATGGTCCCACGAGGGCTATTCAACCCTTCGCTTTGAGACGTCGAAGCTAGTGCATCAAGCTTGTCTCCACATAATTATCAGGATTATCGAAACATTTAGATCTTTTGTCCGCTGCTCTTTTCATGCTGTTCTCTTCACGCAACTCTCTCCTTCCTCTCCTATAGAACTGCCCTTAATACACCCATTTAGGCTGAGCTATAGTCCGGCTATACAACCGCCGCACAGGACTAAAACACTCTTTTCTCCACCATTCACAATTGCTTTGCAATGCTTCGATTTAATCTTGTTTTTTGCAACCCCCTTCAGAAAAAGAAAAAAAAAAGAGGGTAGGCAGGGGTTAAAAAACGTTTTTGGCAAACTGACTGGGCGGAGTTTTATCCCAGGTTGAGATGATGGGAAACTAATTATGGGGCTATTGATGCTTTTGTGATGGGGGCAAAAAATCCATGTGGTCTTTTCAAGTTACTTGGCAGAGGTGAGGGGTAATGTGAGGTTTCAACGAGAGCGATTATTGACCCTCCTTTCAGGCAATTAATTCATGGAGAAAAGAAAAAAGGATGTGGTCGAGGGCACAACAGTTAATTCTCATCCTTTCTCAACGCCTTGTTCTCACTTTCTTTCTCTCTCTGTCTCCCTCTCTCTCTCTCTCTCTTTCCCTCCCCCACTCTCTCTCCCCCTTTATTCTCTTTGTTTATCTTTTACTCCTCTCTCCTTCGTCCCTCAGCTACTTTATCTGTATCTCCCTCTCTTTTACCATATATTTTTATTTATTTTCTTCTCTTTCTTTCCCTCTTTTTCTTTCTATTTATTTCTTTCCCTCCTCCCTGTCTCATTCCTCTCTCTCTCTCTCTCTCTCTCTCTCTCTCTCTGTCTCTCTCATTTAGTCTGTTTTCCCCGTGTCTCTGTCTACCTGTCTCTCTTTGTCTCTCTTCTCCCCCGCCCATCATTATGGATTAACAAAAAGCACAATAATGCATGTGGTTTAGAATCCTATTTTCTGCTGTAAGATACATGTATTGCCCGAGCGAACCGTTTTAATGGGATCAGTTTGACATGAATTCCAAGTAAGATAGGCATTTATAAAGACAACTTTCCATTTTATTTTTAGTTAAATGGCAGATAATTTGCCTCCTATGTCGCCTTAAATATTATTGTCGGATCATCAACTGGCTCTCATTTTCTCTATCTCTGTCAGACAGTGTGCAGGGTGTGTGTACTTTAGTCTGTAGTCACTACCTTTATACATGTATGTATATCTCTGTTCATCTGCCTATTCTCTCTCTCTCTCCCTCTCTTTCACTCACTCTGTCCATCTTCCTCTTATTCTACTATCGATCCGTATTCATACTCTTATCATGTATATCTTTCTGTCCAGATAACATGTCTTTGCGTTCTTTTATCTATTTTGACAAATGTTATCCCCTTTGAATTAAAGCGTCTTTCATTTTCTCATTCGTCTATTATTATTATACTGAAATTCCTTTATACATTCCTTGTTACTGCTTGGCCTTCAACAAAATTGACCGTCCCTGCCAAAAGCATTATTGCAAGCTTTCATGAAATAAGTGAAAACGCGGTAACTTTTTGACAACTGAACAATTTCGAAGAGGAAGAACCGTAGAATCTTCATTTATTATGATTATAAGTCTACGTCAAAATGATTTTTTTTTGTGTGTGTGTGTGTGTGTGTAAAATTACTATTCTGCCCCCCTTTCGGATCAATCCGCAAACGTCAATACCTGAAGCATAGAAGACGAATTTGCCACAATTATGATATAGCACAAGGGTGGAGGAAGGTTAAGGTAATGACGAAATGATCATCTGAACATAAACATTAAAATTCAATAGTGGGAGGTCGCCAACTGACTCCAAACGCGAGCTTTCTCGCTTACGTTGCCTGCAAAAATACAAGATCAATACGGGTTCGTGATTTGATTTCATTTTAATTCAACTATCTAATTTCACCTATGCGCCATGACATACACTGTAATAACAGCGGCCTTAGTTAACTTCGTTGTGAGCATTGGCCTAAACTAAACAATCACCTTGCAATTAAGTGATAGACCAATTCACATTCGAGTATATTAAGTCAAGATTTGTCTTATCATTCAATTTCCTCCACCCCCCCCCCCCCCCCACCCCCTCTCTCTCTACGATCCCTGCATGTCATTCTCTATCCATCTATTAATTTCAGTCTATCTATTTATCTATCGAGCTATCTAGCTACCTTTACTTTTTTTTAAATAAATTATTGTCTGTCATCTCTCTTTCTCTCTCTCTCTATCTCCTGCACACACACACACACACACGCACACTCACTCACTGTCCCTTTTTCTTTCTCCTCTAATTTTCTCTTTACCCTCTATCTTTTTTCCTCCCCTATCTGTCTCCCTCTCTCTCTTTTTCTTTCCCTTTCTATCTTTCTACGTACCTACCTACCTACCGAACTTTCGAGCCTGTTAACTTTGTTTAAAATCTTCATTGTCTTACTTTACACCATAATATTATTCACTCACTCTCTCTCTCTCTCTCTCTCCACCTCTTCTCTTTATCTTTCTCCACCTTCTCCTTCTATTACCTTCCCCTTTGGTCTAATTCAGTCCCTGATTATTTTCCCCAGCCTGTCCCAAGTCCCTCATCAACTGATGAACATCGGGGCAAATTAAGAGAAGGGGAATTCAATTTGATTGTCATCTTTGTAATTAGGGTTAGGGATAATATGTTTACGTTGTGCTGTTACGCTGTGTAATTCAGAATCAGCTTAATTCTATCATATTGGTGGGTAAAATGGTTCCTGTTGTATGTCTCGAGGAAAAATAGTTCTATTGATGAGTGGATGATGCGCACTTTGTTTAGACAAAGAATATGTATGTACTTGAGTAAACAAAGAAAATGATATGCAATTAGCCTGAATAAAACAAGTTAGAAAACGAGGCTATGTAAAGAGATGTGATAGGAAGGACTTGGGGAGAATAGAGAGAGGAAGAAATAGATAATGAGAAGACAGAGAGTAACAAAGTGTAGATGATGATGAAGCAGAAAAAGAAGAAAGAAGGAAAGGGAGAAGACAAAGAAGCTGAAATAAGAAAATTGAGGAGAAGAAGAAAAGAAAAATGAAGAAGAATATGGAAGAAGAAACGGGAAGACGAAAATGAAAACACAGAGCAGAAGAAGGAGAAATATATACTAATAAAACTAATAATAATAATTGGTAAAAGACAACGAATATAATTAACAGATAAAAAATTAAAGTATAAAAAGAAAGTTGTGCCATGCAATAAGTTGGATGAATCTTTGCTAGAACTACTCAAAACGCAAATAACTACACTCATACTCAATCATTGTCAATTTGGATAGCAGATAGATTCTTCTTTACTTTATAGCGAGGACATACGGAAGGCCATATGTATCAATTTTTTTAAGCGGACTTTAATACTCAAACAGAGAGAATATTCGGCCACCGTGCATGCATGGTGAATCTTCTGGTCATCCATCTAGTTACTGCCATCCCCAACTTAACAATGTATCGCCGCGATTGCTACAGGCTATAATTTACAGTGTTTGCTCTTTAGACGGCTTGTATCCCCTTTGCTTTTGGTTATGAAGAGGATGGAAGAACATAAAGGCCCGCTAAGCAAAGATGTCAACAAATTAAACAACACCCTTCTCCTTTACTGGCCTTAGCCTCAGTGGCCAGTGACAGATGCGCGTCTTTAAAAAAACCCCTATCCCACCGCTGCCACCAATTACAAAGAAATAAGCGGTCAAGAGGAAATGGAGAAAAAGCTTCAGTGGGATCGTTTCCGGAATATGATAATAACGAAGAAGAAATACTATAGCAATGATAATACTTCCCTTGGGAGTTACGTGCGATGAATATAATTGCAGTAAGGATTACGTAATGAGATTGTCCATAGCGGACTATATGGACTCACTAATAAGAGGCACTACAGTTTCATAATTAGTTTTAACACTAAGCAGACTATTTAAAATACGTACACACATAAATTTGTATTAGATTTTAGTCCACGGCACTCTCCAGAAAGAAAATATAGTCTTCTTGTTTACATAACTTGGAAGAATATTATTCATGTCTTTATGACTGGTGAAAAACAACTACCCTTTTTAGAGGGGGTCCCTTTCTGTTCATGTTCTTTTCTTGTAGAATGTAAGGTGCTAATGTTAGTTTTTCTGGCACTCTCGTCCTCTGTTTGGATTTGTTTTATCGGGTTATTATTTGCCCAGACTGATGATGTTGTCCCCTTCTCCATCCGAACACTTGGGCTGTCATTGTTATCAAGTGTCGGCAAAGAGTGTGGACGTCAATGATAGTTGTGCCACTTGTCGCATTGCTTCTCAGCAATATCGATAATATCGGATAAATGAGAATGCATGAATGCTAGAGTGGACTTGGGGATACCGTAAAAGTGACGGATTGCGATGATCTCTTTTCCGATATTTATCCATCTCAATTGATTATTGTCAAATACATAAAGTGACGTAGGGCATTTAGAGCTCATGCGATTTTCGCGCTAAAACTATGCATGAAAATTACAGCTATTATCGATTACATGTGTGCGACATACATGACATACCAGATCGAGCGTTAACAACAGCATGCAATGAAAGAGTTCAGTCGCTGTTACTTGCTGTAGGCCACACTACTTTTATAATGATTATGTAACTTTAATTTCATTTCACATTTTCCTTTTATAATGTTTCATTAAGTCGTGGTTTAATTGTTTAAACCGATCATTATTTTATTATGTTATAATGTGGAATCTTTTAAAATCAAAGAAGCAAGTAACTTCTTTTGTCATAAAAGAACTCTATTTCGGTATTTTGAAAAGTCTCTTATGTAAGTCGCATGAAATCCCATAAACAAATTAGTTCATACTCAGTGGGCCTGTCAAATTATTAAAAATCACTCATTTCTATTAAAGCATGCATTTATGTTGCCGAGAATTGAAACACACTCTAGTCATGCTAGTAGTGGAGCAGAAATTAATGTCTAAACCAAATAAACCTTCTCGATTTTGCAGTGCTCTAGCAACTGTTGCAACTTCTTTTTTTCCCCCTATTGAAACCGTGGGATAGTAGGAGCAAACAAGCGAGTTCTGTTTTGTTCATAGTTTTACACACCACTTTTTATTAAGAAGAAAATATGTACATGTAGAACTTCAGGGTTACAGCAACAAAATAGAAATCAAACTTGTGTAGTCCTGTCTATTGAGTTTAGAGGACCCCTCGCTGGTAAGATTGCCGGTATCAATAGCGCAACGGAACTGCTGGAGTTTTCACCGATTAGCCTCGATCTCGCACAAGGAGAAAGAGATTTTCCTCTCCATTTGTCGGCGCCTATACCACGGTCTATCATGTCTATTCTCCCTAGTTGGGGAGCGGTATAGTTGGAAACTGGCAGCGATGGAGACGGTGCCTAAACAAGACAGGGATCCTTCGAGTCTGACGTCGACAATCAAAACCAACTCAACCAGAGTCAAAGCCGTGTTGAATCGTTTTACATCTCCAAAACCACCAGTTTCGTTTTGCTTTTCAAATGGGATATCATAACCCTCATCTTGAATAATATATCTATTGTGATGTTTCAATTTTGATCGAGTGTATGATGGAATTTTTTTGGTCTCCTTTTGTTATGATTGTACAAAATGGCCTCGCGAATCGGGACACACGCTTTGAGAAGACAAACATGGGCAGAATTTTTTTTCATCTATGAATGTCAGGCAGTAGGTTTTCATTCTTTTTTTCTTAAAAAAAAAACTTTGTTAAACCTCAAAATTCAGATCAACAAAAAGGATCATCAATTTGTATCTCATAAAACATCCATAGTTCACACATTTATGTTACATTTTCATTTATTTGGAATGTAAAATTTCTTTCTCTATGGAGTAAATTAAATTGTTCCATTTACCTTTAATACCTGTGTGTGTTATTTAGTTACTCATTCACTTGTATTGCATGCTGTTATTGCATTGATCAGAATTAATTAATTCGCTCACAACATAATCGTTCTTAATCATCAGAGGTAAACAAAATGATAGATTACATAATATAGACAGCAGATGAAAAATAAAACATTTAAGTATCAAAATGAATAGCTGGAAAACCGTTATCTGTATTGTCTTTGTTCGGGACACCTTTTGAGTGTGTAATACGTTCCGTGAAGAGAATGGCGCCTCTGTAAACTTGAGTGTTTCAAAGGTCACGTGCACCAACCGGGTCAGCCTTGGGTCATATACTACTTAGTCTGCCAGCGCATCTATGCTTTTAGTTGGTGGCAAGATAGTTTTGATGATATTTGATATGAACTCAATATGAGTTGATGCATGAACAATTATGTTGTTTTGGCTGTTTGATTTTGCTATGTTCTGAAATACAGAGAGTTATATAAAGAGGTGTTTTAAAAGTTTTTGTTAAAGTATACATTTATGGGTATGTATACAGTTATACACACACACACACACCTATATGGGAATAATCGTGAAAAACACCAGTAGATGTGTTAAATAAATAAGCCGTGTAAATTCATCATGGTGATTACGACCTGTCACTGGTGTGTGTGTATATATATATATATATATATATATATATATATATATATATATATACATTTATTCATATGTATGTATGTATACATACATATGAATTATGTTATCGTTCTCCTAAAGAAGACGCTAGGAGCGAAAATTCGAGAAAATAAAACATCAAACTTACTGGCGACAATGCATTAACTGTGTGATACACTTTCATTGCCTTTATATATATATAGATATATATATATATATAGTTTTCCCTGACGAAGGGGGAGGACCCCCGAAAATTTGGAGAATAAAATTTCTGTAATTGGCAATCAATGCATTTCAGTCATCCTTTATTTTGATATCATCATAGGCTATGCCAATACGTGGAACATTATGAATTTATATATATATATATATATATAAAGGGGAATTAATTAATAAGGTTGAGGATTGTCAATCTGTCTGTCAATTGAATCTGGTGTCGCCGAACCACCAACCCGTCTCCGTGGTCTAGTGGTTAAGGCATTGGCGTTCTAAGCCAACGACCCGGTTCGATTCCCGGCGGAGACATTTTTTCAGCCTTTGCAAAAAATTTCAAAAAGGGAGGACAGCTCTGGGAAACTTTGATTGAGCTACGCAACGTTATTCTCGCAATTTCTTTCACATTTATATATATATATATATATATATATATATATATATATATACAAATTATGTATAACAATGCGCACTCCCGGCTATTACCATAATGGCTTTATGGCAACACAAGGACTTGGGACCCTTGTTGTATATATATATATATATATATATAATTATATACACATGTATAAACACATATTTTCAGCTTAAGATGTATCCACGTTGTAGCGTGTGTCAATATCAATATGTGTGCACCTTTATTTCTCTCGTAATTCCCATTGTCATGATTTCTCAATTCATTTCGTTAAGTTCGTCCTATATTATATAGATTTATGCTTACGCATGCCGACATAAAGTGAGTAATTTGTTTCATTGCTGGAAAAAAAAATCATCGTCGACGTAACAGGCTTTATTTCTTCTGCTCCGTACACATGGGAATAATCGTGAAAACACCAGTAGATGTGTTAAGTAAACAAGCCGTGTAATTCATCATGGTGATTACGACTTGTCACTGGTGTGTATAGGGGTTGCATTCTTCTCTCTTTGTTTACCCGTCACTGGTACATATTGTATATTAAAGAGATTATAAGCCATCACGATTTCTGGTAGTAATTTTCATTGGTGAGCGCACACACTCGCCAGACGGGGTGTAGATGACTTTTGGGGGAGCAAGCCGTGATTTCTATTGAGTGCTCGTTGTATTACTTTCAACATGAGTTGATCGGGGGTGCTGATATGATCAATATCTCCAGGCTAGTATGATTAGAGAGGGTGTAATTGGCTCACCTCCCTCCTAATATTCATTAATGAAAAGTAATGAATATATATCGTCCCAACGACTCAACCAGTCATGTCAAAAAAGTGGAGTGTACTTCTTCCAATCTCTCTCCCTCTCCCTCTCTCTCTCTCTCTCTCTTTCGACAAAGTTAATGCTTTTTAAAAGATGGTTATGAATGCTAGACATATAAGACGAACACCACATGAGACATAAAGGAACAGAGGAACATAACGCTCCCCCTACTGTTCTTTCCCCATCTTGCCGGGAATGCCGTCTGTCTCACATCAGACCTATATCATTTCTCTCCTGTTTTCCCGCCCCGAGCGTTGCTATCGCGATACACCCTCATGCTCTGTCGTCTGCGTCTGCGAGTAGGTGCCTCTAATCCCGTTATGATATAATAATAATACAGACTATGATTACTAAACCGCCAGATATCGTTGTTGTTATTGTCTTTGTCTTGACTTTTTCTTTTATAGAATGCTTATATTTTTGGAGGTTTTTGACAAATCAAGGTGTAGCGTTAGCCTTTTTTAAAATATAAAAGTCAGATCGCTGAAACGGTTCGCTTTTTTCACTGTTAAGCATACATGATATGTGAGTGACTAATTTCATTCTAGATTTTATACTTGTCTGCATTTGATATATTTAATTTCATTCACCCTAACTTTAATATAATTTTTTTTAAGTCATTGCTCTCTGCCTCAATCTCATTTTCACCTTTCCCTCCCTTCTCTCTCTCTCTCTCTCTCTCTTCAATTTAATTTTAGATTTGTTTTGTCATTTTCTCCTCTTCAGTTCTTTATTTCTTTCTCCATCTTCCTTTCCATCTTGCTTTTATAGCAGTATATTTTTACAAAAAGTTAAAGCCTTGTAGTTTATAGACCCCTTAAAGATTATTTTTGACCAATATTTTTACCCGTCGACTGCAGCCCTAATCCACTATCATAACCAACTGACCGCAAGCGGAGTCAAAAACCAGGTTAAAAGTCATTGCTTTGTTCCCCCATTTCTTACCTTGTTCACTTCGAATTGAAACACTTTTGTTGCCCGAAGGTCCCGGACTCCCGGCTTGGTGTCAATCTCGAGAATTGTTTTTTTTTTCCTTGTCGCGATGTCGATATCTAACTTAGATGATGCCTACGGCTGCGATCCCGGCGGCAAGATGCACTATGAAGGAGGGGATAGGATCTGCGAAAGACTAACATCATGCCACAACGGTATCCAAATAGTACTAGATATGTTGGGGTGGTAATTGAATTAGATACCTTCGATTGCTCAATGGTTGGATTACAAGACAACGAACATGCCGTATTCTCTCTCTCTCTCTCAGTTTCATTTTGTTTTTCTACTGAGGTCACAATCGAGAGTTTGCATGGAAGCCATATGTGGGACAGCGCCTCGACCGGTTGAGTGGGGGATGGTCGTGTTTATGCAACAAACACCACACTTGTTAAAAATGAATTTCTTTGATTAATATTTCACGCATTTGCGAATTATATTTTGACAGTTTAAAACGTCAGACTTATTGCGGTGAAAAGGAATTTAGAATCCTCGGATCTCTATCCGACAGTATTGAAGGTCTTTTCAAAATAACCCCAACCTATATCCACTTCCACCGCGGTGAGGTGATTTTGTATCCCCACAAAATATGGATCTTAACCTAATATTTTCGTAATTCCTACCACAACTCTTTCATTATCATTTCCATGCATTTTATCCTAAACAATAAAGACTGCATGGTCTTTTCTCTCTCTCTCTCTCTTTGTATACATTAACTTATACCCTACGATTTTTTGGGGGGTAAAGAAATAAATCTATAACATTTGACATTAATGTATATTGACAAAGAGAAACTGTAATTTTCTGGAAATTCTTGACAACCGATCCAACTGAAGGAAAAGTAATTGCAAGGTTCATGTGTATGTGCGTTTGTTTAGCATTATGTCCGAGGACATTTTCGGACAGAGAACAAAAAAAAAATCATGACAACAATGGTCCTCGGAAGCCGGAGAATAGTCCTCGAACGTCGAACAATGAATTTATGCCTTATTCCGTCGACTGTCCGAGGACGAGTAACAATATAGGAACAATAGTTGTCCTCGGAAGTAAAGCCATGTAAACGTGTGTGTGTGTGTGTGTGTGTGTGTGTATGTGTACCGAGGTAGGCTATTGGCGCCATATATCGCAGCATAGTGCAGAACCATTTCACTTTTCTTTGAATATTTCCACGAAATGGTTTGGACATAGTGAAGGGGAATACATCATAATGTATTCCTTTTTCTTTCTCGAAAGGATGGATGACATATTTCACACGTAGCAATCAGGACCATGTATAGAAGGCGAAGGAACGGGAAACCATTATGCACCATTCTTTCTTTTCGGACTCCAAGTTCCGATGTGAAAAATTGAAGTTTTAGGGTTGAATTCTAACAAGCAAAGATGGCGTCGCGACACCATATGGGTATCAATTGGGTGTGAACCTGATGCATTTTAGCGTGGACCGCCAGATCCATTCTACATACCTCTCGGTGGTTAACTGATTCTGAGATTAGATTATGGGAGAGCGAGAAACGTAACCAAGTTAGCTCTGTAGGAATTCAGGTATCTTGTCTAGCTATAAGAATCTGGAGAGAGGGAGAGAGAGGGGTGAGGGAGGGAGTGATGGGAGAGTAATTGAGAGAAAAGAGAAAGAGAGGGGGGGGGGGGAGAATGGCCGAAGAATAGGAAGATAACGGGGAAAATGAGGGAAGGAATGGGAGAAATGGGAGAAGGAATTGATATACATGGAGTAAAATGGAGCATGACAACTAAGTTTATTTCACCCAAGCTCCTGTTATACTGATTAAACTGTCCCCCTAAAACAAAAGCAATTCTTGGATTCTACTATTGTAGTCTTTTAATGCGGTTATTTACCTGTGTTCTTATTCCAACGAAGATGAAGTGATTTCAGAAGATATTTTATGAATTGTTAATGCAGGAATCCACCCAATCACATGGTACACGTGGCAGTTACATAATTATTTTCATATAATTATTGTACTTGATTATGCTCTTTTTACATGCACGCACATCTCAAGTTTGGAAAGTTATTATTAGTTCTATTTATTATTATTCGTGCTCATTAATATTTTTTTTTCACATGATGGTATAGCCTTTTTGAGGGAATTCCACCCCCAAGATCTTAAGTATTTGTGAACCCTACAGATGCACGTCCATCTTCTGAAGTAATGCCACTGACCTATCTTCTTATCTCCTTTTCTCTCGTTATTATTGTCCACTCACCCCTCCCCCTCCCACATCCAAAGGAGAAAAACAGAATGCCGATGAAAATTCGTATCTTGTACATTTTAGTATATTGCTTTTTTGTGTTTGCCCGAACGTAATGCGTTTGACACCCTCGTCAAGCCCGCGGCGTGCCCTTAAATTAAGTTTGGTATCATTAAGGAGCATGGAGTAGGTAACACCTCGGAGGATGGATGAGAGGGATGCGGGCTGGACTGGTAGTGATGTTGGTGGTGGTGGTGGTGGTGGTCGCGGTGTATCTATGAGATGCGCATAGGGCATGGTTTTGAAGGCAGTGTAGCAAATGAGTCGAAACTATAAATGCATTTAGGGTTGGGTATATCATCCTCATCATAGTAATAACTTGATTACTGTAAATCTACCCTGTTGTCAATAATTTAATGCAACGTTCACGTTGTTCTGTTCTTATGTTTTGTACTACGTCATATGTGAATCGCGATTAAGTCTGAGCGTTGTACTTGATAATTATACATCATGATATCTTCTTAGCCTTGTCCACTAGCCATTTATTTCATGGTAGCTAATTCGTTGGTTCTTTCGATGACAGCCACATTTTCTGTTTAACAAAATCTGGTCAACATTTTGTTACCTGGATTTAAAATTGTGACGTTAAACATTAACGTGTACCGTATATAAATACAACCGTGAATTAGACACCTTTCTCTCTGCTGAGGGCGGACTTTTTTTACCTTGCCCCCCCCCCCCCCCCCTTGAATGGACGGCTACATTGGAAGAAAAGGTAACAAGATCGGATACAAATAATGGCAGATGAGGAGTTTAAATGAACAGCTAATTGTCTCCTCTTCAAAGTCAATAGGCATTTAGTTTGCTTAGAAACAGACGTGGCGGAACAGCCGCGGTAGGGCAGGCAGTTCCGAGTGTCATCTTATCCCCGACAAGCAGGATTACGGTTTTGGGTTACGCGACGGAGATACGTGCAGTGCCCCCTGGTCGTTGCGCTTTCTGGGTTCCATCTCATTCTTGCTCTGTCCCTTCCTCTTCTCAACCCCCCTCGTAACGCTTTCTTTCTCTCTCCCTTTCTCTCCCTCTCTTTCTCTCTTTCTACTTAACAATAATAGAAATAGTATACTGATGATATTAAAAATGATGATGATGATGATGATGATGATGATATTAATAATAATGATAATAATAATAATAATGATAATAATAATAATGATAATAATAATAATAATTTTAAAAAAGAAGAATAAGAAGAAGAAGAAGAAGAAGAAGAAGAATGATGATTATTGAAACGAATAAAACCATGACACAGATTACTCATTGACATTTCGTTGAATTGGCCCTTTTTAAGGAAAACTTGACAATCAAATCTTGACGCCTTTTCCATGTGAGCTGATGCAAGTTTCAGAGAGATAGAGAAAGGATGTGGAAGGGTTCGGAAAAATACTTTTAACAAGGCCAGAGGAATGGAAGGAGAGAGGGAGAGAGAGAGAGAGAGAGAGAGAAATGTGGATAGGGAGAGCTAGAGAGAAAACAAGTCAAATAGAGAGATAGAGACAGAAACAGAGGGAAAATGAAGGATAGATAGAGATAGAGTGGGATAAGGGGTATAGGTAGAGAGAGATAAATATTTATATAAAGATATCAAAAAATAAAACCATCTTTCAACTGAGAACATCGTAAAATGATTTTAGTTTCTCAACGGCTTTTTTTCCCCCTCCACGTTTTAGGCCTCAACAATCTCGACGACAGGAGTATAAGGAAAATAGAGTCATGTCCTATTTCTTTTCATGATCCCAATGTGATTGAAGATCTTGAAATGGCCTAATTTCTTAAATCAGATTGAAAAGGGTTTTTTCCTCCTATACTTCGCTTCTCTAACGCTCTCCGAGGCAACGGGAGAGGGGGTGGTGTCTCAATAAAATGCATCCAATGTTATCCAATTATGTGATTGCATCCTGGCTATAGAAAGTCACTGTACGGAAGGGAAATGAATTAGTCTTTCATTTTAAGGCGACGTTTTGATCTTTTCCGATCCATGTTGGGGAAACAATGGAGCCGACCGGGTCCTTCAAGTGGGTTTCAATTCAAACGATGGTTGGTACCCTTTTTTCGAAAAAAAAATTCAAGCAAGATTGAGTCGCTTCTCACCTTTGCTTCAAACGCGAAAATGTATGTCAATCTAATTTGTTTCGCTGACAAAGAAAATGTTCAAATAAATCATGGAGATTCAGAGCTAGTTTTTTAATGATACATGAACAGATGAAGAAGAAGTGCGGAAAGATGAAAACGACGTATAAAAGTAGACAATGAAATATATAAAGGAAATTGAGAGAGAATATGCAGGCATTGCGAGTGGGGTTAAGTACGCTGTGTCTTAACATAAATCGCGGAGAGAATTATTGGCGTATAATTTGATTAGAACCCCTTGTTTAATCTCATATGGAGCCTGATGCTACTTACAGATCCAAAATGAAATGCCCCTCTTTTTATGTCTTGCCTGTCTATAAATATGTCTCTTTGGGAGATGAACGAGAGAGTTAGAGAAAGAGAGACTGAGAGAAAGAGAGAGAGAGAGAGGCCGTGATTGTATTCATACATTCATTGATCCGCTAGCCTTGTTAACATACAAAGGCGAAATCACATTTTATTTAACGAAATTGATGTCATCTGTATACCCACACTCTATCAAATGAATTTTATTATCGGCTCCATGAATGGGGCTGGATAGCAATGAATAACGGAGTAGGAAGCCCTAACAATGAGATATGATTAGTTTATGGGCAATTTTCACGTCTCTGCTCTCTTAAAAGGGAGAGTTTGGTGATAGTTAAGGAGCGGAGAAAATCAAATTTGGTTTATATATAAGATACGCCTTAAGTTTAGTCGATCGACCCCCGGAGAGAGGCTGAAGCTCTGCGACCGGGCAACCGACTCGGCGAAGACGGACGTCGTATCTCGGCAAAACCGCTCGCAGCCGCATAAATATATACATGATATCAAATCAGCGAACTTACGAGGGACTCGCGTTGATTTGACACAAATGAGGGTGATTTAATGAATTGTAATTAACTAGAGGATTCAAACAACGGGATAACACGCTGTTTTTATGCAATGACCAAGTTAAATTGATACCCCTCCCACTATCGCTCATGTGTAATCACATAAGATCAAGTCATAAAATTAGAAGCTAGATGTCCTAATCGGAGCTCACCGCTGTGCTAACATCCGCGCAGGGGACGGCCATACCAGTGGGATACCTCTGCTATTACTCCTCCTCAAAAATATCATTATTTGAAGGAAACTGTAGAATTAACAGATGAAAAATAATAAGTTGTTCCATCTCGTATTCTTCAACCTTCGAAGGTGCTGCAGTCCGCCCCCGTAGACGCGTTCCTTCCAAATTCATTTAACTATCTGGATGAAGCGACAGATTGTTTAACGTCCGATCATTTAAAGTTTTTCATTTTTAAATTAAGCTAAGCCTTATTGCTTTACGAGAAAGTCGGGTCATGATCTAATTTCCAGTATTACACACTTATTCGTTGATGACAAATTTCGATCATTCAGGTTCACCTGTTCTTTTCATATCATTATCTTTTATTCTATTCGCATTACGTTTTATGAGCTAATTACCGGTCACTGTTCATAAAAATGAGTCAGAACTTTGCGAAAAGTTATTAAAGTGGATAGATAACAAAAATGTTTATTGTATTGTTATGAAACGAAAATGAAACAAAATGAGGCATAGCTTTTGATAGTCGAGGAGGTGAATTTCTTATTGGTTCAGCTACAAAGAGGATAAATGTCAAAATAAATTGTGCAAATCTGTTGATAACTGGGGGCAATGCGTGCTATATAGTCATGATGTCTTTATCTATGCTATACTTTGCAATGATCACCTGAATTCACAAAATATTATTTTTACATGGTTGTTTTGATATAACGCGATTGATATAATATTTAACATATATTATTATAATCTTCCATATTATGGAAGATATAATAATATATGTTTTAAAATGATGTTGGTGGTGCAGACTATTACATAGTAACTCGTCCACTTCTGGGGGGATATATACATAGAAATTTGAATAATATATATTAAAAACAGAATGAAAATGACCAGAGATGATTTATTTTCTCTTGAAGTCCCTGTGGATGCTTCGCGATCTCACGATCGATGGAGCGTTAATTTCGAGTCCCTTGTTCCAATATTGTCATGTCTTCATCTGTCATAACACCACCTCACACCCTTCTAATGCGCCTTTCTACCCCACTCTCCCAGCATCTCTCTCTTTCACTTTCTCTCTCTCTCTCTCTCTCTCTCTCCTTGATCTCATTATTCTCTATCTCGCTTGCCCTAAATTACACATCTCTCTCTCTCTCTCTCTATCTCTCACTTTTTCCGTTGATTACATACCCTACACCCCCCCCCCCCCCCCCCCTCTCTCTCTCTCTCTCACCTTCCTTTTCTATATCTCTAATCTCACACTTTATCTCTCTCTTTCGCTTGATTACTTTTTATCTCATTTTCCATCTGCAAGTTTAAATTTAACCGTTTCCCTTTATTTTGTACTCTTTACACGACCCCCTCTCTCTCTCTCTATGTGTGTCTTTATCTTGCCTCTCTCTTTCTCTCTCTCTCTCTCTCTCTCTCTTTCAATTTCTCCATAATGTCCATATCGCCATTCAATCATAACCAAACAAAACAACAAAAAGTATAGCATTCTCCTTTTTTCCAATACTATAAAAGAAAATGGAATAAAATAAAACTATATGATGGGGAATAGTTTAACTGACTGCAGCCTATAGTCAACTACACTGGAGCTAGGAGCGAGTGCTAAAGATCGCTATTTTCACACCCATAGCCCGATGTTAGGAGGAAGGCAAGAGGAGTCTTTCAGCTGCCGCTAGTCCCAGACGTGGCAAAAATCGTTGGGAGAATGTCGAGTGACCCCGGCAGACAGGTGGATTCGCCTCCCTGTATCACAAGGAACGGAAAGGAGGACCGTCATATTGGCTTCTCCGCAAATAATACAAACTCTGCTATCCATTTAACCTCCTTGAAAAGAAGAAGAAACAACGAAACAATATATCTATCGAAGTATTTTGTTATGTTCATTCTGGTTTATGCGTTGTCTTTCAAAGTGCACTGCATGCAGAAGCCCAGCTGAAGTTGGAAAAAGCTGATCGCTACTTTCCATCATCATCCATGATCACTGAGCTTCGGTTTGATGAAATTTAGATCATTGATAATTATGACTAATGGTAAACACTGCTTTGTTAAATTTGAAAGAGAGTACGATTGGAGAGATCATTACAAACTTTTCTGTTTCGCGTGCATATTATAGAATAAGGCGCAATTGGCCAGTAGTTTAAAATACGGGAAGTAAGACTTTAGTTTCTTATGATGACCATGCAAAAAATGTTATTCTTTTTATCTTTTTAATAGGCGGTCATCACTATCTAGCAGGACGGATATTTTTTAAAGATCATTCCGAATGTGAAGAAATAGTTAATATCGGTAGAAATGGAGAAGGGAAACAGAAGAGGGAGAAATAAAGAGAAAGCAGGGAGAAGAAAATATCAAAGTAACAGAATATGACTGAAAAAAAGAAAAGCCACTGACACGAAAAAGATTTTTTGACAAAGGCAAAGAAAATTCCTTTAATCTTCCATCTCTGATTTTTAACGTGTGTTATATAAGTTTGGCCTCTTAGAGATTCTGTCTTTAACACAGTTCACGTCTGCTTATCTCAACTATAGAAATAAAAATCGTGTAAAAATATGATGAAATAAAGAAAAGTTGGTAAAGTTAGCTGCTGCACAGGGGGAAAAAGTTGTGTATCAATACCCCCAAAACTTGCCAAACAACCGTTCGTTCTAGCCGAGGGATTATACGAGGAAGTCATTAACTTCAGCCGAGGAAATAATGTGGTAAAAAAACACTTTTCAGCGCCCAGAACCGTAACTCTTACAACTTCTGGCGGAAGCTATTGTTACAAATACCCTGACCCTTGCAACAGTTATAACTAATCCCCCTAAGAGCCATTATTGTGAATAACAATATTTATACAATACGCGTTATACTCCGAAAAAGGGGCCCGTCATCCTAACTGAGAACTGTTCGCAAAAAAATAAATTATTAATGAAGTTTTCTTGCAACAGCGCCCGAAACTAAACGAAACGCCAAGTAGGAGTTGAAGAGCGGTACGTGTTTAGACAGAGAGGGGCAAGCGCGTGCTGGGGTTTGGGGCGATGGGGGTGCGCGTGGAGCTAATGTGGGGCTTCAGGGATTTGGTGAAATGCGTGGCTGCTTAACAAGTTGAACTGTTTTACTTGGAGAAGAAAGAGAAAGAAGGAACGAAGAAGAGGAAGAGCAAGAAAGAAAGAGTGAGTGAGAGAAAGTGAGAGTCGGAAACGGGTTAACATTAAGGAGAAAAAGAGAGAATTACAAACAATTAAAGAGTGTGGATGAACAAAGTATACTTTTCATTTTTGTTAAGTTCTTAGAATAATGATCAAGACAGTTTATTACCAAATATTACTCAATCTGCTGGAGTCTAGCAGCGAAAGGTTTGTCTTTTAGATGGACATACTGTTTGATCCCTGAAGAGACATCGCGAAGGTTTTCGCCTTTAATTCCCTTGTGAAATGTTCAGAAATTAATACGCTATTCATCACTATTCCTGACATTGTTTTTCCCCTACACATTTAGCTATCACTCCTCAGGGTGAACTCATTATAGCAGTAATTCATGACTATCACCCGGTCTATATCTCTCTCAGTGAAACAAAACCCTTTGCTAATGATGATTGCACCATCTTGAAAAGTATCAAACGCGTCACACTTTGAGACGGAAGGCAAGAAAAGCGACAAGTATTGCTAATCGGTGGCGTTTATGTGGAAGAATGCAACCTGGTCCCTGGCTTCTTACTCTGCTCGCCCTTCTGGTACAAGCCAGATGAGAATGAAAGACCGAGATTTGGTCACAGATCTTTAATGATGTCCACACGTCGAGCTGACAATGTTGTCACGGGTCGGATCAAGTGGCCCCCGATATAAATCAAAATCACAGAAGAGGTGATGCGTATGATAGCCTAGGCTGAAACAATGATCTGATGATGATGGTGATGATGAGGATGAGGGCGGTGGTGGTGGAGATGGTGGTTGTGGTACAAAACTAGAAATAATGGAATGGTGATGATTTTTATGCATCTTCGTTCGATTCTTCACGCATAGTTTAACATGCTTTTCATCGGTTGACACTATGGAAGAGAGGGGGTTCCTACCAGTCTACCACTTTGGGAATCCTCTAAGGATCAGAGGCTCCTTATACTGGCATGACTGGGGTGTTGAGACGTAAAATGGCGGCCCAATTTATTGGCTATTTATTATAATAGAAGGGTGCGATATGGGTGCTAAACCAGACTTAGGGGGTAACGACACGAACCAATATTGTAAAAAAAAAATCTTGGATGATGATGTTGATGAGAGGGGAAATGTAAGATGAGGATAACTGTGAATCAAAGTCTTCTGAAAACACTTTGCTTTTAATGAGTGTGTTATTTCCGTGCATTGCACTTTGATAAGAAGAATAAAGACTGCATTTGTTTAACTAGAGCAGTGAGTAAACTTGTAGATGAATATTTTCAAAATTGCTCATTATGCATGAATAATTGGAAGCTTTTTAGTATTCGTCTTTTTCCACCTTTTTCCATGCTTCACAATTTATCTTTGTTGTTGTTGTTGGTCTTCTAGCTGTTTCAATAAAAGAAGGTGATATGTGATGGTTATGTATTTTGCGCATTCCTCAGTTACTATAAAAAATATACTGAAATAAATAGGACTTAACTAAATAGTTTTCGGTTTTCCGGGCACTTTGGCTATGCTTTGTGGATGTTGAGTTATCATTCATTTGATTTATTCTAAGAAGTAAGTTATAGCTGTGGTTATATAAAGTAGAGCAGTTTTTGGTTTGACTCTTTTAAAACCGAAATGTTTTATTTTCAACGCAATTGTTATCTCCTCGGAGAGGACTCAAAGCCGTCGGTCCCCTGGTTGCTTATTTACAAGCATACACATTGTATTCTTAGCAGTCAGGTTAAATAAACCATCCTCAAACCATCAAACCATCATCATAATTTGAAAGACCATATGCATGTTGTATGTTATCTATCTCATAGTGGTATATTGGTTAAGGCTTATTAAGATTCTCATTAATTTTGATAGGTCCTGGTTTCGATGCTTGCTTGGTGATGACATCCTATGACAAGGTGTTATGATTATACCCACATTTTGCCCCTCCCAACCCAGGTGTATTAATGGGTACCTGCCTAATGCTGGGGTAATTATAACTGCACCGCCCTCAGTGATGCTTTTCTGGGTAAATAAAGAGTTATCATATGAAATTCTCTCTCTCTCTCTCTCTCTCTCTCTCTCTAGGCGGATGTTCCCGACCTTTCGGTGCAGCATCACCGGGCTGGAGCAGAACGCCAAGTACATCCTTCTCATGGACATCGTCCCCGTGGACGACACCCGCTACAAGTACCACAACTCCGAGTGGGTTGTGTCCGGCAAGGCCGAGCCCCACATGCCCAGCCGGCTCTACATCCACCCGGACTCGCCGGCCACGGGGGCCGTCTGGATGAAGCAAGTGGTCAGCTTCCACAAACTCAAGCTGACTAACAACAACCTGGACCAACACGGCCATGTGAGTAGCATTGTAAGCGCTCCATGTTCTATGTTTGTCTTGTGTGTCAAATAGATGTAAAAAGATCATTATAATGTAATATCATAAAATAAACATTCTGGAGACGGTTTAAAGCTTGTTCAAAGCCCCTCTTAGGATATGGATATAACTGTATAATATACATTTTCACGTGAATCTGTATACTTTTTACGTCAATCTACACTTTTTTTCAAATGCATTTATACATTCTCACATGAATCTATAAATTTTCCCGATGAATCTATGCATTCTCCTGAAGTATCTAAACAACTTTCATATAACTCTTTACATTTTTTTAAATAATTGAATTCGATAACATGTCCTAATGAATCTATGTCATTTTATTCAAACAGCATTTGACAGTCCTATATGTAAACTTGATCTGGAAATCAATCAAGATTTTAAATGCTTCTTAAATTATCCATCTTTAATATGATTACACGGCTTGGCTGAGATTTAATTATCATATCATTTCAAACAATTATTGAATAACATCTAGCTAATTAAGCATGTGCTTGTGGTAGTGGTATAATATAGTGTGTTAGCTTCGGTCATCGTTATTTCGTAATCAGGCGTCAAGGATAAAATATAATAAATATATAATTCTTGATATTTTAGTTTCATGCAGCATCATCAGTAATCAAATAATCACCTACAACCGAACAATGTCTCGCGCACTATGAGAGGCACCGTGGTTCACGTGGTCTTGAACCAGTAATTGTACTTCTCTCCATTCATGTTTCCACTTCAGATCGATTCTGAAATTTTGTTTAATTTTTTCCGTTACAATCCGGAGCGGGGATGAATCAGCCTTTCCTCCCGCTCCTCCCGGGGAGGCAACGTGGCAATAATCCGTGCTGGGGGCATTTCCCACACCCTCTCTCTCGAGTTTTAGATTCCAATAGCTTAATGGAGGGCCCCGTGTCTTGCCCTGAAATCTGTCAAAGACCCCAGGAAAAAGAGGTCAAATGTATTCTTAGAAATGAGTCTTCCCGCCAAATCCTCAAACTCTCTGTTGCATCATCATAATCAACAAGGTCCTTACGTCCCAATGAACATCATTATATCAACTTACTGCGGTAGATATGAACGTAGCGGGGAAATAGATTATCAAACAGACAAAAAGGAAAGAGGAAAAGAGAGAAAAACAGTCCTTTCGTGAGAATAGTTAATCTCGTAAGTCGCCCTTATAACACCGCTAATTGGGTTTATGAGAACTCAGCATGCTAGGGATGACTCCCCATATCGCATCGCTAGATTTATCTCCATTTCAATTTCTCGACCGATCAAGGCCGCGCGCTTTTTTGGTCTAAGACTCGACTCGATACACTCTCTCCGTCAACCGTGCGCACGACCGTGTGTGCTGTCTGTTCTTGTCGAACACACTCGTTGCACGGTACTCTGCCCGAGATCGTACCTTTAAACATACAGACCATTTAGGCGCGCAAAGAAGCGAACACAAATCGCGTCGATACAAATCAGATCTCGCTTGTCGACCGTGTTAATGCCACTTAAGTCTGTTAAACGGGACGGGCTTGACTTAAAAAGATTACGGCATTTATTTATTTTTTTCACTACCAAAATAGTAGTAATTCTCTTTGGTGAAATGAGTATCTATCATATTTCCCTTGAATGAGTCGAATGGGTGGAATTAAGATACAGCGGGCCGGGGAAGTGAAATTCATTTTGGCGTATTCTACCAAATATCATTTTTCTTCTTTACTATAATTCGCTGTTTGCGTTTAACAGGTATCGGACATAAATTAATTACCTCATGGTCAAGATCGCGAGCGAAAATGGAATTAATTTAGCAAGTAGTTGGATTAAGGTCAGATCTTACGCAGATCGTTTAATATAGTCATTAGGCAATTCTCCTACACAATATTCCATCCAACCGAAGCCGTCCTAGGACCTTAAACCACTCGGAAGTTTAATAGCCCTTTATCGTGTCCGTATTTCATTTTAGAATGACGTACTGCTAAAGGTTTTGTCCCCTTTGGATATCGCCTTTTAGGGTTCGTGGGACTGATGAGTAAAACTAAAGTAACACATTGTATAAAAGCCAATGTATTGGTACACCTGTCCACTTTACACCTTAAACAAAGGGCCACGTTCGACCAGAAATCTCTTCAACCCTTGCTTAACCGGAAACAAAGCACGTCCAGTAGAATAGAGTCTTTTCGTCGTCGAAAATAGTTTAGTAATTCCATCCAGCTTTAATGGTCCAATTTGTTATGTAGTAGCTTGGAGAGTCATTTGGAGAAGAAACAACAACAGAATGAGAGCACGATCGTAGTAAAATGCACATTAAAATAAATAAAAGCACATTAAGCACATTATTGATAAAAAATTCACCCCCCCCCCCCCACACACACACACAATTTGTTGTGATTGGGGTGCGCGCGCGCGTGTGTACTGTGTTTATAAATTATTATATTTATAAGAAAATTACAATATTCATGAGAAAAATGTGTTTTATTGATGCTTTTTCTTTAAATACTCAGTGTCAACTTAATAGGAGAAAGTGAAATAAATTAAACAAAAGTATGCTGCAATAGACGGCTCTTTATTGCAATCATGACTAGATTCTAAATCACGGGATTTGCTTTCATTTCAAAATCGACCGTTAGGACGGTATTCTAATGAAGTTTAAGAAATATCTGGTCGGGGTTGAACACTCGTTCTACGTTTTAAGATCAGAGCCAGTTTGGAATTGATATCTGGATATAGGCGGTCACTTTGTCCTTTCCGATGGAGAGAATTTAGATTATGCCGACTCGCTTCTATTTGAGAGGAAATCAAATTTCACAACTCGGCTATGATTACTGGGATATTGCAAATGTACAAATTGCACCTGCGCCGGGAGAGCAACATTTTGAAACCATTAATAAAATGATGCTTCATAGGTTGCATGATGACGTGATGTTTTCTTGACCTTGTCTCTCATTTCATTCTTTCTTTCTTTCTCTCTCTCTCTCTCTCTCTCTTCCACATGCCTTTGTCTTTCTTTCTCATTATCTCATGCTATAAAATTTTTTCTGGATACAACATTGTGTATACATGGACAGTTTTTTATAATCATAAGTAAAGTATAAAGAGAAATGCTTTCCTGCTTTCGTAATTTTAATAGAACGACTACAAATACATGTACATGAAAAACATAACTTTGGACAGGCAAAGTCAATTAGCGGTTGCATTATATTTTTTTTAATTGTTTTTATCATTCCTTTACAAAAATGGACGCTGACAACACTTTTATTTATTTCTTGTATCATAATTTTTTTTATCATAGACAATTTATCTTAAAAATATATAACATAACCAAGATAATTTTCCAGCTTCTTCGAATATCCCGGATTCCAAGACTTGCAATAAAAAGGAAATTCCAAGTCTTCCGTATATTCCTACTTCATCCCCCCCCCCCCCCCCACCCATTCGATTATATTGCTTGCTATCTGTAAACTTAATGTCAGACGTATAGTCCCGTCATGCCGTATTATGGCAAAACATTAACAGTTAATTGCCTTTTGATGTACACTTAATAAATTTCCCGGGATTTGCGGAGGCGCTTGAATCGAGAGCTGATGAAAAGAATGAAATATGATATTGCGAGATGAGTGGTTCGTCTTTTGTGACAAGTTGGGGTTCGAATGAGGGGTTATTTTTTGGAAGGGTTTAAGGTTTGCTTTAGCTATCGGTGTTTGAGAACTGCTAAACGGGTGATCTCGGGTTTCAAATTGCCACTCGGATGGGTGTGTGGGTAGATGATGAGGGGGGTTCGGGGAAGCACCGTTTAATCTCCTTGGTAATCCTCGCTTGATCTGTGATGGAGCGGTGTCGGGAGCGTAATTAGGGATGTGTGGCTCGGTGGCCACCGTGCCCAGCCCGTTGACGCCCGTAACCCGTCACCTGACAGCTGGTATGTCACATCTATTCTAGCCGGGTGGAGCCGGCTGCTATCTCCCTTGTCTTGCCCTTACATTCCCTGTGCAAACCCGTAGGTAGCAAAGACGACATGGCCAAGTGTGAAAGCCGTATTGAGCGCCGCTGAACGTGTGAGGTTTGTCAGATAGCGGTTCCCCCCTTCACCGGTCCACCGGGAGAGTAGCGTCCCGAGTGGGTTAAGAGGTCGAACACTGGTGACTACACTCTAGAACTGACGATTACAACCCTTTCTCATCTCTTATTCTTTCCCTTTTCCTCCAAATCTGTCTCATTCTCGCTAATTACCTCGCATATTCTTTCTCTTCTTATCCTTTTTGATGTGCTTCTCTCCTATTTCTCAATATATTTCTCCTCTCGTGCTCCATCTCTCTCCCTCTCTCTCTTCCTCTCTCTCTCTCTCTCTCTCTCTTCGATCTCTCTTGGGCTCTGTTAACTTTTCACAAGTTGAGCGATCCGTTGCAAATAGGAAAGTGTCAAAGATTAGAGGAGATTCATCCACCCATATTGACGGTTAACTTCATAAGATTTATTTCTGCAGTGATTAAAGTTAAATTATGTTGACGTAATTTCATTTTGACCCGATAAAGCTTAATTGGTATAAAACTTGAAAAAATAATTCAGATTTTACCCCTTTCTAATATTGAATCGGATAAAATGAATACTCTGAACAAGGATCCATCCGATTCCTATTACGTCTATAATTATCGCTATACTGACTCTGAAAACATATATATTAAAGTTCACAGTATAACATATAGATCTATAGAATTGTTGAAGGTTACATTTGTAATATATACCAAGGAAAATTCTTATTAAATTTACTCTTAATAATGTATACGATAAGAATCATGCACTCTTAGAAATGTTGGGTAAATGCCACTGGGTAAATGAAGATTGGGCATAGGTTGGTTAAATCTTGCTCAACTTTTACATGCATTTACCCAACATTGGTCAAAAATAAGAATGAAATTGGTAAAGTTTACCCAAAAGTTGGTCGGACTCATAAGGACCCTCATGTTGGGTAAAATTTGGGTAAAATTTGGGTAAAATTTTGCCCAATATTTCTAAGAGTGTGGGTAGACATATTTTTGGAAAAGTAGGCATTATCTTGAAATGCAGTCTTCATTTAATTTTCTTTTTGTTTAATGTTTAATATATTGAAGCAATCAAACAAAGTACTGCTTCATGATGTTTTAGCGTGGTTAGAACATTATCCAAATCGATGATTGATATCTTTCTGGTTGGAGATGTTGTTTTATTTTTATTTTTTCGCATTGTGAAATTATGGCAAGAAAATAAAGATACAAAATTAAAAAGGAATGATATAGAGCATAAGAAGAATAAACCACGTGCTGTTCTGTAAACTTTAATCAAGCCACGCACCTGCATGGTTTCTAATTGCGTTTTACAAGCGCGTAAGGCACGCAAACGAAAGGCAGTATCAATCGTTATGTAAGTATATCATATAGTCAAGACATGAGGAAAAGACATGAGAATATCATGAATAAGAAAACAAACCACAGAAGATAGGTGACCTTAAATATCGAGCATGCAGCCGCCTACACTGTATTATTCTTGGGACCAGGAAACGATGGATGAAGATAGAAAAACGGCGCACAGTAAGTGGCGTCGTCGTTTAGGATATAGCCTTCCCTGTATCCCGGGCCACGCATCACGATCGAACGCGAATCAAAGCCGGGCAGCTGAAACAGCGCACACTGATTAAATCACGGTGCGCTATATCTGCAACCGATACCTTCTTCTCCTCCTAAATTGACTTCTGAGTTCTGACTCGTCCTGCTCGTCTCTCCTTGTCTATCTTTCCATTCTCTCTCTCTCTCTCTCTCTCTCTCTCTTCTCTCTCTCGCTCTGTTTCTTTGCCCTTTGTCAACCTGTGGGCGTGGTGTGTGTGGGTTTATGTGTATGTGTGTTCTGTGTCTGTGTCTGTGTGTCAGTTCTCTCTCTTTCGCTCTCTCTCTGTCTCTTTTTCTTTTTCTTTCTTCCCCCTCTCACTCTCTAAATCTCTTTCTCTCTTTTCTCAGAGAAATATCTGAACCCTGGCTAGCCTCTCTCCTTCTCTCGAGCTGTGTCTCCTTTCTTCCTTTTTGTTTGTCTCTCTCGTTGTATCTTTCTGTCTCTCTGTTTTTCTTTATTTTTTGTATTTTTTCTTCATTTACCCTGTTGCAAAATATAATGCTTTTGACAAAAATTTTTGTTTTACTTATTTATATACAATTTGTTTGTTTTTTCTATTCATTCTTTATCTAGCCATTTCATAATTTGATTTCCAATGAACACAGTGTAATATTTTGACAATAAAAACACTTGACAACATTGGAACATAAATAACAAAAACAATAACCAATGCCGGGAATTAGCAAAAAATTATATTAGTATATCTGTATAAAGGCCCTTCTCATTGATTTTTATGTTTTTAAAAGCAAGCTGACATTTGATACAATGTTCGTCATCACAATGTACAAACGAACTTCGAAATCACTCTTATTACTTTTTTTTCGTTTTGAGAGAGAGAGAGAGAGATGTCAACGAGAAACACAACTATAAATTAACAAAGGAAAAACATGGGTAAGGGAAAGGAAAGAAGAAAGAAAGAAATTAGATTAAAACTGTAAAAAGTTCTAGGCGAAGAAAGAAACACTACTTTGAAATTGAAAAGTAAATTCAGTCAGCTTTTAATATTTATGTTATTAATTCTATGAAAATGTAAGAGAGAAATACACAGCGACAAGAATAGTGGATAAAATTGGGGGCTTTCACGTTCATGTGAAAACGTGAAATATGATATAAAAAGTGTCGTTAGTTTCGCAACATCGGGCGTTCGGCGTATGCCAAAATCAAACAGTCGGCATGTATCAAAGCTACCTCCGAGATGTTTCATTCATTTATTTTGCAATAATCGTGATAATATGCCACTGAAAAAAGCCAATACAAAGACACAGAAAACGAATAATAAACCTCTTATTGCGCTATAAAGGAAGGAGGGCATCGATTCTCGACAACGTTCGGGTCGTCGTCAATGGGCCCGTCCGTGAGTTCGTTTGTTTGAAGCTTAATCCAGCATGATGAGTTGAGAGGGGACCGACCCTCGCTTGCTTAATCCCGAAGAAACCGGAAAGCAATCAGGCGAGACACGGGGATTGTCCCTGCGCAATGCCAGGGATGTTTCGAGCAGAAGAGCGCGTAAGACTTTTCTTTATGAACGCGCATTGTGATTGCTTCTTTTGACCTCTTTGCATCTCGATCTGCCGACACTTTTGTTTTTTCCAATCAGAGAAGTCTGGAATAAACACTCTCGACGTTATGAGATAAAGCTGTATATTCCAATTTCAGTTGTGTTATTTCATTTCCTGCCTCTCAGAATTAACCCTTTGATCTCAATTGTTATTAAGATCTGCCATAAAAATATAAGGCCATGGTGCAATTTTTTATCTAATCTTATGGTAGAATGCATTTTAGCAGTAAAAATAAATCTGCTCAAATATTATTGTATGTATTATAAGTATGTTTCATTCTAAAAGAAGAAAATCAGAACACCAACAATCATGGCAACGAATTATGTCATCTAATGACTGACACTCAAAGAAATATAGGCCTATTTACTATTTGTTTATTTGGATCAAAGATATTGTAAATTATTCCGACCCTGACCTTTCAGTAGTATTTTTAAATTGCAACTTGCAAATTTGTTGTCCAAATTTAATATAATTTTTGTTTGTATGATATAGCATTGTCTTTGGTTGCATTAATGAAAACATAATGAATGAAGATTTCTTCCCCTTCAACACGTTCAATGATTTTCTTGGGCATCGCACAAAAAACATAACCAAAGACTATGGTAATCAACTACTGATTCAGTGTCTTAACAACTGTTGCTTTTTGTGCTCTTCCAGCTTCTTCGGTGTATTCAGCCAGCTTCATGATTTCTTCCAGGGGTCCTATAGGCAGTTATAAACTACAGGTGTAGGTGACCGCAGGGGGGCGTCTTATCGGAGCAAAGATCGGCCTTCGCGCGGTCCAGAGCGGATATCAGCGTTTTTCCGCCATCTTTTACGAGGCGCCACGAACGAACTCGATTCAGTTTATGTAAATATTGAAAGTAAGATGGGGAAGGGGGGTTTTGAGGAATAGTCAAAAGACAGACGGTTTATGTTAGACCGCTCACGGTCTAATGGTAATTTAAAATGCGTCTTGAGAAGGAATCATTTTTCTGCCTTAATTTCTCAAGCATTCACTAATAATAAAGGGTACAACTGCGCATCAGAGATCGCGTACTATGATAGCATGCGATATGTATAAACCCATGCTGGGCGACCCATCTGAAGTGAGACATTTTGAAAATCAATGATGTTTGGAAGAAGTTGCGATCCTTTCACATGATTTAGCTAAGAGATGTGTAAAATGTTGATTAAAAGACCTGAAGCAGCTGAATTGGACTGAATTGTCATAACATACTCGGTCGGGAATCGGGATCATAATGAATCATTTGCATTTATGTCCGGCGAACTCCACACGAAGGAGATGATTTCTATCATTTACGTTAGATGTTGCCTTAAGAGTTATTTAATAAGTTCGGTTTATCTCCTTGTTCACAATTACACATTAAACTGTCAAAGAAATTATTCATTACAAGCATAATTGCGTTACCCTACCAAATAGAGAATATTCGATGGAGTTGATAAAGTCAGGGATTGTAATACTTAAAATCATAGCAAATCAGTGTATTTGTTTAAATCATTATTGAGTCAATCTCACACTTAAAGTGAGGTCGGTGAAAAAACGGTAACTGTAACAAACTTTGACAGGTTTTCTTTTCTTAATTGACATGTCTTTCACGCTTTGGGTGTGATCTCAGCCGGAGCTGAGTGAAGTGTCGGTGGTGACGAAACAGGGACAGTCTCAGTAAGTGTAGGGGAAATATGATCACCTAGGTCTCTAAATGTGACGCTGTCGCTAAAGACAGCGACAGCAAAGTCCGCCAAAATTGTCGGGCTATTAACACATCTCGGTTTAGAGTGCAATACATAATGTGATGGAGTGATGCCATTGCGTGACACGATTTCTCTTTCGAACCTACAGGCAACCTTGGGTATAGTTGAGCAACGTACAGTCATTCTTGTACACACCCACATTAAAACAACAAGGAAGAGATACCAAATAAAGATGGTGGTATAGAGTAACTATAATGGAAATGAAAAGAACTATATAAACCATCAGTGACAATAATTGCGTGCCAAATTATCCACCCTTTGTATATACATGATAATAAAAAATTAATATCAACACAAGGGCATATCGTTATTTGCCGCCTTTTGTTACGTGAGGAATGTTGAGTTGCCGTCGTGATTATTTTGGGAGACCGCATCTTGTGGAGCGGCGTCTATTTCCCACAAGCCTAACAACAGCGAGCCAGGTCCCGTTGGCGCCTCCGACTTCGATCCCTGTAGTCCCATACATTGATCAAATTGATGCTATCGTCACCTGTTGAAACCGACGCATTATTCGAGCCAGCTCAGTCGTAAAATCCGCCCACCGATTCATCACCATGTGTTCACTTCGCCACGCTTTTGTTTTTCCTACCCTTGGCCACCTTTTTATATAGTTTCCTCCACTTCTTCTATTTATTCATCTTATTCTCTTTTCTTTCTCTCCCTCTCCTTTTTCCTCTAAATTTCACATTTTGTCATATACAATTTACCATCGTCTATTTTCTTACAGTTGGGTGCTAACTGTTTTTGTGCGGTTGTTATGTCTATAACGTTGATGCGTTTGGCATGATCTATCTTTGACGACTTCTAGCGTCCTGCTGGGTGAAGGTCGTCTTTTCTTGCCAATTCTATTTAAATATCTGCATGCCCACGCCTGTTATGATTCCAGCCAAGAAGAATCAACATTTTCTTACCTCTCTTTGGAGTTTTTCAGCCTGTGTTTTCCTTTTATTGAGAGGACTGGCTGGAAAATAGACTGAATGTAACCGTGGCCATGAAAAGTTACTGTTTCATTCAGCACAGAGCAAAGAAATATGTAAACAGATATTGAAACGTGATTGTAAACTGAAAACTAGAGTATCGAAATGTCTGCAAAACATCCATTGATTGTTGTTATTCAATGTACAGATGTTAAAGCCCTGAAACTCAATTAGAAAAATCAGTTCTATGTCGTGGCCATGAATTGATTCTTCCAGCCATTTACCAAGTTTTAGATTAACTTCCCTATTAATTCTCTATTAATTTTTCTTGAATTCGATTTGGGCGGTCACTTCTAAGAAATCGTATAGTTAATCATTTGGTTTTAGACTTAATGTCTTTCAGACGTATATTGTTTAATTCTAAATGATAATCACATTTTCAATACGAACTTTCGTTTTTATAATTCTTTAACACATTTTCAAGAAGAAAAGATTTTTGCAAGCCAAACCACCATTATAAACATTTACTGAGGGATACAGACGGGTAATAAAAGGATGATATTCATAAATTCAAAATCACTACTTTATCCAAATGACGGGCTTTGTTCTTGAATGCAAAGCTATGTTATCTATAATCTTGAGTTTCACGTTAATAATATTTTCAATTCTTTATTTCAAATTATAATCAACAGATCAATATAAAACAGTATATAACTAGCTCACAATCTCAATTATTTTCTTTATATAATTGTCGTTTTGCTGCAGATCATTCTAAACTCGATGCACAAGTACCAGCCCCGTTTTCACATCGTGCAGGCGAACGATGTGTTCAGCCTACGATGGAACAGCTTCGTGACATTTGCCTTTCCTGAAACTGTTTTCATAGCCGTCACAGCCTACCAGAACGAAAAGTGAGTTGATGACGTCACCAAAATTATCTTTGATA